>JAOQGH010000002.1:31502691-31576796 GCA_025769975.1 Gallinago jamesoni | reverse complement strand
CTGGGGGAACAGGGCCATCTTTCTTCTCTATATACTCAAAGGCGTCTCACCTTCCCCATTGCATGGCTCATTGTGGGAATTTCCTACATAGAGAGGTCTCCTAAAATACTGATTAAAATGGAAAAGCAGGAGGAGTATGTGGCTCCTCCCCTCCTATTTCTAAAAAGGAAGAATTTCTCCCCTCTTCTAATCGTATAGCAGTATAATAATTAAAAACTCTCTGATATAAAAGCACCATGCCAGACCCTCTGTTATGTGTGTGTTTGTCCCAGTCACTGGGAGGTCATGGTGTCTAAGGACCCAGGATGGCCACCCCAGGTGAAAGAGGTATGGAAAAGAAGCTAGTGACCTTCCAGCTGAATTTGCTGTATGGACTTGGACAGCCTCACAAGGTGACCAGCAACAGAAAGCAGGGGAGGTGCTCCTTGTTTCCATCTACATGGTTAAATAAAAGAAGGGAAGGAGCAGGCTGGACACCTGGACCATTGACCATATTGCTTAGATCACTTCCCAGCTTGCTCTCAAGGCTATAGTTAAGTCTCCAAGGTAACATTAAGGACAGGTTGTTGGAGGGATTGCTCCCAGAAGGTAGCACATCCTGTGATATCATGCAGTTTGGTTCCTTTGGTGCTATCTCAACAGGCTTTGCAGTCCCAAACGTTTTCACAGCCCTTCCATGTCTCAACCCTAGTGCACAACATATAGTCTTGGTTTATGATAATTAAAGAAAAATATAAAAAAGAAATAAATCTAGTGGGCTGCAACACAGCCCTTGTGTTATTTCAGGTATTTTGAAAGTTACAAAGAAACTCCAAAAATACAATTATTTCTGTCTAAGGTCACAGTGTATGTAGGAAATATCGAGAGCCACTGCCAGTGTAGTGTGAACATGGCCCATCCAGTGGAACTAGCCCTGAGCAGAGAGGATACAAGCCAGGCTGAGCTTGTTGACCTTGGGGACAGTGAATTCTCCCTAGACTTCTATGTTTATCAACACAAATATAGCTTTTGTAACACCTTCTGGTGTAACACCATTAGAAACTATCAACAAGTGACTAACTTGGCTTAGAAAGGACGTCCCTGTATCTCAAAGAATCTCATCCCTGTCCACTTTGTGAAAAGGATGGAAAAGTCCTGAAAAAGGGAAAAAAGAAAAGAAGTGAATAGGGCCAGATAGAGAAGCTGAGGGAAAAGGCAAAGTAGATCTGGAAGTGGGGCAGAGCCACACTATTCTCATATGTTGTGTTCCTCAACTGCTGAGCATCAGGCTCCTGGGCTGGGACATGAGCTGTCTCAGCTGAGGCCACCAAGCAATTACCGGCTCCTAACTACACCTGTGGTCACCTGCTGAGAGCCAGAGCTCTATTTAAAGCAGCCCCGCAGAGGGGGTAGTGCTTTTGTGCAGTTCATCTCAGCTTGGTTTGAGAGTGTCTCTGAGAGTTTGTATCTTGTGTGCTCGGCTGATAGGCTGCTCTCTGTCTAACCCTGCATTGCTTTTGTGTTGCCTTCATTTAAGTTTTATTTTTAACTCTTGTGCTGGCTTGTTATACCTTAGTCTTCTATACTCTGTGTTATCTCAAATAAGCAGGTTTTGCCTAAAAAAGCTTTAGGATATTCCTGCTATTGACTGCTGGGAATGCTTGTAGAAGTAAACTGTGGGGTACCTGGACAGTGAGGGTTTGTAAGGACTGCTTAAATCATGAGCTTTCCCTTAGTCCTGACTGAAGAGTTAGGTGGACTGTGTCATGAAAGCAGAGGTCCTGAGCAGGCAATGCCTTTCTGAAAACCAAGCATAAAGGTGAAAGATGGAGCCTGTACTTCATGCCACAGTGATCCTGATGAAACACCGGTGGTTTAAGCTTCAACATTTAAGTCAAATTTTGAGCAGGTCCTGCTCAAAGCTTACTAGCTGTGGCAGTCACCATGCCTGTGTAGAGTTAATGGAACAAGTTGTACTTATTTTTGACCGCTAAGGAAGCAGCTAATGGGGTAGCGTGAAGGAGGAGGGGAGTGGGGCAAGTGAGCAAAGGGCTGGAAGTTTGGGAATTGGAGAGCCTTTGATTCGGAGCGGGAAGCAGAGCTTTGCTTGCTCATCCTATCAAAATGAGCACAAAAAAGGGGAAATTATTACGCTTTACAGGTGTGTAGGGAAAAGAGCCCCGAGGGAGGAAAGCTACAAGGCAAGGTTGATGCTATGAATAGGCGGTTAGATACTGTTTAATCTCTAGTTTAGTGTATGAGTAGCCTTGCAATCGCAGTAAGTGTGAGTAGTGTCCACCTGGTCCTAAAAAGGGAGCTGAATCGGCGTATGAGAGGTATTGTGTGAAATGATGCACGGGTCTGAACAGCACCTCCTGGATGGCTCGAACTCCCTGAGCAGCCAGAGATCACACTGGGGGGGCTGGGTGCAAGGAGCTTCGGTGCTTGAGGAAAAAGGAGTCGTCTTCCCACCCTGACTGCAGAATCTGGATTGTAAAGGTAAGGGAGGCTTAGAGAGATAAAAACTAACCGCACTTATTCAGATCTCTGAAGAAATGTGTAATGACATTCACAAGGCTTAAGTAGCGCGTTTGAGGGCTTCTTACCAATCATTTAAAAATGAGTCTTATGACCGGCTTCAAGGTAAGACTGCTGCCAACTCCCCTCTTGTGCAGGGAAACAGCAAATAACCAGTTACTGCTGGTCATTGACCGAAAAACCAAACAATACGTTGCTTTATAATAGCTGCTGTGTAAGAAATCATTATGTGAACTTATAAAATCAATGTCCGTATATTGTTATGCTCTTTGTTAAACTGTGGAGTGCATAAACAGTAGTCTCATAACCCTGAATGCCTGCTGCATTATCTTTTATTCAAATGCAAGATCCACCTTTCTAATCCCATAATTCATCAACTTCGTTACACTTAAGATGTTGACTTTTCTTTTCCATCAGGCATAAGGAAGTGAATTACTCATCCCTTATGTAGCTGCGTGCCCTTGCATCAGCTTCTCTCACCTTAGAAAAGCGTACTTGGTTGTATGTAGGATAACTGAGAGCTCAAAGCCAGGTTGATTCAATCTAGGGTTGAACATTAACCTTTTCTGCACTGCAAAGCAGGTGCAAGGAGGCTGTGCTACTCGCATACCTATTCAGATAGTGTAAAAAGGGAGCAGATGCTGCATGTGGCAGAAAGCGACCCCGAAATCCAGGGGTATGTAGGACTTCTGATGGAATGATGGCCAAAGGGGAGACCTTGGGGACTGCTTACAACTGATTACTTTCAGGGATTTAATTTCCCACTATAAAGGTGCTGGAGTTCAGTCCTTACCAAGCAGTTAATCTTCAGTTATTGTTTGTGTGTCTGCTTTTCTCTACGTGCCCAGCAGTGTGATGCACTGCAGGCTGAGCATGCCTGCAAACAAAAGGAGCTGAGACAGTGCCCTTGCATCAGTAATTAAATGATGATACAAGACTGGCAGTAAATAGGTAAGTTTCTTGTACGGGGCAGTGATGAGAGGTGAACTTGCCATATGCCAGAAACGCTTGCCCGTGTGGAGGGATGTGCTCCACTGGCCAGCCATGGGACATCCCTCTCCTCCCCAGTGCTTGGCAGCACACCTCCCTGCACGTGGAATGCGAATTAAGCAGGACCTGCTGCACAAATGCACGGGTTCAAGCACAGCAGTGGGAAATGGCTTATTAGGGAGAGCTCCACAGCGTCACTAGCTTAGGCAGGACGTAGGTTCTTGCTGCAGAAGAAACCCCAAATATGAAAAAGAAAAGGATGCAGTCCTAAAAATACTCTTTCTTTAGATGCCACTGAAGCTATTCTTCCTTTTGCATAGGTTTCCTGTGCAACCTGCTCTAGGTGGACTTGTTCTAGAAGAGGGGTTGGACTAGATGATCTCCAGAGGTCCCTTCCATATCATCCTGTGATTCCTTTAATCGTGGCTTGCATTAACAAATATGAGGTATCAGCTTGGTTCTTCTCATTTCATTTCTTGGCCCTGGGCTCTGCAAATCCCAGGGCATTTTCTCTTCCTTGATGTGGCAGAGTAAGCAAAGTGCTGCTGAATGAGTTGCTTGAAGTGATGTTCTGCCTTTGTGAACTGTCCTTGTGTTCCTCAAAGACATTCAGGGGCTGCACAACACACTGTGTTAGAGCCACAACCTGACTACAAAATGGCAGAGGGTGAACACTTGTCCAAAAAAACCCAAATGTGGTCATAGAAAAAAATCACAGCTCACCTGAAGTATACATCTCTGGGAAAAAGCTTCCTTCTGGTGCAAGGCGTTTTAAAGAGGTCTTTAAGTAGCAGTGTCTTCACCATCTGCATTGGGAGGTTCTGAACTCCAGATGTTGATACAGGATCCCTTTGCCCAACTCGGAGCTTCTGCACTTGGTAAATCCTAACTTTCTCCTTAAAATGAGTTGGAAGTTTCATTACTGTACAGATTACATTGCATTTCCTGCCAAAAGTACAGACTTTAAGCTAGGTTTCAAAAGCCAGTCCTCTGTAAGTATTCTCCTTAACATTTCTCAGTGCCTATTTTATCTTTTCTTAGTGTTCTGAGTTTTCACCTGAATGCATTTTGTTTATCTTAATAAAAGTCAGTTCAAATAAATGTTCCTGTTTCATCCATTGCTATGGTACCCATCAGGAAGGTCAATAAATGAAGCAAATCTTACTAGAAATAAGGAGGCCAAAGGGGAAAAAAAAAGTATGTGAGTTTTGCAGTATCATTCTCTCAGATAATGGTAGTCTGCAGTAATGTAGGCAAGAACAACAGTATTGACTTGTAATCCATTATGAACCAAGGTGTTAGCTTTGTTGCATGGTCTTGTTTTCATTTTTTAAGACTTCCCAGTGGCTTTTAGTACTTGACATCTTCATTAAGGATTTTAAAAGCAAAGATCTTTGCTTACATTTAAAATACTTTTCCAGTGCTGTGATGAAGCACAGTCACTTGCTAATGGATTTCTGAATGCCATTTTCATTATAATATTTTTATAAGACCCCTCTCTTTCTCTATTATTACATTTCCTTTTGTAAAATGGTTGAGACTGCTCATCATGTACTTTAGGTCCTTTAAATATTGTTCCTGTTTACCATTATGGGAAAGAGTTGGTGTTTTATTTATATAAGAATAAAGCCATAATCCAGTCTGCATTTGGCAACTAAGTGCGTTTACGCAGCGCCTACATTTATTCCCAGGTTGGATAATAGTCCGTCCTCCTTCAGTAAGAATCAGTCATGCAGTTAACTTTGAACTAGATACACGTAATATTGGCTGAAGCATGAGTCAATGCAGTTGTTATATTTGTAAGTGTCCAGGGATTCCATAATGCCATGAAAGTAAACTCGGCTGCACAGGATAAGTGGTGTTCTGTAGGGGAGATGGAGTATCGACAGCTTGGCCATCTCAAGCGTGACTGTGTAGTCTGTCTCTGGGCCATGGGAGGATGAAGTGCTGCAGTGTCCCTGCTCAGAGGTGGCTCCCCTCTGGAGCATCTGATGATGGCTAAGCAGCTCCTAAGATGCAGTTGTCTTAGTTAAGGCAGTTTTTTGCCTTGCTGTCCCCAGGTGGGAAAGGTCTCCTGCTCCGACCTCCCTGCTGGTCTGGAGGCCTTGGTACAGAAACTGCCCTTTATTTAATGAATTAGACCATAGGCCTGACTCCAGTTCAGCAAGATTCCACCAGCCCAAAAGCCTTTCCTGGGGCTTTGCTCCAGCCTCCTTAGGCAGCCCTGCAGCTCGTGGCATGAGGGCTGAGAGCCCAGACCTCCCTGATCCACACAATGGCCAGGAGGTGGAAACAACTCCTCCACCACTGCTGGCAGCTTGCCAAGGAGACGATGGAATTCTTGGTGGCTCCTCCAAAGTGTTAACTACCCCTTTCTTCACTTGGAAATACAGTATTAGATTCTCTATATCAAAACAAAGTGGGAAGCCAATAGTTCTGGTTATAACACTAATATTTCAACAGCAGGCCCACTGTCACCATCGTCTATTGCAGTCACCTTTCTTGATTTAATTTCATGGAAGGTAGAGCTGACTTTTTTTCCTTAGATACAGTTCTCCAAGCTTACAACAATGGAGATGTACTTGTACCTTAAGTAAAAATAATCTAAAATGAATACTGAGCAACCCTCTGAACAATGACTCTTGTAAATATCAGTAATATTAAGATACACCACAAAAGCTCTGTAATAATACTCTGTATTTTTATGAGTGGTTTTTAGTCATTCCTGCCTTAGTATGTCAACAAGCTGCCTTAGTGGCTCAGGATTTGCTCCAATGGGTAAAAGTCAAGGAAAGAAAAGCAATTCTTGAGCTTGACGAGCGTTATATTCTGCCTTAATGCATCTTCTAACTGATCTGTCAGAAATATTTCAGACCTATTAATCCTGAAAATCTTCTTTCACTTCATCTGGATGATTTGTGCTGATAGCTCTCCTCTCTTGGAGCAATGATAACAATGCTTTATAGAATTCCTGCATAGTTAAAAGCAGATGCTACCTTTATGAGGGTGATGAATCCCACATGTTGGATGTGCCAAAGCAAGGACAAAAGGGCCAGAGCCTTGAGCCCAAGGACTGCTGATAGGCAAAAGGAGATGGAAAAACAGCAACAGAGGCTGTCTAATGACAGCACTGGTAGTGCTTCCTTTCTACCAGCCTCTGTTTGCATGGTCTATTAAAGCTGACTTTTTTTTTTGGGGGGGGGGAGGGGGGAAAGAGGTGAAGAGATTCCACTGGTATACCATTTCTAGGAGGTTTTTATGGCAGCTTGGGTGATGAGTATAGGGTTCAGCTAGAGCTGGTTGGGTGCCATTGCAAATGGCAATGAATTTGCCATTGCAATGGCAAAATTGAATACAACTCCGAGAAATTCCAGGTGGGGAATCCCTGTCCCAGCTCCAAAGGGTGGGCGGTGGGCATCATGAGCAGAATGAACCTGGAAAATACCTGATCAGTGCAATGTTTTCAATCCGCTGAGCAGGTGAAAGAAAGAGGGCAAAAAGGCAGGGGGAGACAAAGTATACACTAGACTGGAAGGCTGATTCTTCCAATGCTAACTGTTGCCCACCTAGTCAAACTCTCTTTACTCCTGTGATCTGATCTGTTTTTTTGTTTGTTTGATATTCTCCACCCCTTCCCTTCTTTAGACACTTCTGTCCAACTTCTTGACCATCTGTAGATACCTTAAACTTGGTGTAGTCCTACTGAGGCAATTGCCTTCATCCTCCACATCAGAGAACTAGAAAATGCTGGGTATTTTGAAGATATTTTCCTCCTTTGTTCCTGATGGGAGGATGATTTTCTGATGTTTGATAAAAGCCAGTTGGTTCTCAACCTGAAGCTCAACTCTGAGACGTTTCAAAAACATTATGGAGACATTAACTGTCCAGACAGAGACAAAGACAGTAAAGCATTAGAAGCAGCAAAGCTAGAAAATTTCATACAGTGGTTGGAAGGGACCTCAAGTATCATCTGGTCCATAAATTTAAATTTACTGGGAATGTGGCTGGCTTTTAGTAGCTCTGGATGTCTGGAATATATTCTGGTGAGACAGTATAAGAGAGGAGATTGAAATTCAAATTGTGCATCTTTAGGTTGCCAGCTCAGACTGGGTCAAGATTTATTTGCTGCTGTAAATAGCTTATAAAAAGAGACAGGAAGGTATTAGCATCTGTCAGCACTGGTAAACTATATAAATGAGTAGTGGGTGATACAATTTATAGTGGGTTTTGACTGCAGTCCATTGTTCTTCAGCAGAAAGAGTAGGAATAGAGACTGAATCACCATTGGTGCATGCCAAGGACTTTATCAGACCCGGATGGGCTTGAGACTCATTACTAACTCTGATGCTTATGCCAGAGCCAGAACTGGAGGAGATCCCATAGACCTGCAGTGCCAGCCCTCCTCAGATAGGCAGCGATTCTCACCTCTTCAAGCTGCCTTCATTTCCAGACTCTTCCTGCCAACAGATTGGGTTGGAGGATCTGCCTTTACTTCCATAAAATACGGTTAGTTCCTTTATGAAAGCCAAATGCCATTTATGGCAGGGCAGAACAGGCTGTTCAGATGAGCTAGGCAAGTTGGACTGGGTCCCATGCAATACACAATTGCTTGTGTTTTTTACTAACCACACCAGAATGCCTTCTTTACCAGTTTAATAAGCACACGCTAGTTAAACAGACATAATTCTTGAGGCACTGTAGGAAGTAAATATGTAAAAGTATCTCTTTGCCAAGCATTTGTTCCAAAGAAATCTGCTGTTCCATAAAGACTGCCTGTTCTTGGCTCTTCTGCTGCCTCCAGATCGGCTCGGAGGCGTGTGTATGTGTTTGGTGGAGGGGAGAGCAGTTCATGTAAAAGCTGGTGTGGCCATAGGTCAGTTCGTTTGGTGTGGGGACCCAGAGCCAGGGTGAAGCAACCTGGGTTTGAACAACCTGGTCTAGTGGGAGGTGTTCCTGCCCATGGTGGGGGTGTTGGAACTCGACGACCTTAAAGGTCCCTTCCAGTCCAAACCATTCTATGAAAGTGATGGTGGGATGTCTTTACCACAAGGCCATGCTATACCCATTTCAACAGCTAGTCTGTGAACATTTTGGGAGCTGGTGGTGTTGCCCAAACCATAGGGATGACTCCTGCCTCGACAGTCTCACGTGAGCAGTGTCATAGGCGTGGGCGACCTGATTTCGGTGACAGCAGAGAAGGAAGCAGCTCTGTATCTTCCCCTCTCTGGAGGGGATGGAGCTGCTCAGACTTGTAGCTATAATCCCATCGTGAGAGAGGAATGTGTGTTACAGCAGCCTGGGCTAACAGCAGGGTTAATGCCCCCTTCACGGTGTTCCTTTTTCCATTCCCTCCTCCGGCACCTGCCGCTGTGAATTCCTGCTCCGGTGAAGAATTGTCAAGATTAGAGCCTTTGTTTAGAGCCCTCAGACCCAAATCTTTTCTTTGCAAAGTTGAGCGCCTAACTTACCATCCTCAAAGGGGTAGTTATTTTGTGTTTGTCTTACAATACCACCTAGAGGCCTTAGCTGACTTCAGGTTGACAGACGCTCAGTTTTTTTCTGAAAAATCACACTCTTCAAGGCTTTTCTTTAACTGGATGCCCCAGAAATGAAAGCCACAGGAAGATGAGTCACGCAGGAGTTGTGGTGATTTCTTTCTGTCAGACATCAAAGCAGTTTCACCAGTATTACTCAGCTGTGCAAACTTCTCAGAAGAGGGATTATATTTTTCTGCAGGGATTGCTTTTTCTGCAGTGGCAACTTTGCAAACGTTCTGGTCCGGATGTGAGTTACTTCAAAAATGAGAGGGAATGTGGCCATTGCACTGCTCTGGCTACCCCTTCTGTACGGCTTTGGGAAAGCAATCTACCTGAGGATTAAGTTTGAGGGTATCTCATGTACGTAGGAAAACCTAAATGGAGAATGAAAATGTGCTGAAGTGGTTGGTTGAGATGTACAGAAGAGTTTGGAGCACTCTTCTAGGCAGACCTCTGGCAGGGTAGCCATCAGCAGGTGGTGGGACAGTGGGACATCCTGCTAAGCTGATGCTGTGGTTTCGGTGCTCAAAAGTAGCTCTTTCCCATCAGGGTGTCATGGTGCCACACTCAGACTGAAGCACCTCTTGTAGAAATGAGTTTCCTTCTGGTATTTTGTCTTAACGTGTGAGGAAGCAGGACAGGTTTTCTGTAAACAGCAAGGAATGGTGCTCTCTTATTCCACCTGTGATTTCTCAAGCTGGAATGCTTTGTTTTGAAAAGTGTGAGAATAACTGTGACACCTGATTTAGTCAAAGGTCTCATTTTTAACTCCACACACACAACTATTTACTACCAAACAGAAAGAATTTTTAACCTGTGCTGTAACCCCAGGCTTAAAATTATACCTTAACTCCCCATATTCCAGAAAAAAAAATAATCTAAATTCAGTATAGAAAATAGAATTAAATTCTTAACAAAAATTATAAAAGCACTTAGATAATACTTTAAAAAAATACATACTGTCTTTAACAGAATGTTTCCTTAACTTCGTCTAACAGGCTCTGGCATTTATTTGTCCATCTTCCAGCTCCTGCACTAAGATGAGCAGAGCTACTATTAATAATAGCAGTGTAAGGAATAAGATGGGTCCCACAGGGAAAACATTCCAAAAACTGCATCCTCAAGTGAAGAGCGGTTAAGAGAAGCCAGGCTTGCTATGGGAACAAACTTGCAAGTGCTCCACAGTCAGGTAATGCTTCATGTTATATTTTTGGATGCTATTTCCTAAGTTTTAGCACATTAAAACCTAGGGGGAGGAGGGATAGGAGGCAGGTAGGAATAGCCTGGGGCTTTGCCCCAACATGAGTGATCACCAAGGATGAATTTTTTCGAGCTGCTGTCTGGAGGGGTTGGTTGTCAGAGGAGGGGGCTCACTGCAGTGTGGACGCCCCACCAGAGGTGATGGAGATCCTCTGACAGTGGGTTCCATCAGCTGTGGAGTCAGGGAGGAATCTGACACTCAGAAATAACGGGATCCACTCCAGTTGGGCAATGAGTCCTACTATTATGAACCCCACTGACCCTCTTTGACCCCCAGGTCACCTGTTTTCCCAGCTGCTCTCCCCTCCTCTGTTGGTGACTCTTGCTCCCATGCACTCCCTTTCCTTCTTACCACAACCTCAGTGTGTGGTCACTCCTCGCATCATGTCCCCCCTCATCATCCTGAGGCAAAGAGCCTGTTGCTGCCCATCTCCAGGGCACTCCAGCTCAGGTGATGCTGAGATCACCCTCTCCAGGATCCCATTTCTCCCAGCCTACTGCTTTGGCAAAACCAAACTGTGTGGCCAAGAGGTCTCCTGGCCACCATAGGAATCCCTGGTTGGGTTTTTGTAGCTGCCACAAGGTGGTGAAGTGCTACACTTCCCAGCCAAGTGGCAATAAATTCTTTTGACTTTTTCTCCTTAAGGTACCCAAAATCAGTTGTGGTGTAACCACTGAAGCAACCCCAAAATTAGGCATTAGTCAGAAACTTGCCACTGAATTCTTCAGTTCATATTATTATATTTTTGGCAATGTTATGGACAAAAGCAAACTAGTCCCTATAATGACGTGTACCTGACACTAGACCTGCTTTACAGTTACTCTGAAACCTTTTACAGTAGGTACAGAAGTGCTTTGATTCCCATGCATTTGTATATAAATACACAGTGCTGTATCTTTGTAGGGAGTATCCAAAAATTAGTCACTTATAATTATAGGGTTAATTTTTTTCTTATTTATTCTATGGCCCCCTAACTGACAGTCCCTGACAGCCTTCTTTCAAAATATATTCACACATACTACCCACCAACCAAACCCTTTTCAATGTCTGTAGCCTTTGGCATTCCATGGGAGCTCATCCACTGAATGCTTTAAAGGCTGGTTTTGACAATTTTCAGGGGCACTTGGCATCAGCACAGCCCATCGGTGTCGACACCTTGGGATTTGAGGCCTTAAATGAAAACAACCAAGGATAGAAATACTGTCTTTTCAGTTTCTTTATTTGAAGCGTAATGTTAAGATCAAAGCCAACTTATTCTGTGTGAACTCCTCTACAGGATTTCAGTTCAGGAATGCAAAAGTGGGATTATTATTATTATTATTATTATTATTTTTAATGTATCAGCTGGATTTCTGTGCATTTTTAAGTGGCTTACACTGTGGAAGAGTCTGATCTGCTCTGGCACCTTCTCCCTAACGTTTTGAGTGCTGCAGGATGCAGCCTGGGATGACTTGGAGGTGTGGATGAGTTGGAAGAGGCATCCCTGGGGAGCCGTGGTGTGAGGGATGCAGTGGGCAGCGTGGCAGCTGTTGCGGTGGGCTGCGTGATGGCAAACGCAGGGAGATGGGCAGAAGAGGGTGTTGGCTGAACGTCTGATCCCCAGAGTGTGCTCGTCCCCTCTTCCCAGAGCTGAATCACGGGCTCAGAAATGCCACTTGGGTCACACTTTGCATATGCATTTTCTCTAAGTGTTTTCATCAGGAGATGCTTGGTATAGCCAACGCAAATGACACAGCCGTCTTCCTCTAGGAACAGGAGGAGAAAGAATAATAGAATAAGGGATTGGGTGCATTTGCTTTGCCTTCTAGAGCAAAGTGTAAGTGGCTACCATAGCAATGTGAAGCAGATTTTGGTATTTCCTGTTGTTTAGCAGATAATCAACGATGGCAAACATTGCTGTTTCGCGTAAAAGGCAGTGTGGGGAGCTGATAAAAGCAGGCGGTGGGGACATCTTAGACAATGGCAGCTGAAAGCCCTGCTGTAAACATTGAGACGCTCGAAGTAGCTTGAGCCCAACTTTGGTGACAGCTTTCCAGTCCCTGCAGAGCAGGGATGTGGCTCGGAGGCCACAGCTGCCAGTCGGAATGAGAGGGTGAAGTCAAGAGTACCCAGCACAAATCAGATCACAAGCATCTTGTTCGGAGTTTCTCAGCTTAACGCATTTTGGGGGGGGAACGAGACAGGATGGCCATGCCAAAGGCGGCAGTGGCACTGCAATGTTATTCAGCTGAGGGGCTTGCAGAATTTCTCAGCTCCTTTCTACCTTTAATCCTTGGAGTAATGTTCTTGATGAACCTTTTGGTTTATTAATGCTCATCATTATCTAAATTGCTCTTCGTCTCTCTGTTATCACTGCCTCTTCTTGTGGGCGGTGTTCATAGGAACTTCTTTCAGGGAGAGAAAAATTATGAGTAACCCTTTGCTTCCCTTTTCATCTTCTCTTGATTTTAATAAGATGTGAAAGGCAAAAATCTGAGACATCTGTTGTTTCTTTCAGGCATTTCCACAGAGACATTAGATAGCATTTCAAGCACTCAGCTGACAAAACAACTCACCTTGTGAGAACATTCTGATTTATTAGATTGTTGCATTGAACTACTTTTGTACAATGTAGGGAATAATTTTCTTGTCGGAGGCTTTCCCCATATTTTGCATTATACCAGTATTTTCACATTATTATTATATAAGAGTAAACATATGCTTGATATCTGGAACGTGAAAGAAGTGAGTTGAGAAGAAACGCAATTAATCTGCAACATAATCTTCTGATCAGACTCAGAGATGTAGTTAATGCATGATTTGCCATCTATTTTAATTAACAAGCCTTAATGTAGAATCAGTATACAAATAAAACGCACCGTCAGAGTGAGAAGATGATATATACTACTTCTGGCAATACAGGGACTATATATTCTCACCCAAGGAATAAAGCAAACTTCATTTTGTTAAAGTGGGGTGAACCAAGAATAATTTTAAAGTCAAAGTGGTTACTGAAAACTAATTTTAGTACAGCACACAGGATTTTTAACCCCAAGGTCCACTCTAAGGAGTTCTCGTATGACCTGTTTTGATAGGAAAGACAGTGAAGCATCCTGTTGGCCAAAACACTCTATGGGGGCAATCACTGGTGGGTGCACTGCTCTGCAAGGTTGTTCTCTGTTTTCACTGTCTGTGAGTCTCAGTTGCAGAGGCCAGGGGGAACTTGCAACATTTCAAAAGGCCACTTAACACTGAGAAGCTACAGGGTGAGCCCTGATTCCAGCTGACCTTTGCAGCGAGCTCATTCAGGTGGCTGAGGACTTGCAGAAATGAGCTGCTCTGCGTAGGCTCCAAGTGCAGGGACTCCTCTCAAACATTAGCAAACACTTTGGGCCAAATTTAGTCCCAGTAAAACTCCACTGGGAGCCGCTTTTTCGTGCTCCTGAACAGCCCTTTATGAGCTTCTTGGAATGTTTAATGCAAGATTCGTTACACAATTTCTTTATCTCTGTTCATAGCATGGCTAGTAACAGCGCTTGAGTGAGCTGTAGGAGCTGCCCCACAGTAGGGCAGATCACCAAAATGAAGAGTGTTGCAAAGGACATATTTCTTTCATACCTGACGATGAACAGTTGGGCAAGTGGGTGAAAGCTTGTCTGATATTTTTATGGAAGTAAATTTTCTTACTTCTGGCTCCCTTCTGTCTTGTTGAAGGACTTCCAGAAATACTGTTTAACCTGGTGAGAATCTTTACGGCAACTCTGAGCTTTGTCTCTGTCCCTAAATTCTCAACAAAGAGCCCAATTTTCTGCTGGCATGAACTGATAGAGCCCCACGGCATACAATAATGCCATGGTGATTTTTATCAGCAAAATACCTGGCATAATTATCTTAGCATCGCAAGTGTGGTCAAGTGGTGTAATGTAATCCAACACCATCTAAAGAGTGCATGTGACAGCTTTGTTTTGGCAAGGAGTAGAAGGGCTTGCTGGCGGGAGAGCCCAAATGCCCTTTAATTCAAGGGACTAGCATCTGACCCTAATTATGTAGTGAAAATGGAGGTAGTGCAAGCACCAGAAAATGGACAAGTCTGCACTGGGAACAAAAGCATCAACTGCTGTTGAGCTGTATGCAAAGTTCAACTGAGAGAGAGAGAGAGGCAGACAAAGTGGCTCCAGTTGCACATAAATACTTGATGGAAAGTGTGTTGAGGAAGCAGGGCAATGGGTTATTTCTCACAAGCTGCAAAATTGCTAAATATAAGTGAAATGAATTGCCCTTCCTGGAGAAATTAATTATGAAGGCAGCTTTACAGAGCACTGTAATAAAGATGTAGGCAAAATAAGAGTGGCATTGAAGTCAAATGCTATGCATAATAAAGTCTATTAACTTGCTTATGATCTGTACCAAGAGACCTTGACTGTTATATAGTAACGCTTAAGTTTCTAACTAACTGATTTTATTATTTAGTTTGACATGATGTTAATTGTTTATCAAAGAACAAGCTCTAAAATAGCACCATGAGCTCCAGGAAGGAGGAATAACTTTTTGTATTTGGTGACACTTCATTAGATTTCAGTGTGTTCTTTCCCTAAGATTTCCCTCATGATAAACATCTGTCCACACCAAAATCTGATTATGTCCATGTTTCATGATACTTGATCCTATGTGGCTAAGATTTATTTTTTTCACCCAATCTGATAGATCATCCCTTCTTCCTAGGAACAAAGAAAAAAAAGTCTTCTTTGCTATTGTCCTTTATCATTGGGTAACATATTTTAACTGTATAAACATCACAGAATAGGGACTATTGGGAGTAAATGCTATTAAAGTATTTGCAGATGAGCAATATGCAGACCAGATACCTGTTAATAGGCAATTTAGGCAATTTCCAGAGTGCATCCAACCAGCAGTATCAGTGGAGGGAGAGTGTCTTTCACAGACTGGTTGAGGTTGGAAGGAACATCTAGGTGTCATCTTCTCCAACCTCCCTGCTCAAGCAGGGTCGCCTAGAGCTAGTTGTCCCAGGCCATGTTCAGATAGCTTTTGAGTATCTCCAAGGACGGAGACTCCACAACCTTTCTAGGCAACCTCTGCCAGTGCTTGGTCACCCTCACAGTGAACAAGTGTTTCCTGATGTTCGGATGGAACCTCCTGCATTCCAGGTTGTGCCTGTTACCTCTTGTCCTGTCACTGGACACCACTGGAAGGAGCCTGGCTCCATTGTCTTTGCACTCTCCTATCAGATATTTGTACGCACTGATGAGACTCTTCCTCAAGCCTTCTCTTCTCCAGGTTGAACAGTCCCAGCTCTCCCAGCCTTCCCTCATGTGTGAGGTGCTCCAGTTGCATAATCACCTCTAGGCCCTTTGCTGACCTCTCTCTTTTACATGCGAAAACCCTCCAAACTTTAACGCTTAAGAATCAATAAATGATTGTTAAATTATGCAACATTTTCCACTGAAACCAAGAGAATTAATTTGGGAACTGTAAGAGGATTTGTGGTTTAAATGACTCAGGTCACTGGAGTAACATCTACAGAAAAAAAACTGTGTTACAGCTGCTTTAAAGAAGTAATGTGGTGCCTCAATTAGTGGCCTATTCCTTCCCTCAAACTGGACAAAACAACCCTCAGATACTATGAGTGACCACAGTAATGTAGTTTCTAAGAAGAAACAAGACACGCAAGAATGTTTCTTGCAAGGACATCTCTGTACAAACCCTCCTCTTCTCTGCTCTGGCAGCCCACTTTATCCAAAGAGCTATGGAATAAACTTGAGCAGAACCTCAGAGGAGCATGAACTGCAACAACTGGTGAAGAGCAGCCTTCCCAGTGTGATACTGGTGAAATGGGGTTCCCCACCTCAGGAAGAGGTTTCTAGCTTTCCAAGAGCACAATATTTCTTCCTGCCAGGCTGGAAGCAAAGGAGATCTCATATTTTGCTGGTAGGAACATAGTGAGTCACTTCTGAGCTATTTGTTATCTCTAAAGGTGTCCTTGCATGTGTTGGCAGGTGTTCGCATCTCAGCAGGTGAAACCCACCACCTGCCTGTGCTTGCAGACAGAGGAACCACCTCTTTCAACCAAATTATCTGAGGTGAGCATCCATAAAGTATGATGTACTGCTATGAAGGGCAGGAAGACATAATTTGCCTAGTTATATTTTATAGTTGCAAATTTAATATGCAGGGTTGTTAATTATGGTATAATTAAAGCATTTTAAAATGCCATGCTAAATACTTAATCTTCTTCTGATTCATCCTCCAATCAGTTTGTGCCTTTTTTTGTGCAGATAGACATGTTTGCCATCCTAGATGGGGCCAACTCACAAAGATCATGCCAGTGTCTCTAATCAAATGGTTACGTTTTTCAAATGAATCCATATTATCTGAGTTTTTTATGTTTAATCATACTTATACTCCAGTCTGAATGTGTGTTGATTAGTTAGTTGTCATCTTAGGGAAACAAGAAGTGCTTATATTTATCCAGATATATTATGCTAGTCATTATTCAGCACTGATTGGTTTGATGAAAAAACATACATTACCTCAGCAGATAAGCTGCTTAGTCTTATTCATCGTGTTAATTATATTCTCAAATAGCTATTGCCATTTCATTTTTTTATGGAGTTTATTAACAGTTGTTTATCAGTGCAGTGATTATGTAGTTTATTCTTCCTTGTCCCCCCGCTTTCCCCTCCCCCAAAATATATCTGCTCTGAAACTGGTAAATGTCTGGCTGAGGGTAACTTCAGCCTAGAGTTGCAGTTGTTCCCACACAGTAGCTCTCCTCAACAGGATGATGATTCCTCAAGAGATAATTTAGGCTTTGCAGGGACTGATGGGTGCCACTGCTTCAGAAGAGAATGCCCTCCTCTCCCAGCCAGAGGAGGTCCGCTGCTCCCTTCTTTGCCATTTGTTGTTGGAGGTGTTGGGGGTTTACATATGAAAGTTAAGATTGTTTCTGTACCCAATAAAAGGTCCAGGTAATGTTTAGCCCCAATAAGGAATAGGAATATCCACATTCCAGCATGGATAACAACTACATCAAGTTTCTGATTGTAGTAGCTATTTGATAAGGTACCACACTCTTCACTTCTACCTGTACAGTTATGTGCAGTGTTCAGTTAAATAGCTAATTTATGAGGAAAAAAAAATTGCATTCTATAAGGATAAGGTTCACAATATACTGTCTCTAGATGATTCCAGGCCAAAATCACTCATTCACAAGATAATTGTTTCTAATTCCTAGCCCTCCACTCTAAATTCTACAAATTTAGGAGTTACATGAATAATCACTAGCACTTGCTTCACTTTGTCCTTCTGTGATATTTTCAACCTCCAGAGTCCATCTCTGTAAATACTCATCAAAGTCCCATCCAGGAGGATAACAGGCATAAAGCATGTTCTTAACCAAGAAAAAAAATATGAAAAAATGATATGTAAACTAATTATTAGTAAGATTATGCACACATGAAACACTCTGAGTTACACACACGTGTTGGGAACTGTTCATTTTCATCAACTTCAAGCGTTAGTGAAAACAACAGGAGGAGTCCAACATCCCCCTAAGATCTATCCCAAAGGAAGACAAAGTCAAACCTCTCAGTATTTTTCTTTATCTTCCATTTTCTATATAATTATCTTATTTTATACGGTTGTTGGCTACTGTGAAATTGAGAATACCAGACAGATTCTCATCCATTGCAACCCTGAGTTCTTTGCTACTTATTTTTCTCTTACTTTTTGATATGGCCCTAACTGCACAGTTCCCTTCATGCTGTCTGCTATGAATATGTTTTCTTACTCAGCATCTATTTCTGTAGATATTAAAAAGCAATGTCTACAGAGCAGAGGATACAGGGAAAATACAATGATTTCTTTAATTTTTGGCTACCTTAGTAGCTTTTAAAAATATGAACATTTCTTCTTCCAAATTGTGCACTGGTTATTTGACTGCAGATACCATTTGATGCAGATAGATGTGATTTTTATAAAGATCTCTCACAAGACTGAAGCCACTCTGATACTGAATATTGATCTTAGGCAAATTCTCAATGCTTTATATTCCCCCCCCCTTTATCTCTTGTTCATCTTTATTATGTTTGTTTGTGAGGATACTGGAAACCTCTGGTCATAAAAGGTGCAGAAATATATAATATGTATAATATATATAATTCATATATATAATCTTTAGCAATATAAGCAACTAAAGTTTTAACAAGCAAACAAATATTTGTATTGTTTGTCTGCACACAGCTTAGATGAGGGGCAGCACTGGTGAAAAGACATACATGTAAATACATTAACATGTATACATGTACATGTAACATGTAAATAACATGTAAATATGTTACATACATCATGAATAGGAATAAGTCAGTAAAAAGCTGCAGTTGGCAAAATGAAAATTTGGGAAAATTCCAAAAGATGGTGAGGAAATGCCTTCTGAAATTTTATCAAAAGCTGATGGCAGCAGGAAGAAATGCTAAGCAATGAAACTATCTTGTGATTAGGAGAGTTCACATATGGCCACAAAAGAAATGGCCCTTCTGGGAATGGTTTAATCATTTCAGAAGTACCCAGCGCTTCGGCACTGCCCTCCTGTTGTATCTGGGTATGAACGTAAGACCTGCACTGTCCTGAAATCGGCAGGCTCGGGGACAGGCTTGTGACTGGTCTATTTGCAAGAGTTCAAGGCTCTCTCGCTTCTCACCTGCTCTTTCACTTGCATATGGGCACCAACTCTCCTTCTGGAAGTCCTACAGGAGAAATGGCCAGCTGCACAGTGAGGTGAGGAGAGGTGGTGACAGACAAACAGACAGAGCAGCCATGTCTTGTTTTGAAGATAACACCTGGAGCTGCTGCTCTCCACTGCTGTTGCTCAGGGCTGCTGCCCGTTCAACTCCAGGAGGTGCAGAGCCATGGCCATACCCCATTTCTGCCACTGAGCCTACACAGACCTGTACAAGGCTCAGTGAGCAGCAGATGCAAGGAATAAATCTGTCTGGCAGCAAGGAGAATAACAACAACAAAAGGGCTTGAACAAATGTGTTAGAATGTTATTCCCAATAAAGCTTATAAACTTTATCATCTGGGAACAACAGGGGGTGGGAGTGGAGATATGGGGAGACTGAATCATCCCTCGAAACACAGGCTCCACAAACCCTTCCAAATATCTGGTTTGCATTACGTTGTTGAGAGATTCAGCAGAGAAGAGATACTGCCATTCAGCTCTAGTCTTCTCTCCCATCCTTCTTAGAGCTTAGTCAGAGTTCATCACTGGCTCCTGGCTATATGTGGACATGCTTGTAGACACAAAATTGCCTGCCAAGTGCTGGAGAGGTGGCAGGAGAGACCTCTTGTGAAGTTAGCCTTGGTGTGGACGATGGGAACTACAGGCAGAGAGGAGTGGGATCAGTATATTTGCTCTCCGTCCTGTCACCTACGCAGATTATCAGTCGGGAAGGCTCTCACAGGTCACCTAGACCTGTCAGAAACTTCTGACAATTTCACCTTCCCTTTACTTTGTAGCCTATTCCAGAGCTTCCACTAATAAAAGCACTGTGTAGAATGATGTAGCTGAAATCACTGCTCCACTTGGGCAAGAGCTGAATTCCAGTCCCTCTTACTACAGTGCTTCTGGCCTTCCCCATCTCTGTCTTCAATTTTACTACCAAGCATCAATTATGATTCTCATAACTTTGCACAGTCTGTGACAAAGCTGTCCCAGGTTTGGGAAGACCAGGCACATCTGAATTTTCCTCTCAAAAAGGACAGGGATTATCCTTGACATGCCCGCCACTGACGTGGATTATCCGTGTAGAAAGTGACTCAGTCCTTGATTTTTTTTCCCCTACACTCGTACCAACTGTGTGCTGGACAAGTTTTCAGACACCTTTAGTCTTTAGCCTTCACATTTAATAAAGATAAAACAGCATTCTTGAAACCGGTTATATATGTTAAAAGTACAGTGTTGATTTTCTTTAATAGAGGAAGCTTTTGCTTCCCAATCCCTATTGAAACACTGTGAAATCCCATGTTGGATGCTTGAATTGCTTGGTCAGGCCTTTAATGGTCTTAGTGGTTTACAGCATTGGTTATCAAATCACAATGTGGACATTGTATTAGACAGAAATAGGTGTTACAGACTAACTTTTATTTAAAATAACCCTGAAACAATGAACTGAATTCATGATCCAGGGAAACACTTCTGGGGATGCTAAAGCCTTAGAGCACTGGGGGATCCATTAGCAAATTTAGTAATGGAGTTAATTTTTCTGTTGTCTGCTAACTCAGAAAAAGAAAAGCAACACTTGATTAACAATCAATTAATATCTTTGAGCAGCAATGTTGTAGTGGCACGCATCTTACTACTGCAACCAAAAGGGTCTGCTACAAGGACATCCTTGTTTTAAGCGCCTACTTTTCAAGGTATTGTAACTTGATGTAAATTGAAGTGAATAATAACAATAAGAACAATGATGAAGCCGCAATGTAGAAATTATGGAAGGCAATTCTTTTGACAGAAACATAGTACTTTAATGTGAATAAATATAAAAATAAAATAATGGAAGAATCGGCTCACTGTCTCTGCGGATATCAAAGAGATTTTATGCCCTGTTCTGGCTGCGTACAACAGACAGAACATTGTTGCCAGACGAAGATGTCCGGTGTCTTGGCACGGTGCAGGGACAAGCAACACTACAATGATGCTTTTGCAAATGCCGCTATTGCGCTGCGTGAAAAGAAATGGGTTTGGAAACGGCGGGGGGGTGGTGGTGATATCAGCAATGGGACGAGGGGCTTGGAAGGAAACCTGTGGCTGAAAGGAAGCCAACAGGGAGCCCAAGGAAGGATGATAAAGAGTGAAACGTTGGCAAAACTGCTCTGAGTTAAAGTGGGGGCTATTGGAAACCAAGGTCAGTCCCGAACTCTAAGGACCTAAATGGGACCTTTGTGTTCCTTCAAATGGAGGCTTTTACTGATGTGCGACTTTTATTTGTAGTTTTTACGTTCTGGTTACAGACCCAGATTCTGGCTAACTCTTTTCCCGTGGGCTGAAAAGCTCTCAAGTATTGAGGATTTTCTCCTGTGAAATTAACTTTATCAAATAATTTGTTTCCTTTTTGCTCAATTAAAAAGATCAAGGGCTTGAGGTCTCATTGGAAAGCACTCTCCTCAAACTTGAGGTCATTTTTTTTCTCTTGTGCTTTCTCTGTAAATGTCTCTGTACCATCTTTTGAAGAACTGGATACAGTAACTTTATTTTAGTCTCGTCAATGTCATGGAAGAATTTTTTCCCCTGCTGTCAGTGTAGATTCCATTCTTTTGCTGCAGTACCTTACTGGCAGCACATATGTAATTAGTTGCATTTTGCCTCCCACTTCCTCTACACAGCCTTCGTTTTCCAAGATAATTTCCCATTCTTTGCATATGACTCCACCTCTAGGAGCATGAATATATAACTTTGCAGTTGATACAGTTATACGCGTTTTGTGCTGACTGGTTCAGAAGAAGCTGACTAGTTTATGAACTTCCCCTGTTTGGCCTCCTTTGCCTTACATGAGCAGATCACGCTTATGAGACACGAATACAGCTCACATGGATCTCCTGGCTTCTTTCCAGGATGCCACACGTGTTATTAACCACCTCTAGGAGAGATAATGCTGTAAAGCATCAATATGGAGCCTTTTCACGTTTTAAAGGTTGACTAGGTCAAGATGAGGACGAAGGATGCAGTCTAGGACGAAGGATGCAGTCTAGGACGAAGGAGGCAGGAGGACTCAGCAGCTCTTCATAGTGAGGTCGTTTCCTTTTCTTCCCATATATTTCTAACTGATGTTGCCAGGTCTGTGGCAATGCTGTGTTTTCTGACCTGCCTGCCAAGGTGGATGATGGATGTTTGCCAAAGGGGGAGGGAGGTAGGGAAGGAGGGAGGTGTATGTATTTTACCTTTGGCCACGCAGAGCTGAAGACAGCTGCCACTATCGAGGCTCAGCGAAAGGCAGAGGCAGAAACAAATCCTGCACTGCACTCAGTGTCAGCTGTGGGATAAGGTAACCATTTTAATAGAGATCATTGCTGGATCCGCTCCTTTTTCACAAAGGGATCACCTGAGAACAGCAGAGAGAAGAAACATGTTCTTCTGAGAGGAACACAGCGGGGACCCCCTCAAAGCCCTCCACCCTCTGAAGTTGGGATTAAGAGCCAGACACTGGAGCTGGCATGCAGTTGTTTCCCTTGGATCCTCACAAACAGCAATGCAACCCTCTAATTCTTTTTTTTTTTTTTTTTTTAAAAAAAAGCTTTTAGGTCTCTTTGTACCATGGCACTCAAGTAGCAAGTTTTATGTCCTCCCACCTCTGGCCAGCACAGGGATCCCAGAATCATAGAAGCAGAATGGTTTGAATTGGAAAGGAACTTAGAGAGCCTCTAGCACCAGCCCTGTGCCCTGGGCAGGGACACCTCCCACCAGACCAGGTTGCCCAAAGCCCCATCCAGCAGGGATGGGGCAGCCACAGCTTCTCTGGGCAACCTGGGCCAGGCTCTCAAGCGGATCCCGCTCCAGGATCCCAAGTGGAAAGCTGCCCTAAGCAAACTGTGAAAAAGGGCTAATTAAAAACCCACGTACCCCAAGCTGTGTGGGGAGGGGAAGGCTCACGGGGGTCCCGTGGGGGACCCCTGCCCGTGGGTGAGGCCCTCCAGGGCCTGTCGGTGCCTGTGTGAGGGCAGCTGTCGCGCCGACCCTGCCAACGGGGCGAGGAGGACATGACTCCTCAGCCCGGTGGGCTGTTGGTGGGGCTCCTTCCCCTCGCACCCAGAGCTGCCCCCTGAGGCCATGAGGAGGAGGGGAGGGTTGGGGTGCGAGAGATCCAAGCACCCTGCGCCCGCCCGTGTGCGGGGCTGTCCCCGCACGCCCGCGGGCCGAGGTGCCGCCGTACCCGCACCCTCGCACATGCTCACTGGGGCGCCGCGGGAGTCTGGGCATGTGCAGAGCGGGCCGGGCCGCTCGTCGCGCCCGCCGCGCCCCGGGGCTCCGGCCGCCGCCGCCCTCCCCCTCCGCCAGGTGAAGCCGGGCTAGGTGAGGCGGAGGGGAGCGGGGCAGCCGCTGGCCGGCGGCGGAGCAGGATGAACAGCTCCGACGAGGAGAAGCAGCTGGAGCTGCTCGCCAGCCTGAAGGACCGAGGTAGGGGCGGGCGGGCACTGCCGCCGCCGCCGCCGGGAGAGAAGCGGCTTCCCCCAGCTCCGCCGCCGCGGGGCCCGGGCTGGGCGGGCGGCGTGAGGCGGTGGGGGCCGTGAGGCGGCGCGGCGGGGACGGGGCGGGCGCGGCCTGCGCCGGGGCGGGGGGGAGATGGTGGCTGCGGCCTTGGCGTCCCCCGGCCCGGTGATGGGGTCCCCTCTCGTCCCCAGGCCCCTTTCTCTGGAAAAAAAGAAAAAAAGAAAAGAAAAAAGCCTTTAAAAAAACCAACCCAAAACATAAAAGGGGGAGTGAAACGTTTTGGCTGTCCCCACCCGCCCGGTCCCACCTGCTTCGCCTCCCCACAGGTGCTCTGGGCTGAAGCGGGGTGGGCGTCGTGGTGGGCCATGGCGGGCCGGGTAAGGGCAGGAGGCCGAGGTGCCGGCACACAGGGGCTGTCGCTGCTGTCAGCCCCGACCTTCCCTTCAGCCTGGCCCGTGTGCTGGTGACAGGTGCCCGGCTAACAGCCAGCGTGGTTCCGGTGATTCCGGGTGCCTGGCCGGCTCCAGGGGTGAAAGTCCATCTTCCTCCCAGTTTCTCTGTGGAGCCGAACTTCACATGGGGCTCCTGACCTGTCATTGTGTCCCTACTCCCGCTCTGTGTGGTGGGATCCCATATTAACCCAGCCCTTCTGTCACCCTCTGTCCCGCTGTCCCTCAGCCTGCAAACTTCCCGCTGATAGCTCGGGGCTCGCACTGATATGCCCTAAGTTTCTGTAGAGCCTTTGTAACAGTTCCAGTGTAAATGAAAGGAAGCACTTGTCCTGGGCTGGTTTGGTTCCCCGTGTGAGTCACTCTCGGGGCTTTTGTAGAAAAGTCCAGTGCTTTTGGGCAGTGTTAGGTTAATGGTCTGACTCGATCTTAAAGGTCCTTTCCAACCTAGATGACTCTGTGTTCAGCTTCGTGAGTGTGTAGTGGATCAGAAGCTAAAACATTGTAATATTTAGTCTTCTGCAAGAGGGGCCATGGAAAAGAGCTTGGATGCTCAAAAGGTGGCCTGTTTTTTAATTCCTATGGTCGGTCTCTCCCCCAACCGGTTTGATTGAGCAAAGTTTCTCCCTTGGTTAAGCAGGTAGGCAGCATTTGAAGAACCAGCGTTACCACCTGTTTGAATTGTGGACATCTGCTTGTGAGCACGCATTAAGTGGCTGGCATGCCTCCTGTCTCGCAGCTTCCTGGGCAGAAGGTGCAAGTACCAATGCTGTAATTCACAGCTGCAGTCTCCTGGGAGGCTGGGAGGAGCTGTCAGGAAAGGACCTGTTGGACAAAGTTGTGTAAAAGAGTGAAATTTACGGGGCTGTGATCAGTGCCCCTTTTTCTGTCATTCATTCTGACCACAAATGTGCTCAGTCACCTTGGCTGTGGAGCAGAAGCTTTTCTTAGCCAAATTTCAGCCGGATATTTATGAACTATTTATGACCTGCTTTGGCACTTCTTTTTTGATTGTTCCTGTACTCCCAGCATTGTAAATTCATGGTTACCGGCTGCACTTGGTAGATTCTGACTTACAAGGATTTCAATGGGTGTAAAATTCACAATAATCTTAACAGCTGTGCATTTTGATAACACAGGATCAAAAGATAAGGCTTAAAAAGCTTTGTGCCAAAAGCACAGTTGCTAAAATGGCAGTAATCAGTTGCAAAAAAGGCAAGTTTGGGTTATTCTTTAGAGAAATCCTAGCCTCTTGAAATTGGTTAGGTTGGGGCTTCAGTTTTGATGCCTGAAAGCCTCTGGTCCAGTGGTCTGGCTGTCCCTTAATGTCTAATGAAAGTTTGCAGGACTGCAGGAATTAGTTCAAGGGAAAGATACTGTAACTTGAGGACTGGCTGCCCCAGATCCGCTTAAGCTGTTGAAATAGAAACTGCACTTGGCAGACTCTGTCCCATAAGGCACTGTTCTTGATGTTCATCCCCAAATGTTGGAGTTTTAGTATGTTGTTGTGAGGCTCACAAATGTTTTTGTCATTGTACGGCTGGTAAGAAAATTGGTTTTTTGTGGGTGAAAAGTTACCCCGTGGAAAACATTTGAAAATACTTTTCTAAATGCTGTTGTGCCTCTAAAATGATGCAAAATTATGGTAGTTAAATTATATTAACTGACAAGACAAAGTAAAGAGTCCAAGTGATGAAAAAAGGCAAATAGATGCATGAAATTATTCTAACAGTAATGACCTAAATAATATTACTGTAGGTAAGCAAATTTGCTTCCTCTTCACATACTGAAAGTTGGAGCCTATAGTTTGCCCTCCATTCTTATTGGCAGTAAAACTATTTGAGATACTGACAACTTTTCTTAAGCAATTTTGGGATCCTCTGTTAAACAGAAGCAACCTGAAAAGAGGAGGAAAAATTTTCTCTGACGTTTCTTCTTTACTGCTTCCAGGTGTAGATAAACAGTATTGGCTTCGGAGGTAAATGCAGTGATGGAAGGATCTGCTGCCTCCGAACACTTGGGGTAATAAGGGTACATATGGTTCAGGAGTCCTGTCACTATTGTATTTGAGGTGGCATCTGACTTCAGATTACTGTAACATCATGGTCTGTAGTCAGATTTTTGAATTTAAGTTTTTTGATTTGAAGGGGTTTCAGAGAACATTCGTGCAGTAGCCCTTGTTTGGTGTCTCTTTCAGCATGTGTTTTTTTGTTGTCTTGAGAAACTTGCTGGATACCAGGTAACTAAACTTGCTGAGAGGTGATGTGAAAGGTAAAGGGGAAGGCAAACCTTGGCGTAGGTGGCTGATTGCTGTCGCATTTCAACTGCTGCTAATACCTTCCCTGAACAAGGTCAGTAGATTCAACCTGAGGCAGGCGTTTCGTAGCTGCCCGCTCGATTCTTAGTGGCAGCTCTGGCGCTGACTGGTGTCTGGGCAAATTCACTTGGCTGTTCTGTAGAGCTCTGAACGCCGACAAGGACACTGAAGCTGTCTGTGTGCAAGATATGCTTATCTTTCATCCATACTGAATTTTCCAAGTCCTGTGTGTTACACTCAGATACCTGATACTGATCATTCTTTGGCTTGCTCCATTACCAAGTTTAAGGTGAGCATCATGAAGAAACACGATCTCTGTTTTGATGATATTTAGGACTTAAAAGTATCGTTTGAGCTTTAATCCTATGAATAGCTTTCTAAGATGGCTTGGTTAGATAGATCTACTATAAATATTAGTCTTACCTAGTGACATTTCCACCAGTGCACATTTGTGTTCAACTAGCCCTTGTAATTCCTATGGGTAAGACTTAAAAGTGAAGCTTAAAAGTGAAAATCAGGTGGGCAGAACCTTTTGTTATTAGTGGTTGGTTGTAGAAGCTGAGGAACCATAGCAAGGTGACTAACAGCTGCATGGAAGCAGCAGTCGGTTACCTGCCTGGAAGGTTGCCTTCTTTGCCTTTGGGTTTATTGGCACTGCTGGAACTTTGCCCTTCCGCTGTGGTCACTTCTTTGTTCAGTCGAAAACAGGAGTCAGCAACTAAAACATCCGGAGTTATAAACTACGTAAAATTACACTTCAGCTGCCACTGTCATAGTCACATCTCTCCTCACTTAGCAAAATTACTCTGCTTAACAAGTACTGGTAACTATACCTCTACTAAACACTTTTATATTGTCTGGACTTTCTTCACTAATTTTAAAGGCCTCATCTTGCTCTGTGTTTGTTGGCTGGATTTGATGAAGTGCGATGAACTCCAGGCTCTAACCCAAGCACTGTGGCTCTGTATGACTTTTTTTTTTTCCAAGTACTATTTGATCTCTTAAAAAAAAAATTTAAAAAATGCCAGAAACTTTCAATAAGGGAATACCATATATCTTCCAAGGAACAGACTGCCAATCTGACAGCAATATTTCAGAGCAGTACTTTTAAAGTATATGCTATTGACAAGCTCTTAATGTGGTTTGACAAATTTATTCTTCTTTGTGGCAGAGGGGTAATTTTTATGGCCAGAGGAATTTCTTTGTTTAGGGTAGGATATCTTGTTGGCTGCTGCGTTCCCCTCTGTAATCATCTGCTCTGTAGATTATTCTTTTCCCCCGTGTACCTGTGTATGTCGGTGTTCATACACGGCCGTCATCATTCCCCAGCAGAACCCATCCTGCTTGAATGCTTTCTTCATTTATTAGAGTTTAAAAGTGTTTCCCACGTAAGTATGTTGTGTTGAACTGTATCCATTTCTCAGAAACTTGTAAAGGCAAATCTTTTGGTGTGAGCTTACTGATTAGGCTTTATCAGGCTGTAATGTGTTATTTCACTGTCCAGTTTCCAGGAAGCTGTAATACTGCAGGATGCAAATTTGGGGTCTCATTAAAAAAATTCTTTGTACACAGTTTTACAGATTTGTATCAAATCAAAGCTTGTGGAAACACAGGTGCAGGGTCTGACTTAACAGTATTTGTACTTAATGCTTACCTTTATATATTTACACACATGATTTTTATTTTTTTTAAAGAACTGTTTGGTAATTGAATCTTGTAGGTATGAAGTAGTGCAACTGATAGGTGACCAAGGGCTTGGTCTGGCCATACAGGCGTTAAGCCTCATAATAAGTTTATGTATTTTGACTGACTCAAGATACGGAGTCATAAAGTAACAGGTATAATACCATCACATGCATTGACCTTTACACAAACCCATAAGGGCTTGTTCCTCAGCTCCATTTCTCTTTCACGGAGGCCCAGGAGATATTAAAAATGCCGCCCAGCATCAGTTTGAAGTTTGCATGTGGCTGCATCCCGTTGAAATAGAGATCACCTGGGTTTAGCGGGAGGGACCTTTGAGACTAAAATGGGGAAGAAGAAGAAAAATTGAGCCCTTTTAAATTTTGTTTACTCTTGACAGCAATTCACAGGTCTTGTGCATGCTTTGCCTGTAGAGAGACCATTGCTATTTGAGAGATGGTTTGTACAACAGACTTGACCTGACTATTCCTATTCCAGGTGTGCTGGGAGGAGGAGGGTGGTGGCAGCAGTTCTGTTAAAGCTTCTGCTGGCATGTTCCTGTCAAGAGTAATTCTCTGTCTAATGATCTATCTGAACCTGCAAAAAGCCAGGTGTTAATTTACTTCTACCAACAAAAAATGACTTCATTAGGTTAGCTTGTTTCATCCAGAGTGAAGGACTTCTTGTGCTGTAAGCTCTTTCTCTTGCCTGTACCAGTACAGACATGCCTGGTCCGTAGTTTGGAAGAATAAATAGTGGAATGACACTTGCTTTCCTTGACAGCTCTGCTTACTTTTTGATTAAATAAGTATGGTTGAAATGTTGCTTTGGCATGGGAGGGCTCTCAATCTACTTGAAGGCCACCCTGGTTTAGAATATAAATGCTAGAGTATATGCATGTAGCATTTTAAAGGTTTTGGTTTTTTTAATGTGTATTTTTTTAATACATGGCTTTTGAAAAGAGGATGATGAATTTTTTAATAAAGAGAGTAGGAAGATTCTCACCACTTCACTCTGTAAATTAAGGTGTCTTTTCTGTTGTTCACTATGGATTATAGTCATTACATACTTTTACCCTTATGACCTTGTTTTACTAATAAGTGCTTTTTAGCCATAATAAGTATCTAATATATAAAACATCTAATTTAGATAATACATATCTTCTGTTAGCAAATCTATGTTCAGGAGACACAGGTTCACAACTAAAAATCAAAAGACTAAGATATAATTAAAGGAGCTTCTATATACAAAATTACCTGCTTAATTTAATACAGATAAAGTGCATTGATACGTGTTGACAGGACAGTCTCTTCTGCCCATCTGAGCTGAGGGGTGAGTAGTTGGGGCACGGGTATGTTCATATTATGAAGGAACGTGCTGTGTTCACTTGTGTTGGCTATTTTGTGGTTTGACTTTTACAATAAGAGCAGGGTGGGCTCAGAATATATTTTGTGTACGTTAAGAGCTATAGCCCAAAATATTCTGCTATTTTCTCCTTTTTCCAGCTTTTTTCTTTCCTTAGTCTTGAAATTAAGTTGTAATGCCACTCTCAGGCTGTATGAAGGTAGCCTGAAGCAAAGAAATGTCGTTTGGATCCTGATAAGTATTTATATAATACTGTTGTGTATCAGGAATAATTCTGTTAGGGATAAACTTGTTAGCATCAGACAGTGACAATATTTCAAGACATCTCTGATACATGTTTATTACATTTCTTCAGGACTCACTGGAAGCTGATAACTAGGCATTTTACTATCAATACATGCTACAATATTGATTCTTTGAGAAAATGATGTATCATTCTGGAATTTTAGTAGCACCTTTAGTAAAGTGTCTTCACTTGTTTGCTTCATTCACCACTAAGTTATTGGAAAGAGAGGTCTTTATTTTAGGGTAATTTGTATATAGCATCGTCTGATTGAGTCAAGGTGAGGTGTAAGGTGTTTTGAGATGCTCAGTTCCCATCATGTATATTGTGTGAGAGCCTTCATAGGTTAAGGAGAAAAAATAGTCCTGTGTCTCAGAAAAGGTTTAGGGAATTCCTCATACAACAGAATTTATGGCTTGTCAATCTATGAGTGGTAATGGTGCCTCTTAATCTTCCAAAGAGGTTTTAAAGCTCGATAATCTATATGAGATTTGGAATGTGTGAAGTGTTGCCTGGCACTGTTGGTATTAATTGTTCTAGGGTAGTTTTAGAGCAAAGAGATCATTGTCACCTTTATGCCATTTCGTGCTTCACTGGAGGTTATGTAGACTCTTGGCTTCTTTTGGGATGGCTTCAATACTGCATTGTGCATAAATCACTTGAAACACTTCATATAAAAAATTCCCAATAACGCCCCCATTCAATGTTCAAAAAAAGAAAAAAAAATCCACCAACTTCCCATTCACACTTTATAACTTCTAAGTTATTTTCTGCCTTTGCAGAGAGTGATATACAGCATAAAGTGTGTGTAGTCATTTTAAAATTATTATTTCTGTTTCCAGGCCTGATAAAAGCAGCAGTTTCTTCGTTAGATTTAGTGTTGTATAAATCTATACCTGAAAGTCTGAATGATGGGACCTGTACGGGAGCATCACCTAAAGGTTGCCATCCATGAAGAACAATCTTATATTAAGATACCAGACCCTTACTATGTATTAGCTGTATTGAAGGAAGAGCTAATGGTTTTGCAAGGACAGTATGGGGGTGGGCATGGTAAAAAGGCTCTGAAGTTGCTGTGTGAGTTCAGCATGGAGTACCTGATGTTTTTGATTTTGCATTCCATGATGAATGTGCCGTAGTTTACCATCTGTAGTAAAGGAAGGAAGGGCTACCTCCTGAAGAGGCAGTTTAATTTCCAGTCTCACGGATGAGCCCTTGCTGGGGATTGCTGGAGCATTGTGTAAGTTCGTATTTTTGGGTTTGGGTAACTTGTTCTTGTATTCATGCCTTAAGGGCTGATGATTCAGAGTTTTTGGTTCATGGAGAAGAGAACTGTCAAGGGTGGGGCAAATCTCTATTTACATTTTCCAGTCATTTATGAAGTATTGAATAGCAAGTATGAGTTTGACTTAAAGGCATGCAAACACTAGCAGTTTTCAAGTATGAAGAAGCTTGAACTGTATCTATTGATACAGTTTTCATTCCTTTTCTTGCATCTGAGTGCTGGAAATCTCTTCCTGTTAGCCTGAAGAGAACAGAGAAATGGCTTAGAAGTGGAACAGTGATTAATGGCTTTTCTGTTCCTGTGTTGGAAATATGTTGTTTCACTTTAGGTGCCCTTTCTTAGAGCAGCTGCATCAGTGTGGTGTCCCTGCTCATCTACCTCTTGTTTTTTTCTGCTTCTTGATTATGGGAGGTGGGTAGGGGTCTCGGGTAGGTAAGAAGTGGAGACAGAGTAAAGGGATGGATGAGAGTCCTGGGTTTTACTGGTGCTGGGAAGCTGGTCGCATTTTTAAGAAATCTGGTTGTGTTCATCCCACTCTTTAGATAAACCTTCTTACTTGGATGAGCAGGAGGGAGGATTTTTCCCATCTCTTTAAATTATTATTCCTGTGAGTTTTCATGTGGCCTGTGACTTTGCTTTCAGTGGTTTAATTTCACTTTTTTTCTTTGAGAGCCCTGGAAATTTTTCAACATTTGCTGGTAAGAGCAGAGCTGAGATTCTGGTTAAGAGATTTGTACTGTTCCTCGGTTTCCCTTTCTAGCTAATGTAGTCTACAGCACCTTGCCATTTCCCTGATGCTGGTCTGAGCATGTCAGGAGAGTCCTGTGTTTTGAGTTACTAGCCCACAGGCTAGTATCCAGACTTAATGTATATCAGTCCCACGTTTCTGAAATGGAGTGATCATGGAGAAAAGAGGAGTTAGGATAAATAGCTCGAGTTTTTTTACATCTGAGATACTTCTGTGCTGCTGCTGAGAGTAATATTCATGCCGAAGGCAAGCAGAATGGATGGATCTAGTGTTCAGGAGTGAGTTGAATTACTTTTGTTTCAATAGGTCTTGAAACACTGGGAAGGGAGGAGAAGAGGGACATCAAAACAGTGTAAAGTGTAACTTTATATGAGCTTATTGTTTGAAAAAGTTTAACTAGCTAAAGCTAGAAAGGGCTAGTATGTTTTTCAGGTGGCTAATCTACCAGACTCCACACGTTCATATCTTCAGATGTAGGGTAAGACATGTTAAGTTTAAGATGAAACTCCAAAATACCTGCTTTCATCAGCCGAAAACTATATATTCATGCCCTTTATACAATTTTAATTAAGTGGGCTTGAAGTAACACCTGTATGCTGGTGTAGCTTCTGCTAGGTACAAGAAAAAAATGGAGGAGGTACTGAGGAGCTGGAATAAGATATAAATGTCAACATCCCTCTCATTTTATTCTTGCAGTATGCATCTTAAATGTTCCTTTCTAGCAAGGTTTGTTTTTCTAACATTTGGAGGTGTATGTGGCTTCTTTCTAGTGACAATAAAACTTTTATAGTCTCAAAGGCCAAAAAGCCCATGTGGGACACACTGAAAGAACAATAGAATTGGGAAATTGGAGCAACGATGGCACGTCCCTAAGGTAGTAAAATAAAAAGTTTAAGAAGGGCACACAAAAATACACAGTAAACTGGAAGCTTAATTGGTAGCTGATGATTGTTTCTGTGTATTATTTACTGGTTTGAAACAACAGACCTCCAGCATCCTGGAGGCTGATCCCTTCCCTGCTGATCCCTACAGCTGAGATCCTGTGTGATCTTGGGTAAATTGTGCAGTCTTCTCATGTCTCCACGGTGGGGTTTAAAGAAAGAAAAATGTCTCGTAGGACTCTTGTTGGAAGAAAATGTTACTACATAAATAAATAAATAAACGAAGGTGCTGAGCTACTCTGGAGGTACATACGGATAACGGTATTGCGTTAACTGTGCTTTCTGGCATTGATCTGTAACCTGAGCCAGTGTGGGTTTAAAATGGTGACTGCAAGCCAGTACATTCACCTTGTAATTTTTGAACTCAATCAATAAGATTGTTTAACTCTCCATTGATCAAAATTGATTGTTTTGGGAGCCACCATCTTTTTCAGACACTTTCCAATTACTTCAATTCTAAAAGGATATCCAGTTCATCCATAGGCTATTAATGAAGTTTATGACCCATGTTATTTAAGAAGTCTGTGTAGATAGCCAGAAGAGCTTTAAAATGAATGAAATGGAGTACTAATTTGGGTAAATGAGGTGCTGCAATATTAACTTTTTTCTTTTTTTTTTTCTTAGCTATTGGCGAATATGAAGAGCTTAGAGCAGAAAATAAGAAAACGAAAGAAGAGGTTTGTATCTATTGATTATTTCTTTAATGGTAAATAGCACAATACCTTATTGGCTATGGCAGGTTGTTGTCTGCTTCTGTGAGCTCAGCTTAATACTTACTATTATTACTCTTATTACTTGTACCTGTATGTATGAAGGAGTAATGAAAGCAAATTCCAGCAGCTATTCTAGCTGTCCCACTCCAGAAAAGTTGATATATATATTTAATGATTGCTGCTGTAGCCAGTTTGCATATGATTAGAATGTGAGCATAGACCAACTCAAGTGTTTAGATAGTTTTAGGAAAACTTGTTTCTCTTGTGTCTAAACCTTGTTTTATTAAACTTGATTTGAATTTCTGAGGGAGGGATCATTTTTAGTCCAATTGTTATAAATGTTGCAATTCAAGGCTGTATTGGGAAGACCTTGTCCTTTACTACTTTCTCATTATTAAAGAAAACCTGAGGTTTATCTTCAGGAGTGTTTATGTGTATTTCCTCTGAGCCCAGCGTTCTGTCTCTCTTTCCTGCCCACTGACTTCTTGTCTTTTTTCCTGTGCTTGTTGCTGCGTTCCTGTTCTGCTGTCCTACACTAGAGCCTCAGATATCCTGGGAAGTCCGTCCTCTGTTTTTACTGTTTGGAAGCGTGTGGCAATTCATCTCCTAGTGCTCAGAAGAAAATGATAATGAAATTGAATCGGACCAAGAGTCCATTTAACCCAGTATCCTGTCTCTGATAGCAACAAAGGAGGACCAAAAGAACTCTTCCAGAGAGTCCTCTTCTTGTCTCCAAACCACTTGAAGCCTGGGGCCTTCTTCAGCTGCATGTAGTTTCAGTGTGTTCTGCCCTCCACAGCTCTCTTCTTTGAATTTGTGCTGTTCCCTCCAAGTCTGTGCTGATTGTTGGCTTCCACCATGTGTGAGGAGTTCCACAACAGGACTGTCCACCACATGGAAAACAGGCTCCCAAGCTTTGCCCTGAATCCAAGTCCTGCTGGCTTTGGTGTTTCTTCAAAAAAGCAGTGGTTAGGTTGGGGAGAGGGGCAGGAATGAGGGGGCTTTTCTTGAACTGCATTTTTATTGAGAAAAATTTTTCCTTCAAAGACAATTCCAATGAAAATTTTGTTGCCAAAATGGAGATAAAATGAGATGTTCTGAGGTTGTCTCTTGCATTCTGCTCTTCTTTCTTCCTTGCTCCTCTCTCTCTTAAAAGACTTCCTTCCTAAAACTGCGTATCTCTAACCACTCCTGTGTGTTTCTCCTGAAGGCTAGTATGATGTTTTCCAGAATACTTGCATAACTAACATAACTCCAGCTTTGAGTACGTGGGGATTACATCCCCCACCGGGCAAGTTAGTTAAGCACGTGCTCAGGGTTGGAGGATTTTCAGTTGTTATGCAAGTATTCTCCATCCAAGAACTTCCTGTAGATTGGTGTGCTTGTGTAAATAGCCCTGCTTAATTGTTTAAGTGCTTGGTCTCAAGTGGTTAAGTGTAAAGCCCTAAGTGCATTTCTTCTACAAAAAAAAAAAAAAGAATCTAGTGATATGGAGTTCATGGTTATGTTTGCTTACAGTGCCAATACTGGAAGAAGCTATTCCTCATTTTATTGCAGGGCTGGATAATTCTGAAAGCTTGTTAGTGTCTCTCTAACTTTGTATCTTGGTTTATGCTTTGAAGGGTCAAACTTGGTAATGGAGGAAGAAGCATGGGCGATCTCTGCCTGTGGGTCTGGGAAGTTGTGGGTGACTTCTGTTTTCTGCTACTGTCTGTTTGTATGAGTGTAAGCACATGGCTTCCTCTGTATCAGTCGTGGTCACATAATTGCCTTGATAGGAGGAAGACACAGGAGAATTAATTTCTCTAGATAAAGATTTGCAGATTATTTGTGGAAAGTACCACACAGGAGTCTGTATCTACGTGCTTTTGAGGCACTCAGTGGATTTTTTTTTTTCTAAGTCACCAGTAGACTTGTATGGCTCTGAAAGATGATCTGTGTCATGGAGAAGTGATCCTAGTTTATATTAGAAACATGGAACTTGGTGCATAACAGGCAGCTAACTTAAAATAAGATATAATGTTAAAAAAATTAAAATTACGCTTTGTTCTATATTTTTTCTTATGTAAAAGTCAATTTTACATAAGGCTAATTTTACTCAAGACCTAATCATAGGTCACTTTGTTTAAAGCACTGCTGCGTGGAAGGATGCTAATAACCATGAAAATTCAGGAGCAAAATATAAGATCTTTGATCTGCAGCATCTCTTCCTTGTTGCCTTGCTAAACTGCCAATTTGGAGACCTCTGGCAGGGTCTCTGACAAAACTGGTGCAGGCTTGTTTGTTATTAGTATTTTTAAATACTTTCAAAAACTGGAGCAAAAATACATTGGCAGGTTACTTCTCTTACGTTATCCTTTTAATGGAAATAGCCGACTAAACACGCATACCACTCCCCAAAAAATAGATAACTAACGTTCAGCTGCACACAAATGCAGATAACTTAATGTGCAGCTCTGACATATTCAGAGTCAGATCATGAATAAATATTTGACTACTTGCTAATCAGACAGAAATGACTCTGAACACTGGTTTTGACAGTGTTTTGTCATGCTGCCAGTAGGGAAAAAAAAAAAAGAAAAAGGCAAGACAGCTTTCCAAAACAGTAGGTGTAATACTGTATCTCTGATACATCATTCATGGTGTTTGCTCTGTTAAAGCACATGGATAGAGTGGATTATATGTTTTGTCACCAAATGGGAATGGAGAAGGGATTCTGCCTTGATGGCGTGCTTGTTCTTTCTTTGAGTATAACAAATGTCATAGGATACTTTTGAGCACTGTACCAAACTCATAATTTTAGAACAAGCATTAAATCTGCATAAATTTCACAATCTGTGTAAATGGGGAAGAATGTATCTTGTGTTGCTTAGCAATGGCTTAATTGACTATATGGCTACTACGAGAAGTCCTTGCATCTTAATATCTGGACTGAACAATCTCCTTCTTGTTTTTGCCCTTTGAAGGCCCTTTACTGAAGTCAGTAGGAGCTTATGTGCAAAATAGTTGGCAAAAAAAGAAGCCTGTTAGAAGAGAATAGACAAGAAACCCAGGCCTCCCTGGAATTAGTGGCAAAGAGTCATTAGGCTGGTGGGAGCGGCTGTGAGGAGATTGTGTATCCACAGGCTTCCAGGTGGTTGTGTGCATCTGTTTCCCAACATCACGTTGTAGCGTCAGGTTCCTGTGCTGGCTCCAAGTACAGGCCAAGTTCGTGTACCTCACTCTATATGCAGTATTTGGTGTGAATCCCAGTCTTTGACGTGACTACACACAAGTAAATCACGTACAACATATCACTTCTCTGTGCTAGAAACGCAAGTGTTGCCTTGTGTCTTGTGCACCCAGAAGGCAAAAATCTGAAAATCAGTGGAGGCCGCAAAGCTGAACTTGTTCCTGCAAAGAGGAGGGATTGTAGGGAGTTTATTCAGAAAATTAATTTTGGAAACAGAGCTGTTAATTTGTTTCTAAAAATACAGATGCAATCTCTTTTTATTGCCAAGAAGTTATCGTTGACTTGTATAGCTAGTTCAGGACTGGAATGAGAATATTGTCCATTACCTTTGTTTTTTTATAGGAATAATGGTGCTGTAAGTATTAGATTGAAAATATAGTAAATAAAATGGTGTAATTGCTTATTTTCCTCTGCAGAGAAGCTGAAACTTTTAACAAAATAAAGCTAAAAGCAGAAAATTGACTGACAATCCAGGAGTTATCGACTTTTTTTTTTTGTTCATTTGAGGGTACTCTGGAGTATGGAGCTATCTCTTATTACTGACAAGGGAAGACTTAAATACTTGAAAGCTGTTTCTAGTCAACAATTGCACGTACTTCAATGTGAAAAGTGAATATTAGATTTTATAATAATGTTCTGCTCTTTGCCTTGTAACATTTAGGATTAGTGATATTCTCTCCAATTAACAGTTCTATTGTATATGCCTCAAATTGCTTTTTTGAAAAGGGAGGTGTTGTGAATTTTGAAGGCTTCTGTGCAGCTTTCTGAGAGCAGCTAACACTTCTAAATTTTGATATTTTTAAACTTTCCTGTTGTAAAGGGAAGGTGGATTTATTTTAAGGGGTGCCAGTGTTTTTTATTATGAAACTTAATTGCTTTGTATAAATATTTTGTTTGTGTAGCTTTCCAGTTTGATACAGTACAAGTAGTTAAAGACCATCTCAACTTTATATAATTCTTAGCTAAATTGGAGATAGACTAGATATTTTTTTTTTTTGGCTGGGCTTGTAAGATCTCTGCTTGCACAGGTTTGATTGCAAGACAAAAGGCAAAGTGCTTTCCATTGATCATTTCAGCAAGGGCAACAATCTCCCGATCTCCTTTTCTTCCTGCTCTTTCATTCTGAAGCACAGGAGCAGCGAGAGGAAAAAGCTCAGAAAGCTGCAACTGGGAGCAGGAATTGCTCTGCAGAGACCTAAACCTACAGCCCCTGATTGTGCAGAGAAACAGGTGACGCCGTCAGGAGAACAGTCAGCTTCCCGGGGCCCAAATGGAGCGCTCTCCGCAAATAGCACTCGAGGTGAAGTGGAACAGGGCGTTTAACTTCCCCTTCGGCTGCGGAGGGAAAGCTGTCACACCTTACAGCTGGAGGGTTTCACAAGGAGTTTGTCCTACCATTGAGACAGGGAGCGTACAGCATCCTCTACATCAAGCTTTCCATCAGTAGGAAAGCGCCTTTTTGACTTTCAGGTTCTTAAGACGCGAATTGTCCTGGTTTTTAAGCTGAGCATTAAAAGCGCTTGCTGGCTTAATGTGCAGTGGGCTGAGAGCCTGCAGCGTGCGGACGGGCCCGTGGGCGAGGTATGCCAGTGTGGTTACAGTGGCTCTCTTGTAAAATACGAAGAGGCAGTGGCTCACACTGATCCCCTTTTTGCAGTGGGGCTGTGCTCTGCAGAGTCAGGAGTACTTCCTTTCTGTGTCTTCTCTGCCTTCTGTTCTTAGACTGCACTTCTTCCCAGTAAGGTAAGGCAAATTTTTGCTGAGGAAACTGAGAGGGAGGGCAGCAAGATCCATGAACAGATTTCTCTTTCCCACCTCTCCTGTGTGAGATTCTCTAAATAACTTCTTCGTTAACAGGGCCAGATGAAACGGGGAGTCCGTGTTCGGTGCCCCTTCCTCAGCACATCTTGCTCCTTCTGCAGCTCCTCCTTGTTTCTCAGACCTTCACAGCAGCTGGTGACTGACCTGTCACCCCTGCTCAGCCGCTGTCCCTTGCCTTATCACCCCAGGGCCACTAGACGGGAGATCGTTAGTTGAGTGCAGCTCCTTTTGCTCCCACAGAGAGCCATCAGTAGTGGCTTCCAAAGGCCGAGGGGATGCCAATAGCATCCTCTCTATGCCCAAGAGCAGATGCTTCTTTGGGCCTCATCCAAGGTCCTCTGGAGCTGATAGAAGGGGTATCTTGAATTTGGCTGCCTTTGGTTTGGGCTCTCCCACTTCTTGTTACTTAACAGCAGGCTCCTTTCCCAGCTTACTCAAAATGGGTCCTCATGTGGAAAAACTGAAAGTCGAGCAAAATCATTTCAGGTTTTTTTCCCAGTTCTGTTCCAGTGACCGGTATCTTTGCAATTGTAGTTACACCGTAAGGAACTCAGTCACACAGATCTCTTCCCGGAGTTAACTCATGGTCTTACGTTGATTTATTACTGTGAACGTACCCAGCCGCGTGTGAGGAAGGATGTCTGGTACGCCGTGTGTGAGAGACACGTTGTGTGCCAGTCATACTTCCCCCCGGGTCATATGTTCTTCACAGTGTGGTTAATCACTGACTGTGTCTCTGTCTCTGTGTCTCTTTTGCCTGTTTCTTTAAATTCATTCGTTCTCTTACAGAGGAGGTTTTCTTAGAGAAGTCTTTTAATGTCCGTTTTATTATTTCTCTTTGAAGAAAGTGTTCTGTCATAACATCAGTGATTGCAGCCCTGTGTACTATTAGCATTAACCCCCAAATTAATAAAACTGAGGTGATGATGAATCCTCAAAGTGTGAAAATGAATATCCTGCCTCTTCAAGGTAAAAGCTTTCCTTATGATACAGCAAAACTGAACTGTTTATTGGCTTTGAGGTTTTCCTTGCACATGATAGGTATATAAGTGTAGGCCTTTTTTCCAAGTCTATTTGTGTTAAAGAAGCTAGACTTAATGCATATTATTGACATGCAAAGTACTGCTTATACTGTTGTGGAGTACGTGGATATGACTGTTTATATCAGTTTTGGATAATGGACTCTTCTAAAATATTTTCAGAGTAGCTCTGAACTGGAACTTAACATCAAGCACAACTTGCCAGTTTGGTTAGGAAATACTCTGGGTCATAAATTTTTTTATTAATAGTTTTCATCGATCTTACATGACTGAGAGCAAAAAGGATGGGCTTCTGTATTGTGCCAGCAATTGATTTTTGTTGATTTTGCATGTTGCGACTGACTGCTAATTAAAAAACTGGGATCAGTGGTTCAGTTCTTTTTTTTCTCTTCTACAGTGTGACAAAATCAAGCAAGAACGAGATGAGGCTGTCAAAAAACTCGAGGAGTTTCAGAAAAGTAAGTTGATAGTGTGATTTTTTGGTATAGAGAGTTATGAACATCACTCTGCAATACTCTACAGCGTTAAAAATGCTGAGATTTAGATCCACTTTCTGATTCTCCTTTAAAGCCTTGTTTTAAGGAGCTAATCTGGTGAGACTTTGACCATTGTCAGACTAGCTGCTGTCACAGCTTCTATACACTCTGACACGGGCAGCTGTTCTTAAGGTGCAAAGTGGTGAAAATACAGTGGTACCAAGGCATCTCTATCTCACCTGGATTCTGAAAATGACTTTTGGAATGATATATACTTGGATTGAGTGGGATTTGACCCTATTACTGAGATTGCTAATTATAATAATAGTAATAATGGTCATTTGTTCATGAAGGAGTAAAACTACCTTAAACATAAATGTACTAATAAAGATTTTTAGAATGCACTGCTGTCTCTTGATAATTTCTAGAGCAAGTTCTGCCTTGTCTGGGCTGAGAGAATGTCAATATTCAGTTTTACACTTTTATGGTAATGATTCTATTGAAACTGTATGGTGTCTGGAGGCAACAAAGCACATCTAATGGGAGTGGAAGTATCCTGGTGGAATAGCTCCTTAGAAGAGACAATTACAATAGGATTGTGGTCTGTTGTGTCTGGTTTGTGCCAGTACGGTGAACTGCACGATGAAGCATCAGAAATGTGGATGAAGTTAATGCAGGAGAAGGAAATCACATGGTCTATACTTTTGTGTGACTGTTAATAGTGGAATTTGCTCACTTCTGTTTTATAATTGTTCATATGATACAATTATGGGAAATAATCTAAAATCAACAGGAATGATCTGCTGCCCTAAATGATCCTAGATAACTGTTCTGCAAAGCAAGAATGTTCTTAAAGAAGTCTAATTCCTGTGGAAAAAAACTGCAGCCTGTTTTGTTTTTGTTACGATATGAGGAATACCAGAGCGTGGCAGAAAATGTCAAGTAGTTAAGACTTAAAATTTGAAGTAATATTTGATGTTGTAAAATTTTATAGGTTTCTTTTATCTTTCTTTCACGTTTTTAAAGGACATACCTTGTAAACATAGTGATAAAATGCCAGGAATATTAGGATTTTAAGGCAATAATAGAGCCCATTATTTAAACGACAATATAAAAGGCAATTATATTGATGAAGAGCTACATCGGCTTTGTGTCTGTGAATAAACTTGGCCTGTACTCAGCTTCTATTTGTTCTCCTGGCATAAACACATATTGTGTGTGATTCCAGTTTAATGGGGCCCCGTTTGTATGCCAAGCAGCTGCATTTTAGGCCCTATTGCGTGATTTCATAGCTCTCTGAAAATTGGTTCTATTGAGCACAAGAGATAGAAGGTGGTGGTGGGGGGGGAAAGCTTCAACACACAATCATTTCTTTTCAATTGGAGCCAGCAAGGTTGATGACAACATGACCATTGTGTTATAATGATAAGACCACTAAGGATCTGTACCTCTCATCAAGGCTTTCACACAACAGCAGATACAATTTAATTCACTGCTCTGTCAGCAGTGCTGATACCATTATGCCGTCTGTCTCCACAGTTATAATCACTGTCCTCCGAGAAATGCAGTTGAAATGATCTTGAGCAGTCAAAGAAACTCTCAATTAAGGCTGCCACTTCCAATGTGTCAGATTGTGTCTTATGCACTTGGTACAATTTTCACTTCCAATCCTGTTTATTTACAATGTCTACCAGTAATTACGCTTAACATGTCATTTAGTGAGGGTGCCCCTGCCAAGGAGATTGTTGGGTGCTGCAGTACCATTGAGTGGGAGTTTCTCGCAGTCAATGCCATCAGCGGCTTTTAGTCCCTGATGGGATGCAGTAGTAATGTTGATAATGCAAGTATCGTGCTCATCAAGTCATAATTAGATGCCACTCAAATGTGCCACTTGTAATAACAGTGTTGATTCATGTTTTCTCGGTGACTGCAACTACTAATTAGTTAAGTGGTTTTTGGTTGGCCTGCATTTGCTGCGGATTATTATTACCCCTGAAAAAAACTGTCAAGGTTAGAGATGTTTCAGGCCACTTAGTGCTGCTTTATGAATTTTAATATTGACATAATAAGAACTTTGGACAGACTTAGGAAATAATATATTTTTGTATTTAATTTGGAAAGATTTTTTTCCCCCGAGTTAATCATAATTGCAGGTTAATTAAGTTTAAATGAACCAAGAGTAATCCCTAGTTCTGCCATGTGAGCCCAATCCTTGTTTCCTAACTTTAGCCTTGCTTGAGGCCATTAGATTCCTGTCTGTAAAATAGGAGCAGCTCCGTATCTCCACTGCTCCCTCATCCTGCCCAAAGCATTTCATTGCTCCAAATTCCCAGAGCAAGGTAGAATAAAAACATGTAGTACCTGAAGCTTTTCCTTTCTTGAATTAAATATAGCAGCTGGTATGGCACGCTTTGAGCGGGTAATTTCTTCCAAATCAGAAAAAATGGAAATAAAAAGACAACCAAAGAAAGAGATGTAGTTGCTTTGCTGTTAGAAGACTTCATGGGAATATAGTTTTTGGACCAAGATTTCCCAATAGTCTGCCCTGCTCTGGTTTTTTTTTTTTTGGCTGCTCATACTTTGTAGAGCTTGCTTCTTGCATGCAGTTACTGATATGACAGCAAACTCCAGTGTGTTGCTGGTTTCCTGTGTTATTAAGGAAAACATTAGTTAATATTGACTAAGTATCAGTATAGCTGCATAAATAACACTTACTAACGACCTGCTTTTTCTTATCCTAAATTCCTGTTTTGTAGTCATTAATTGTAGTCTGGATACCAAAGAGGACTTAGATATCTCCAGTATTTAGGCAAAAGTCTTGGAAGAGGGCAAGCAGGACTTTCTACCCAATGGTGTGAAATCACTGGTTTTTAAAGCTTATCTTCATGAAAATGAAAGAAGATGCTAGAAAAAGTCCTCACTATTTACGCTATATTCTTCTAGCGTGGTTCCTCCTGCAAAGTATTGTTCAGCTAAAAGAATCCTTTCTGCACATTGAAATCCTGACACTGGGCTGAAGGGCAATCTGGGCCATGAGATGACTTGCAGAATTAGGGTCCAGGCTGCCACTTAGGATGACTAAGGGTGCCAGGAGCCAAGAAGGAGCAAGATGGTAGTCTGAGAAATGGGAAACTGTTGCTTGGCTCTAGATCCCCTGTGCAACTTGAAGCTTATCACTTAGAAGATGACTTTCAACCCTAGTTAAGTACCAATGTACAGCTGGAAGGTGAGAAGAGTTGCAAGCCAAAACATATCTGTGCTTTTAAACGTCCTCTAACTCTCACTGACGTCCTATATTACAAAATAAGATTTGTTCCATAATTTTTTCTTCACTCAAGGAATACTGTGTATCTTTGATATAGTGGCATGTACTCACTGCAGTAGTAGGATCCTGTAAGGGCAAAGGACAGGTGTGTCTCTTGCTCTTCCAGCTGTGATGTCAAATACAGTGGCACAGTTGTGTGTTTCAGGTGTAGTCAGACAGCTTGCTCTCCACCCTGGTCTCGTGGAGGATTGTGTGTGTCCATGTGTGCGTGTGTGTGTAGGACTGTGAAGACAGGGTAGGAAACCACAGTGCTTATTTTAAGGTGTGCTCAAGTGCAGAGAGACTTCAAATAAGGAACAGTTCGGGTATTCCAGCCATACGGTAATACAGAAGTTAGGTTGTTCAGATGAGGTTGTCAAAAACCGGGCAGTGCAAGCAGAGTTGAGTTTCCATCGGGATTGTGTCCATCAGGGTGCATCCCAGCTTCTGCAGCTAGTGTCAAGCTGATGGGGAAGAACCAGAAGAAGGAACTGTGTTGTGCTAATGATTTGACTTCAGCAGAGCGTGGTCTGTTGGAGGTACTACAAATACGGGGGCTTTGGTCATGTAACTCCTTTCTCCATTTCCTAGTAAACTTGCCCCAGACCTGTGCTGTACGTCCGTGCAGCAGCTCTTGTACAGTGTGTTTAGCAAGTGTGATGATACTTAAAATACCATATAAACCTGAAGACCAGAAGGTGAAAATAGTCTTTGTAGGACACCTGAGTTAATCTTGCTGTTTATAAATAGTGGGGTTCCAGTCTTCTGAAAACCGTGTCCGTACCAAATTTTCAAGAGATTTATGATGGCAATCTGAAGGGGCAACCCTAGTCGTTTGACCGATTCCTCAAGTGGTAATGAAATAAAGATGTTGAATGATGGTGGTCAAGGAGGCTCCTGCTGGCCTTCTACTTGCATAAGTTTATGCTCAGTTCCCCAGTTTCCCACTCTGATGCTGCAGACACAGCTTGAGAGAGTTGCTTAAAGCAATGAACCAGATATGCAGTGTTCTGAACAATTCCTATCCATGGAGATTGTCTAAGTACGTACTTCCCTGTATTTGAAATGCTTACATAGAACGTTAACAGAAAAAGTTGTAGTATTTCTGATCATGGGATACGTGTGTCAAATGCAGGAAAATACTGACTAATTTTAAAACTCTTCCCCTAGTTTCTCACATGGTTATTGAGGAAGTAAACTGTATTCAGAACAATCTTGAAATTGAGAAGACGTGCCGTGAAAGTGCTGAGGCTTTGGCTTCTAAGGTGAGAAGGATTATGGTGATTCTGTTTCATCAGATTTATTTATTATTTTTTTTTAAACTTGAGATTGTATGCATATCTCTTATATGTTTTCATATAATCTTGCAGATCTGTGAAATTGTTTTGAAGTGGCAAAACCTGTAAGCTGTCTGTGAGATGCGAAATACAATTCCTCCCTTTAAAGAAAAAAAATACCCATTTTAATTTAGTTCTGTTTTGGAACAGTAAGTCATGGACCAGCATCTTGATACCTAGTTTTTATATGCATTTAGGTTAAATGGAAAACAAGTTTTAGAACTGTCCTGTGTAAGATATAAAACAATAATGAGCATTTCAGTGTCTAAATCAAATGGAAAAAGTCAACCACTGCATTACATTTCAGGTGATTGTTTATGAAAGCAAAGCGAGGGCAGGGGAAAGGTGACCTCCGCTGCTCTGTTGATTGCGTCTGGTCTGATGAATTTAGCAAGTGTGTAATTTTCTATATTCCATCTCATCAGAAGTGCATTATTATTAAAGAATGTTTTTATCTCTCTGTTATATATTTTTGGTTGTGTAAAATGCATCTGAGCCACTTCATCAGAAAATGGATTACAGCAATTTTGAACCAAATTTCATTAGCAATGCTGACTGCCTTTTTTTTCCTCTCTTTTTTTTTTTTTTTCCTCCCCATCCCCTGCCCAAAGTACATCCTGAGATATGGTAAAAATCACACCAGCAAGAAATCACTTTAATTTAGATGCATTAGCAATGTACTTTCTGGAGGTATTTACTTAATTGTTTGCATAATGACACTATATTAGAATTCATAAGAGAGACAATCAGCATATAAGTAAGAAAATGAACATATTTATGCAACTTTTCTTCTTTTCTGCACTTTTCCTGTAATGCACATACAGGGGCAGTTCAAAGACTAGCTTTACCCCATGGGCCTGCTTTGCCAAAGCTGATTTGTTTTTTGCTGTGAGCTGATGAAATGAGGTTCCCTACACCACCCTTCCCACTTGCTCAGTTTCATTCTTTGGGAATGAGATGAAGAAGTCCTTAAATAAATCTCCCGTAGTTGCTGAGGAGAAAGGGGATCAAAGATAATTGCTTAGGTAAAACTTCAGGGTCAGCCTAATTTTTCAGTATATGTTTTTTTTCAGGGTAAATATTGGACATCTGAAGTGCATGTTGACTTCAACATGTTGTACGTCCCTACATCCCAGTAGAAAATTGAGCCTTATTCTTAGACCTGAATGCAAGGAATGCTTGGCTGGTGTGTGGGCAGACACCCCAATACATGCCTGAACACCCCTGAGACTGTGCTGAGCTTGCTGAGAGTTGCTGGTGTGGGGTGTCCAGATGCAGAACCCTGAAAGAAATTATGAGAATGAAATGTTTGTAGAAATCTCTGTTCAGTTTTTCTTGCACCTTGGTCAAGACAAGATGCCTTACAGAACCTCTTCCATATCATCCACCAACCAGGCACATGTTTAAGCATTCAGCTCAGAGTGGCTTCTAACTTGTGGTTTGACCAGTGAAGAACTGGTTTATGTTACGGTTTTCATCTTACGTGTATCAACTCTACAGTAATAATTGCTGAGAATTAAAAATAATCCAAAAGAATTTTGAGGTAATTCTGACATGACTGGCAGTATAACAGTTGTGGTGTTTGTAATTTATAAGAAAAAATAGGGCATAGGAGGAGGTAAGAGTTTTTATTTGACCAATTGTTACAGCTGGCAAAACCAGACGAGCTCTCAGGAGCACAGGACCTTCTTCAGGTGATTCAGTTGGGGTTCCTGTTGATGCTGGTACATGCTTAAGGGTAAGGAGCTGAAGCACCTATCATAAAGGATGCATAGGACTGAGTAGACTTGATAGTTGATTTGATTTGATTTGAACCTACACTGGGTATTTATTAGTCAGAATTACCAGAAAGGAAAGGAGGCCATGGGTGAAGCATCATGTTGAATTCAAGCCTCCTCAGGAGAAAGAGGGCAAGCTTCCTATCTTCAGACTATTTTAATGTTGAATGGAGCATCAAATCTAATGTCACTTTGTCTTCTTTATTTGATAGATCTTTTAATGATAAGGGAGAAAAAAATACAGTTTACTTTTTTAGTTAACTCTTTTTCCTTTTGAACAGCAGCGTAAAGACAAACTAGGTTCTTACTGTTTGTGCTTCTTGACTTTCAGCTGAACAAGGAAAATAAGACCTTGAAAAGAATTAGCATGCTTTATATGGCAAAACTGGGCCCAGAAATTATCACTGAGGAGATTAACATCGATGGTGACGATTCGCCCGCAGATGCAGAAGCTAACTCTGGATTGTGCACTTCTGTGCATTGTCAGCAGCAAATGAAAGGTGAGTGGTGCTGCTGAGCCTACGCCTCCGTACGAGGGAAGAGTTGCCTGAAGAATGGCAGTGCTGATTCAGACCAGACATCTGTCAGGCTCCCAGTCACGCTTCTGAGAGGGGACATCAAAGGATTTCCCAGAAGGACTGTAAGAACACGGCAGGCTGGTAGTGATGCTGTGTAATGTATATGGTGGATATGTGGCCTGCAAAGGAAGTTAGAATGCAATAGGAAAATGAGATCTACACAGCTAGGGAGAGTTCAATGTTACTGAATCAGTAAAAGAATCATATCTTCAGATCCTTAACAAAGTAAAAGTTAAGCAGAAGGACAAGGTCACCTTGGTATTGCTTCACGTGCAGTGGCGCTATTCCGAAGCTTGGGACAGGACTCTCCATTTCTTTTTCCATTATGTACCTTCGTGTGCACAAACTTCATTCGTATTCCAGGGCTGTTGCCAAACAACCCACTTCAAAAGGGACTGTTGTACTGGGTAAAACAGCAAAGCTTGGGAAAATGGAAATAAAAGGGAAGTCTGTGCCTTATTAAGAATTAATAAGAATTAATTGCTTAATTAAATGCAATGAATTAAATGCTTAATTAAGAATTAATATTAAGAAGTTTATGGTCCCGTTTTGAAAGGCAGTTTGTGTTTCTGTAACCCAAAATCTACCTTCCTTTCTCATCTAGCTGTGATGGAGACACTGTGATTCTGTATGTTGTTATATTGTGGTTTCCAAAAAAGGGGAATGCCCACATTCTGCTCTTGGTGACAGAGATAGTTTAAGTGGTTCACTTTTTTTCTGATAGCAAGTTACAATAGCAAACAATGTCTAAGTACAGCTTTCCTGAACTTTCAGCCTGACCTTGTTAATTGTTATCTGTTGGAATGTAGCAGCCATAATGGAGTGGTACAAAGTATCACTGAGCAGAAAGAACGTGTGTTGTAAAAATGCTTCAAAAAAATCTCACCCAAGAAATAAAATGTGATAGTACCTGTCTATAATAAGCATTTTTCATCCTGTAGATGTAGGAAGAGAGGGAGAGAGCAGTGTGATCCACACCATGCAACCCATCTGAATCAGAAATAAGGCTCTGGAGTTCCTCCTGCTTTTTATTAGAGAAAGATACCAAGGATACATTCAAAGAGAGCAGAGACTCTGGCTGCAGATCAGAGGAGGTGGTTAGGAGGGTAGCAGGGTCAAATGAGAGAAACATTTGAAGAAGAGCTCTGATGTATATGCTTTCTGTCTTGATGAAGAATTCATTAAAGAGCAAAATGTGGCATGTTGTAAAGGATTCAGAATTCCTGGCTTCTGCTCCTCTCTTTGGCCTTATTATTAAATGTTAATGACCTTACTTTTACAAGCGCTGAATATTTTTAAAAGCATTGACATCCCATTTGCTGTAGGAGAAGGTATTCTCCTGTATATATCGCTGTGCCTGGAGAGAAGTGTGTGTGTGTTTGGTAGCAGAGTGATGTGATGACATGTACCAAGCGGCAGTGTTAGGGCTGTGTCCCCAGCCCAAGCCAAGATGCGGTGGCGTTTGTCTGCAGGGAAAAAAACTGAAGTTACATCTTCGCTTATCTGCTAAGTGAAAGACCATATGCAATGAAAAATGTGTTTTCAAAACTCCCCTTAATGCTTTCTGGTGTTGCCCAAGGTGAAATCTGCTCTTATATGCACATTTATGATTCCAAGGAGTTGTGTTTTGTGTTGGAAATCTTAGAAGTCTTTTAGCCTTCTTGCCATTCAGCAACATATTGGATGTTTCTTGGAATGATTCCATCCCTCCCAGCACTTTTTTTGTAAGGATATATAAATAAGGTAGTACAACTGGAGGTCCTTTGATTAAAACCCTCTTATTTATTAAAGGGATAAAATTTTGTCCCTCAGATACTTTCCTCTATTTTTGCTATCTCATACTTTAGGGAGAGTTGATAGTAAAGCTGTACGTGCTAGTGGAAGTGTAGAGGTGTCTCGGTGCAGTACCTGAAATTCATTTAAAGGTTTTGGGGTTTCTTTTTCTTTTTAGTTGACCTTTTGGATCTAATGAGAACTGACAACTGAACTATGTTGGTCAAGCAGCTTAGCGCATACCTTGTATCTGAAAAGAAACATTTCTTGTACACGTTTATAAAGATTTAGTTATATGGATATGCTTTTTTCTCTGTATGAGGTTGATATATGTATTGTAAGAGCTGACTTAGTCCAGTTACCATAAATTTCACAATTTTCCCTTAATTTCACCAGAAAACACAAATCCATAAAGCAGATGTTTTGGTTCAAGAATCTTCCAGGAAGACAAGTATTTTTATTTACTTTAGAACGTATGTGCCTTTAATTGAGAGGAAAATAAATGTGAGGCTCCTGAATTGGGGTTGGGGGGGTACTAGAGTAGAATCAACATTTTCAAGTTGTGAGACCAAACAGAATGACATCCAGCATGTCATCGTCATCTACAATTGATTAGTAACATTTTTTTTCCACTCATGGCCAGTATTCAATGAACAGCAGTGCTTTGAAATACAGGAAGCAGGTGGGGAATGAGAGCATTTACTGACAGCTAATATATATCAATAAATTTATATTTTTGTGGTGGTTTTATGTTAACCTAAACCTTGATACATTATGTATGCAAACTGATCTCCTGTTAAGAAGTGATTATAATCAAATGTTTTATTCCATTGTGAATTTAATTTATTTCATATTTTGATAATTAAGGAACAAAAAATCTGAGGGGAAAATTACAAGCATTAGCTCTTCCATCGGTAAAGGTTATATTCTGACTCTGTTCACATAATGTTACAAAGACTATAAATTGGCAGCTGTTCAGGACAATTTCTTCAGTGAAAACCTCCCAAGTATTAACTGCCTGTTGTTTTGTTTATTTCCCTTGTGACAAGAACTCATGATCCAAAAAGAATTGAAGTGCATTAATTCGTTTTAAAGGATGCCTATTAAAAATTGCTTTCTGCTCCCTCTGTACCAGAGTCTGTGATGTGACGGTCTCCTGAGTAGGACTGAGGATACTCCGTGGTGGCAGGATTGGTCCCGTTGTAGCAGGGAATGAATCATTCAGAACACAAATAAAGTCAGCAGAGCTGAACAGGGCAGCTTACCTCAATAGATTAAATCTGCAACTGTGGCCCAGTTGTAGACCTGTTACTTGACACTTATGCCAAGTTCCTAAATTATTGAGGACCTACCTTGAATACAGGTGAAGCTTTGTATGCAGTTAAGGTGTTTCATACTCGATTGTACTTGCATTGCTATGACATTCCCTTTGTTGTTTTCTTCTAAGAATAAAATGTATTTTTCGTTTCCTTCCTCAAACTGTAGAGCTGCGAGATCAAATCGTATCTGTTCATGAGGAAAAGAAGACCTTAGCCATTGAACTGGAAAACCTGAAGTGCAAACTTGTAGAAGTAATTGAAGAAGTATGTATTGTGCCATGGAAGGCGAGACCACGATAGTGTGTAGTCAGTACTTTTTGTATCTAATTTTGCTAAAAACACTCAGTTGTGAACTTAATTGAATACTATCTAATCACAAGTCTTTCCAGCCAGCCCATATGATGGAACCACTTAGAGCATACACCTAGAAGGGGCCTTCTACTTCAGAGTCTAGTGTGCTGCTGGCATGTGACTTTTCATGATCTGTTCTAATACCCATATTATAATTCTCACCTCCACTTCCTGACAGCCCCTCATCCATCACAGCTAGAGGGTGGTTTGTTTTGTGGTTTTTTTTTATTTTTTTTTTTTTTATTTCCTTAAACCTGTGGATGTGCAAGAAATACTTCTGGAGAATGTCCATTTTAATCACTGGTGCTACTTCATTGAGCATATCCTTGAGTTTAGCCATTGGCAGTGCCCTGTCATGGTAATTAGACCAGCAAATTAGCTTTTTGAGCCAGCACAGTTTCATTCCTGCTTGAAAACTGGATAAGCCATGTACTGATGCAAGTCAGGACTTAGTGGCTCTTCCTGTCTACGCAACACTCTCATTCAGAAAGACACAGCTGACAGCTCTTGGACAATAAACAGAGCCCAGGAAAAAAACTAAAACAGCAGCCTGACTATATTAAAACGCAAACAGTCAAGGGCAAGTGAGTAACTTTTCAACCAGGTGCTATGGCTCCTCGTCCTGAAAGGTTCCAAAGATGTTATATTTGCAGCTGTGACTGGTACGTGCCATGAGACTGGGCCATGGGAGCCCCATGTGAAGGATTAGTTCATAACCCTTTAATGCCATCTGTTATGGGGTCTGTAATTTGGGGTAAAAGTGCTTTCCATCTCACTGCAAACCCTAAGATCAAGCCAAGCCCAAGAAACAGAATTACTGAAAGCAAAATATTGCTTGCATTATGTGTTGCTGTATGCCTTATGCCACTAACTAAAATACTCTTATTTTTGATTTTTACACTCTTCTAGGTGAACAAAGTGAAAGAAGAAAAGGCAGCTTTGACAACAGAAGTTAATAAGCAACAAAAATTGTTGGAGAAGTGTAACAGAGGTGTGTGTTCTCAGCAGGTTCTCTGACAGTTTGCTACGTCCTTTGCAGAAGCTTCAGAGCTTTTATGTTGTGGTACAAAGAGCAGGTTACAGAACAGTGACTGTGGTCCAGATCCAACACTTGGCCTTGTTGCTGCATAAACACATGGACTATTCTACACTGACTCTGCCCAGGAAAATGTGACAGTATAAATAGCAGGTTGAATGTGAGAATAGGAAAACGTTTTGCTCCGTGGCACAAGTGGCAAACTAGAAGGCGGCAGTCCTTCAGAGATGGAGTTCAAACCTTAATCTCCGGTTTTGCTACATCATTACATTGTCTTCCTTTTAGTTGGGGCACAGCTAATCGTTTTGAATATCTAAAGACTTGTGAGCAACTTGTGTGTTCACAGGATGATGAGAAAAAGGCAAAAGTGCTGGGAAATGAGATAAATAGAATTTCCAAGTTTTGGAGGGAAAGCGGGGATTTTCCTTTCCTGGAAAGAGATGAGAGGTAAAACTGGAGCCAGGAAAGTCTACAAAACATAGGGCTCAAAAAAGGAAAGCTTTTGCTTAATGAGGGTGAGTGCTTCCACATGAGATACAGTGGACTCAAAACTAGTTCAGAAGGGAAGGCGAAGATTTCAGTGCCTCAGATCACTGCACCCGTTTCTCTTGTCGCCAGTGTAGCCTTGTAAAATTAAAAATTTTTTGGCTAAAAGTCTCTTTGGCTGTTTCGAATTTTCCTGAAGTGGAAGACGATTGGCCTGGCCTCTAATGTCTGCCTGTCTTGATGCATTACTCGTTCTACCTTCCAAAGGCACATCCTTATTTTTTCAGTAGCACTTTAACAATACATCTTGGAGGTCTTCAGCCACATTCCCAGTTATTCTGATTTAGCTTCACGTTGTTCCTTTGCGGTTGTGTTTTACTTCTTGGGGAGGATAAATAAAAAGCTCTTATGATGTCTCCCAGGAATTCTGAAATGTTTGTCAGGCAGTGAAGAGAACAGCCAGGGCTGCCCCCTCATACGAAAGGACCTGTGGAAATAGCCACAGTTAAATAGTGAGAATACAGAAAATAAGTGCGATCTTTGGCGTAGTGAAGACTCCAATCATGCCATGGCTTTCTGCCAATACTATTATCTTTTTCTTTTGAAAAAGTGTACAAAGTCAGTGTAGTCCATGTTTTCAAGGAGACAATGGAGTTTTAAATTACAGAGAAATGTATGAACTTTCAGTGGGAAACTATTTTCTCTCTTTTTCCTTTACTTTCCAGTGGGACAGAATCTTATTTCCTGTGAATGCTCCAGCTGTCTCTCAGCATGGGGAGAGGAGGTTTGCATAGTAGAGTATATTCTCTAGTCTTCCATCAAGTGTTCATCTCTTAGCTCTTTTATGTGTCTGCATTGCTTGAGCCTGTGACAGGCAGTGCTTGAAGACTTAAAACACCAAATGTTGGATGGGTTGATTAGATACACCAGCTTGAAGATGATGGGAGAATGGGAAGATCAAATGTTTCTGAAATGTTTTCTTTTTTCTAAGCACAACCAAAAAAGAGAAAACCACTTTGTTTTATGTTTTTCAAGAAGGAGGAGTTATACCAGGTTAGGTCCTAATGCATAGGCAAATAAAGCAAGACTTTTTTGAGTGTTTGCAATGAGCTACCCAAGTATCTACCAAATACCTGCTGTATTCTGTGTCAGTGTAGCACTGTCTTGGAGCTGTGTAATCAATGCATTTCAGTCAGAGTTGGGGAATTTAGCTTGATTTTTTCTAAGTATGTGGGTTTGGGTTTTTTTTTTTTGTACATTTTTTTTTTTTAATGGACCCATCAAACCTCACTCAAACCAGGTAAGCAAATGTAGTAATATGTGGTAGGTCCAGCAAAGTTCTCTTGGGGCTTTGATTGCTCGCACCCAAAGAGGTAAAATGTGGTGGTACATGTGTTACTGGAGTTTTGAGTAACAGGAAGAACTGTTAATCTGTTCAGAGTACCAGTAATTGTGCATTTATATAGTGAAGTTTAGAGCAAACAGGACAAATACTGCAAAGGGGACTATATCCAGAAATGTAAAACTAAGTCATACCTTCATTCAAGGATTCATGGTGCTGGGGAATAACAATTTACCTGGGTAAATTAAACAGTACTTTCATCTTGTTTTGATCCATTCCACTTTCATTTCTGATCTTGTTTTATTCTTATAAACAGTATCTGTGCTGGCAGTAGAGGAATATGAAGAGCTTCATGAAAACTTTGAACTGGAAAAGAACCTGCGGAAGAAAGCAGAGTCATTTGCACAAGAGGTGAGTAGTCAAGAAAAAGGGAATTTATAAAATAAAGATGAAAAAAAATGTTTCTGTGTTCTAGAATAGGTATAAAGTCCAAAAAAATGAGTTACTGGGTAGCATTATGGAATGGCTGGTTGTTGCAGTAATGGCTTCTGACTGGCAGTGTGTGCTGTAGGAAATGCTGGCAAACTCTTTCATTCGGTTGATAGACTGCAGTCCTATAAAATCATTTGGTTTTGTGAGAGCTCTGCACTTCAGTTATATTTTCAAGCTTTTCTATCCCAAGTCAGTCTTGGGGATAAAAAAGTTGGGCTTCCTAAGTAATAATTTTTTAGGGTTTAAAGAAAACCATTATATATCAAAATTACGTGAGTCATCAGTACTGAAATATTATAAATAAGGGAAACATCTGATAATCTGAGTGGATTTTAAATTTTGAAACCATGGCTGCCAGCAAGCAGGTATTTAGCCTTCAGGAAGTCAGCTTTGTCAGAGTAGGAGGCTCTTTTGCTTTTTGTCTTTGCTGCTGTTGTTTTTCTCTCAAAAAATTAAAGAATATATGTGATAACTCTTGTACATGTCAGTGATTGTGAGCAAGGGCATATATGCATTTTGTACCTGTACAGAAAAGGCTTACTGTGTTCTATTGATCTTGTGGTTTTTTTGCTGGATATTTGAGCGTTTTGGATATGAACAGAATCATATAGCAAGATTTTAAATGATATGAATTTTGTGAGATTTGAGATTAAACTGTAACAAATTTGAAAATCTGGTAGGTAGGGGTGAGGAAGTTGACCTCAGTGTTGCTTGGACTCACTCGCGTGTGCCTGAGGGCTCTCTCTGTGCCCTGCACAAAGGCTGCAGAACTTCAGGCCACCTGGGCCAAAGGAACTGCTCCTCTTTCTCCTTGTTCCACCTTTTGCCGCTCTCTCCTGTTCTTTCCTTTGCAAGGTCACCCCGTTGACCCTTTGGGAAACCTACTGAAGGAACTAATTTGGCAGAAACCTAATAACTTGTAGGTACAGATCAATTTCTGTTTCTGTAATAGGAAAATTTCTATCTGGGTAACAGGTGCTTATGCTAAAGAAGAAAATATTTGCAAATTCAAGCATATTAAGCTTTGGCAGATTCTTTAGCGTTCAAACAAGTATATAGTATAGCTTTGCTTTAGATAAACTACTGCTGTATCAATTCTGCTACTGAACCTTCAGTCATTCGATGAGTCAACTTGTAATTGAAGTAAATTTAAATTTGTGTAATATACACATACTGCAGTCTTTTGCCTATTGTTGTCAGTATCTCTTGCCACATGTTGAAAATATAAACTTACTTCAAGCAAAGTTAACATGGCTGATACATTTTCCCTCCCAAGGGAAAAAGAAGCAGTAGAAATAAAAATTATTTACTAATTATTAAAACATCCTGTTAACTGCCAAATTTTAGGTATAGAGATGGGGCAGTTCAGGATGCTACTGGAGTCAAGACATGTAGGAGAGAAATCATTCAAGAGAATTGATTTCTGAAATCAAAGAGACTGCACATGCAGCCTCTTCCAAACTCTGCTTTTATGGAGCTTTGTGGGTGCTGAGCAGAACTGGACACCTTCCTCTGGCATTGGGCCATTTACATTTTGATTAAAGGCTCACTGTGGATTTTCAGAAATAAAAATGAGATCTGCAAATTCCACTCAGATTTATTCAAGGGCGAGGCATTTATCAGTGACCCCAAGTTGTTACACAAAATATTATTTATGTTTATTAAGTGTTCATTTGGATTTTTTGCAAGACTGTTACTAGCTTGTGCTATAAAATATTACCTTCTTGCAACTATTTTTAAGTTTTAGGAAACCTGGATTTGTTCATTACCTATGCTTTTATGCTAACTATTTCTGTAATGCAATTTCTTTAAACCTCCTGAGATTGTGCAGGCAGTATGGTTTTATTAGCGGTGTTTGTAATATCTGCAGAGCTGTTATTTTAAGAAAAATTTCTAAGAATATTAAGCATGTTCGTTTACCATGCGTTATTGCAGTGTCTGTCTTGCATCTCCTACTGTTGCTTTGCTTTATCTTCTAAAGTACAGAACAATTACGTGCTTCTGTTCATTAACTGACAACAGAAGATAGCACATAAAGGTCTTACATCTCTCAGGAATGAGTAATTTATAAATGCATAGTTAAGGTGGTTTTTGGATCATAAAAGAATATAATCTGATCCCCTGGGCCTAGAATGTTGCTTCTGTTTGGATTTGTAGCTGTACTATTCAGACACCTATAGACTTAGAAAGATGGTATTTACAGTACTTTTTGTATTTGAAGAACAAACTGACAGGCAAACTGTTAAGTACAATGCCACAGAAACTCTGCTTATTTGCAAACAAGTGCTTCTTGGGTTTTGGCATTATTTAGTTATTGTTTCTTCCAAATATATGGGTCCCCATTGTCGCAGATGGACAGCAACGCTCTTCAGTTGAGGCTTTTTGCTCCGTGATGTTCTCCCACCCGAAATGGAGTCATTGCAGCAGCCACCTTCATTGCAACAGTGAGCTTCAGGCCTGTGCCAGACTCCCCTTTGAGTTCCTCCTCTCTACCTTTGGTATTGTGGCATTCAGGAAGATTTTTGGAAAGTGTTTTTTTTTTTTTTAAATACAGGTGTGGGTGACAACGAAGGCATTGCTCAGTTGTGTCCGGGAAACTGGTGGTGTTTCAAATGGCTTTAAAATGGTGTTGTCATTGGCCTGGTTTCACCTGTACAGTGTCCCTTGAGTGGTCGGGGAGACCCTGTGGTGTGTTTACAGGAGCTGCTTGGATTACGCTAAGGATGTGCAGGGATTTTTCTGCTTGCTTTCATCAGCCACGTGTTTTCTCTGTTCCTATAGAGTGTTTCTTGAAAAAAAATTTTAAAAAAAATTTGCTAGATTTTTGCTTGAGTTTTGCAGAAGCCGCAGAGGTTGGTTGTGGTACGGTGTGCAGCGTTGAGAGAAGGAATAGCTTTGTGTAAAGGCCATGCTTGCACATTCAGTGCTTTGTGCTTGGCTCCTCGGGAGCACTTTGAGAAAGGAAATAGGCTCCGAGCAACGCGGGCATCACCACTGCATGGACTTCAGAACAGCACATTTTCCTGTTTCAGCACATTTTCACGTTGCTCTTTGTGACATCTCAGCCTAGATGTGTCTTTCAGCTCACTGAAATACAGACTTACTGCCTGTGGAGGGGCTTGTTTGGTGGTGGGTACGTGTCTTTCGACGGGGCTGAGGTATCTGATGGGGCGAGTTGGCCCGTGTGTTCCCGTGAACTCCTTTTTCCATGGCCTGCCTCCATCTTTTAGCTTTCCCCTCCTGGGGATGCCTTGTGTCTGTGATGATGGGAGGCCAGATGAGCGGCTGGGGTATGCTGCGGTTCGAAGGGATGCCCTTTGCATCCTGCCCTTCTGCTGACCGAGGAGGATTTGCCACAGAATGTGAAGAATTGGGAGTGCAGGTGTGAGGGAGAATGGGGTGGGTGAGTGTGTGAACACAGATGGGGGGGGGAAAGGAAAGGCGAGGAGCGAGAGCCCGGGGGGAGCAAGCATATATAGGAGTGAGCGAACACTTGAAAATCAGAGCTTTTGATTAAAAAAAAATAATCCAATACAGCTTTAATTATAGTCATGCTGCTGGCACCACCATAATATATATTTAATTAATCAAAAATGATCCAACTTCAAACATTAGAATTCATGCTCTTTAGAGATTCTAAAGAAACTGAGTAAATATTGTCAGCCGTGGTGTGGAGAGGGGGAAGGAAAAAGAAAGAGGGTTTGAAATGAGTCACAATCCATTGTGAAAGGCACAGGAATCTGCATAAAAGAACTAAATAAATAGAGTGTGTAAGGGGCGGGGGCATGGAAGAATCTGTACCTACCTGAATAAAACAGGGTTGTTAACACAGGAATCTTGGCAAGCTTAACCAGAATTCTAGTGTCATGTTTTAAGAGACACTTTAAGATCTCTCAGCTCTTTGTGGAGCCGTTTATAAGAAAACAAAGGAAGGCAGAGAGTATCTTGAAGGCCATCGCAAGAATACAGAGGCTAGCGCTGAAAAGCACTCTTCCACAAAGATGAGCAAAATACAATACATCCAGCCAAAGCAAGCCAAAAGGGGAGGAACACAGTCAGAGAAGTAAATTGAAAGTCTTAGCAATGTAAAAATCCCAGGAGTTTAACAAAATAATCTGGCATAAATGGTTTATTAAGCATACATCCTGCCTTGCAACAATATTTTGTAAAGTGAACGGTTTATTAGTGTCGTGTGTGCTGGCATGGGGACAACCCCTGCACCTAAAGTTACTCTGGAAACCTCCTGGAGGAGAGGCAACGTGCTCTCGGAGTTACCGTTAAGCTCTCATTTTCTGTCCTCTGTGGTTTGGATAAGTAGAAATGGAGAGTCACGCTGCTAAGCAGGTGTGCTGGGGTTCCTCCCGCTTTTGAGGCTGCCCTAGGCTTTTTCTCTATACACACAACTGGGAAAAAAAAAAAAAAAGAGAGAGAGAAGGGTTTCCCAAGTGTTTATGGTTATCTGTAAAATAGTTTGTGATTTGAGAGGTTGAAAGGCTGCATTCGAAGGAGCTGTGATCCAGATGGATTAAAGTAATAAAGTGAATCTGTAATGTGCATCGTTCATCTTTTCCTTGACTTTCCCTCCAATTCTGCATACTTATGGATGCATTAAAACAGCATACTGTATGTCTGTGTTTCTAAGTAGCTATTGCACAACAACATGATTGCATTTAACTTGTTAACCTCAAGATGCCTCCATGCCTTACTCCATCCCGTACCTGGGCCAGTGCACAGCTGACATCACTTAGTCTGGGACTGAGTCTTCCCTCATTGAAAGATAAAAGGTGGCTATCATTTTATAAGACTTAGGAAAAATTATTGTCATTCTTAACAGATGACTGCCCTACTCAGGAGGTTGCGTGCAATGGATTTGGTTATCTTGGTGACATGAGCTTCCAAAGAACTCTTCCTGAGGTGCATTTGTGACCTTTTGGGTTAATTTATGGGGACTTTGGCATTAACATGCTACATCTGTGAGTGGATTCTGCAAAACCAGCACTCGCGGAGCAACTCTGTGTTCATGAGTACCACACTCTGTGCATTACCAAGGACAGTCCAACAGCAACTGGTTTCGGAAGATAATTAATTTGCAGTCCAGCTGACTGAACTGGAAATAATAATTAAAGAGACATGATAAGTGGTTAGTACTTGAATTCTCCTGAGCTTGAATGTTACCACTTTTGAAGCATGATATAATACTAATATGTTTCATCAAGGTTTTTCCCAAGAACAGGCTTGTGAAATGGTAACAGATGTATGCTCTAGGAAACCGTCTCTTTGGTCTCCATCTCTGGTTTGGTTTTTTTCCCCTTCTCTTTTTTGTTCAGGCAATTAATCTAGTGGGGTGGGGGGAAGTGAAGAGGTTTCCTCCTTTTTCATGTGGTATATGATCTATTTCTGAATATATTAGATGGTGTCTAAATGCTGTAAAACTGAGCATTACAGAATGTATGACTGTACTTCTTCCATGGCAAAAAGAAAACCATTAACTGCAGGAAATGAAGAAATAAATGACAATAGAGATTATTTTTTTTCCCCTTTATTTTGGGCCTTGGGCAGTTATGCCTCATAAGTGAAGAATGAGTGCTGTATTTTGACAAACCCTTTTGTACAGAAGAGGCTGGTAAAATAAATAATACTGTGTTTTTAAGGAAGCCGGAATGCTGATGGGGATTCAGTTTTCTCACACTCGGAATGCACACTGCAAGCACCTCTGTGGTGAGAAGCAGATGATGGACAAGAAATAGGGTTAACTCATCTACTCCCATTTCCACCTTCTGGATAAATTAGACCTCTTCTTTTGAGTCACAAAACTCAAAAAACCCTGATGCTCTTGAGAAATTGTCCCTTCAGAAGCTGTCTGGCAGTTAGCCAAATAACTACAGCATCTGTGTTGTATCTATATTAGATTAAAATTGATGCAGGTCTTAACAGAAACTATAAGCCATAAAATATTACGAGTCATCTGGAGAGAGAGGAGTGGCTGTTTGCCCGTTGCTATGCATCTGTCCTTTTTCATCATCTGTTGCTTAATTTTCTGTGACTGTTCGAAAGTCCAATTGGAGTTAGTCTTTGGCTCCTCTGGAGGAGGAATTCTATGAAGGTCACAGCATGTTGCCAGAAATGCATGGCTCTGGTTTTCCATACTTCCTACTTGTTTTGGTTTATTTTGTTGATAGAGTCCTGTGCCCTCCATGCCCTTGATATTAGCCCTTTGGGTCATCTTCTCTTTCTGTCTGACATTGCGGGACGGTTTCTTTCCACAGAAGCAATTCCCAGGTGGGGAAGAATATATGCAGCAGACACAAAATTTTCCAATCAGAGTAAAACCACATGCACTTAACTTGCTTCAGCACATACTTATTTTTTTTCTGGATTGTGTCCTAACTGCAGAACCCATTTATTTGTTGTAGCTTTTTTCCTGAGTAGCACTTCAGACAGCTGTGAACCCACTAAACCACAAAGGATTTGTAACCCATACGAGGCTGATATTATTGCTTCATATGCAGCATTGAGCCTGAGCATAGAGAGAGCATTTCTAGGTCAATGTCCAAACTATGAGAGTGTTTCTTAATGTATTTAAAAAAGATACATCTGTTTCTCAAATCTTCTATCAAGAAAACCCACTAACCATTGTTTCCTGCTGTAATATTTATATGCAGTGAAGCTCATGTGTCCATGTGTCCTTGATGATGCAGTACAGTGAAGCAGTTACAAAGAGTATATATATATTTATTTATTTTCCCTGATTAACTATTGTACTGTTGTATTTATATTTTAAACTGAGTAGCTGCTGAATTCAGAGCCACTTAATGCCCTGTCAAGGCATAATCAGAGAATACCACTTTGTTGACCCTCCATCACATAACATCCTTGTAACAGCCTGGTCCTTTGGGGATGTACAAGTACCTTGACCCTCCCTCTGCTGGAACTTATTTCAGGTCTGAATACAAGACTATAAGGCTTCAGGGCACACATAATGCAGAAGACACCAGCTCCTGTAAACTGTGGCAGATGTAAATGATTGTGTTCCCTTCCATGGGGATGACTTACGGATTTCTCCCTTAGATGTGGAGGGGATGGAGCAGCACTGACAAGGGCTGAAATAAGGGCCAACTGCTCAGTTCACTGATCTTCTCTGCTCTTTGAGACTTCCAAAGGTTGACTCTGCCTTGCTACATACTTTTTGTTATTCTATTCATAGCATTTACCACTGATTTTTATTTTTCTTTATGCAACCAATGATTACCTTATTATAACAGTGAGTATTGAAACATTCTCCTCCCTTCAAACTGTAACCAAGACAAAAAAGTTATTCCACATGAGTACTCAAGTGATGTGTAGATGGAAATGAAGCAACATGTGGATATTAAAGCATTTCTTTTGGCCTCATTTTGCTCCTGGGAGAGGAGTTAGTTGGAAAGCACCCAGTTATACCCTGAATGCTACTTGAACGAGGATCGAAGTTTCCACTTCACTACAGAGTTGCTTTCTAACTTTTTTAATGAGGAAGAATTCCTTTTTCAGCTCTGGTGTAAACAAAAACCAGCTGCAGCGAAGGCTCTGTAGGGTAATGGTTAGAGCAGGGGTTCTGAGAATGAGGTGTGGCCCCATTAATGTCAAGGGAAAAACTACTGTTATTTTCAGGATTTCACTCCCATCTCTTTCCCTGTCCAAGCTCTGCTGATGGGAAGTGGCCAAGTCCCAGATTTCCTGCACTTTGGAGCTTCTGTTTGTAAACCCATGAGGGAAAATACAGGTAGCTGGTTTGCACAACACCTGGAGATTTTGTAAATGAAAATGGTAGATGTAAGCAAACTGTTGTCCTTTGCGATCTGCCTTTAGTTGCAGTTGTGGTTTCAGTAGATTCCTCCAGCATCGCCTTAAGTTTCTAGCATCGATTGGGATACTCTGCAGATAATTGTCTAGCAGGTGGCAAAGTCGGAACTAATCCATCAATTGGTTAAATTCCACCTAGTCTGAATAATCCTGTTAGTAGCTCTTTTGCCCTTTCAGCAGTCACTTTAATTAATATTCAGGCTTGTGCAGGCAGTCAGGTTTCTGCCCTGCTGAAGCAGGACTTGATTATTTAATTTTAAATCAGAATTAATTTCTAAGGGTCTTTTTTGTCCCATGTCAAACACACAGAGAAACCTCTCAAAAACTTGCTATCACTTCATCACCAGCTGTCTTTCTGCTCTGTCAGCCATGACCAGCTTATCTGGTTCTGCCCCTTCCATGTAGAACGTGCTGGTATTTCAAGGACATGTGTTTAAGTGACTTCTGAAATGGATGGGACTCCCCCTGAGAAATTGATTCCCATGTATCTGATTGCAGCATTAAATTATAAGCAACAAAGGTTTTTTGTGGTGGAGAAATAAATTTTGCTTTTATTATAAGCAGGAGCATATTTGCAGTGTCATGAAATGAATTTATAAAATGAATTGAAAATGCAGGACTTCATGTGAAAACTTCTGAATGAAAAGGTTTTCAACCCAGTTCTTCAAGAGGATTTTTCTTTCATTTTGTTGCAGAGGAGCATGAATCAAAGTGAATACGAATTTTCTACATTTGGTGAAGTATCTGCTCAAGTTGAAGAAATCAAGTTGGTCTACTTGATTTCTTCTTGTTTTGGCAGCTTTCTGCTCCCTCAGGCTGGAACAACTCTGTTCTCTTGGTTTTAGTGGCAGAAACTTAGCAAACAAAAATGCAGAATTACCACCTCAAACTATTTTTCAGATTCCAGAAAAATGAAACCCAAATTTTCACTTTGTTTTGAAAGGTCACAGTAGGTAAATGGTGATATTTGCTAAAGATGTTTGCTTCTAGAAATATGTTGTTTTCTGACAGGGTTAAATAACTTTTGACTGGCTTAACAGGAAAGTAGGAGGCTTTGAGACAGCATTGAGTCCTTTAGCAGTGATTTAGAGGCCTTTGTAAAGTACAGTGTTTCAAAGATGCTGTTTCTTTTAAGAAGATAAAATGTTAATCGTGTAGATGAGTTGTGATACAAAGGCAAACCTTTACACTTTGGGGTGTGTAGCTTTGATTCTGAACTTCTCTCGCCTTTGTTTTTGCCACAGCCCTACTAGTGTAAGGTAATGCAAACCTAATTGGTTTGACTGGCAGAATTTTGGGATGGGGAGCTGATGTCCAGTGCACATTTGCATCACACCACAGTGGCCTCTGTAATGTGGTAAATTTATTTTTGTTTGTTTTATAGCAACGTATAATGCTAGAGCCTGTATTCATTGTTTCCTCTTCATCGGATACTTCCAGTCCTTTCTTGCCTACCCCCATGGCACAGTTTTGCCCATTGAAGTGTTTATTGGAGGTTTTATTAGTATTAAGGCTGCATCAATTGACTCTTCTTGGCACGCAGGGTCAAGCAGGCTGCGCTGAGAGTTAAAAGTTCAGCCTGGTCAGCAGGTCTGTATGAACAGTCAGAGTTGCTTGCTAAGAAGACTCAGTTGAAGTGGGATGAAATGCCTGCTGCAAATCTGCATCAGCTGCTCTTTTTTTTAAATTCAGTTATATTAAAAGTAAATAAATAAATCGTGGAACATTGCAGTAGCACTGGACGAGAAGAAACCATATGTTGTATCTTTAATTTTGGTTTGTGAACAAATAGTATGGGAACCTGAAAAGATCTCCTGCAACTTTTGTATTTTTAGTACTTTGTTCTTAAAATATCTTCTTGCTTTTGCTGACCTGTACAACAGTGTTTTTACAGGCTGAGGGAGTGTCTGTGTTCTCAGGCTGTTCTCTGTTCTGCCATAAGTGGCACACTCTGCTGACCTGTGCACACTCATCTGAAAGCTCAGCCTGACCCAGTCCCTGTTCCTGCCTTGAGAATAGGCACAGATGAGTTTGTCAAGAGTGGAAACCCTTGTTGCCTGGGGGGGCAACCTTCTACCTGAAAGAGATGTCAAGATGCAGAACAAGTTCACTAGGAATTTTTTTTTGGCAGGAAACAATAAATTTTTTTCCCAAGTTCCTAAATAGTCTGGAAGGAGCAGATCTCCCATACAGAAACTGCATGTGCCCTGACAGCCTCTGTGCCTTTTAAGTTAAGCCTAGGGAAATGTGTGATATTTTTATCAATGTCGTGTCTCTAGACCATTTGATTCCCCCCTGCGCCTTCCTGAATGTATCCATTCCCCACATCAAAAATATAACTGGGGAAGGGGGAAAAAGGCAAGCATCAGAAGCAAAAAGCTGAAATTGCCCTGAAATGTCTTCTCCTGGGGCAAATGCATACACTGATTATACAAACATGGACTGAAATTCATTTCCCAAAGGCACTCTATCATTTGTATAACCAGGTAACCCTCAAATCAGTGGGCTTTATGCCAAGGCTTCCAGATGTGTTTGAGGGGAAAGCTTGTGAATTCATAGACATTTTTTCTGCCACTCAGAGTTCTTTTAATCTCTCCAGAGCTCTGAGAATAGGGATCAGATTGTTCCTATTTCCAGGAAATAAAATTCAGAGATGTGTTTAAATTCTGAATGCTGCCAACCTGTGGGTAATTGAGGTGTAGCAGTGGGAGGTTCTCTCAGCAAACACCTGGTTCCTTTCAGTGTGAGCTCAGCTCTTGCAAATTTTGCTTTCAAACTTCCTTTCCCCTTTCCTTCTCACCACCTTCTGCTCTAACATCTACCAGATTAAGACAATGTCAGTTTTTTCATTTTCTTTCCAATTGCCACGTTTCCCAGGATAGCATTTGACTGTGCTTAACTATTGTTTTTGTTGGGGGTGGGTTTTGTTTTGGCAGATGTTTATTGAACAAAACAAGATGAAAAGGCAAAGTCAGTTGCTTCTGCAAAATTCTGCTCCTGATCAGCAGCTTTTGAAGGCTTTGGATGACAATGCGAAGCTAACCCACACGTTAGAAGAAGAGAGGCTTCAACACCAGCAAAAGGTAAAACAGGATTACTTTTCATCTCATGCAGAAGTCTTTGAAAGCCTCCCGAGTTTAAGCAATATCATGGGTTTGTTAGTTCCAAATTATTTGAGGTCTCGTCCCCCATAAAAGTTCACTGTCTAAAAACTGATATGTGATTGTGATTCCCATCTTCAGGGTCACTGGTAAGACAGAAGTGCAAAACCTGAAGGATTTTCATCCTGAAGGCTCTGGTTTAGTTACGTATTTTATTCTGGCTGCCATAAAGTGCGGTTACAAGCATTAAGTCAGGTTCCATTAAGTAAAGAAGAGATGACAGGAGAATATTTTGGATGTTGAGTATTTTGCGGGGAGTTTTGCCTTAGCTGTGAGGTCTGTTCTTAAAGCTCTGGCCATAGAGTAAGGGTAGGAGTAGGCACCAAGAGTATATGTAATCTCATGTGTTTCTGAATGAGTGTTTTGGAAGAATAATTTCCAGTTCATAGAAAACCATTGCAACTTTGGCTCCTTAAGCCTAGAGAAAAATGTATTTATTTAGGGAGTTGGGAAGTGATTGCTACTTTACACCTGAATACTGCCTCCAAACCCAATATTCCATAATTCACCCACTGGCATCTGCACGAGTTGAAACAAGGGAGTTTAAACAACCGACCTGCCAGTGCAAGCAGTCAGAGAACAAAAATGTCAATTCTCCCGTGCTTCAAATGAAGAAATGTTCTGAAATTAAATTCTAATTATGTTATAAAAACCCTACAAAAAGAAAAAGGGAATATCTTATAGCTTAAGCACTTTAGAGCTACAGACGTATTCTAAAGAAGAGATAAAACAAATTAGGATCATAATAGAAAATTCTGACATCTCTGAAAAAATGTGTCCAGCTCTCAGTCAAATGTGTCATCTTTCTGGGACTTGTAGTTCACTCCTATATTATAATATCATGTTTTCAGGAATAACTGTGCCTAATGGGTTATTTGTCAAAAGGAAGGACAGAAAGTAGCTTTTATTGTAATGAATACTATTGTTTTCCAACTGCAGATCAAAGAATTGGAAGAGCAGCTGGAGAATCAAGCGCTGCATAAGGAGATCAGTCGTCTTAAACAGCAACTAGAACTTTTGGAAGAGGATAAAAAGGAACTAGAGCTTAAGTGTCAGAATGCAGAAGAAAAGGCTAGAGATCTAAAGCATTCAGGTAAAATAATGTAATAATTTTCATTTTAGAGGTACAATGAGGGAGGTGAGTGATGAACATCTTTATTATACAAATATCTACATGTTACATTTGAGACCTCAAAACCAATGGATTTCGTGTAGCTGAGATCCAGACCTGGGCTTCACCAGGCAAAGTACAGCAGCTGCCTTCAGCCTCAGAACTGTTGTGTCCAGAATAGAATGTGGATGGAAGAATAACCTTGTAAAACTTCTGTTAGGTATAAAAATACTGTTGTTAGATTGCCCTGAGTCTTAAAGATGGGTATATACATGTGAATGGGTTTCTGCATGACAGACACAAATCTTCCTAGTCAGTCAAAATGTATCCTCTTACCTAGTTATTAAAATAAAGAAAATGGGATGACTTCGCTCTTTTTTTTTTTTGTGGGTTTTTATTTTTTTGCAAAGGTGCACAGTGATTTATCAGACTGTGGAGTCTGCATTGTATGAATTGTACAAAAACATCCCATAATTATCGAGCTACCTAACCACTTAATAGCCTTGCAGCAGAAGACACCAGTAGGTGGTGAGCTAAAGGCCTGATTTAGCTCTTCATATTGACATGTGAGAAAACAGTTTCTGCTGATGTGAGAGGATCTGGGGATTGTTAGTTTTTTTGTTTTGTTTTTTTTAAGCAGATATTAAAAAGGTAAGTCCTGCCTCCAGAGCCCTCCAAAGGGAGGGAGCCAAACATATCCAGGGGGCTTTTGTGACTCGGATCCATGAGAATTTTGCACCTAAATCTCTGTACTTGGGTCAAATATTTTATTTCACATCAAGTGACTGAGGGGAAGGAAACACTCTTGCTGGCTGGTGCGTGTCTGTCTCTAAAGATTTAAACCAAAGCTTAAGGAATAGACAGGAAGGAGTCACAGGATACTTTGGAGGGGACAACTGTTGCAGTGCAGAGTTTCCTGCAGTTACTGCCATCAGGATGGTGCCGAGCTTCTCTGCAGCATCCTGTCTATTAAATGAGAAAAATTCTGACCTAATGCTGTGTATTTAAAATTGCTTTTTAAAAGAGCCCCTGTTTTGTATGCCACGTAGGGCTATTGCTGGTGAAATGTTTGCATGTGCCTTTGCTTCCAGCCCTTGTTCAGCTCATGGCTGAAGCAGGTGCCAGTTGTGAGCGTGGTGCCTGGTCAGGGAGGTGTTTGAGACCCATCAGAGGAGGCCAAAATCCCTGTCCTTAGTTATGACTCCACATATAGCCATGCTTTTCTGAAATGTAACCTGGATATGTGCTCCAAAAGGAATTTATCAGCATAAAGAATGTACCTGGAATTTATAGTCACTCAGCTGATGATTTTTTTTTCCTTTCAAAATTTAAAAGTAAATGTTAGAGATTGTAATTCTAATTTGCATCCATCATTATGCGAACAAAGAACCATATTCACTTTGGAAATCATATTCTGTACTTCTACTGTATGGAGAACAATTGCTAAGAATTTTTGTAACTAAAAGAAATTTAAGATGTTTTTTATTCTATTTCTGCCCTTCCCCAGTTAATTGCACTTGACAATATTTCAAGAGCAGAAAAGCAATTTCCCATTTTAGATCTGACATGAAAACGGGAAAGGAAGAATCCAGTCTGCCACCGCCCAGTTTTGACCATTTTTATGGGGAAAATCCACACCATTAGCAAGACAGAGATTAAGTCTGGAACCTGAAACCGTTCATTTCTTTCATCTCTTGTTAGTTCATTTTCAAATGCTACCTCAAATAGACTGTTGCAGGGATGTGATAAACTTTTCCCTGCTCCATCATTTTATATGAAGAATCCTGTATAAGGGAGAGAGTAATTTTAGTTTCAAAAGTAACTCAGGTTGGAGGTAACTTGTTTAATGAGACTGTGCATCTAGACATTGTTCGTATTAGAAAATTCTGCCAAAAATAGGAATTCCTAGCAGTTGTGTGGTTTAGTCTTGTTTGGTTTTTAGTTAATTAGTAGCTTTTTTGCTTAAACCATCAGATTTGGTTTTCAGAGCAGATGTAAAACACCAAGAACTCACTCCAGTTTGCTGTATTGCTCTTTGGCAGTTGATGAACTTCAGAAACGAGTACAGCAGTCTGAAAATCCTCCACCGCCGCCTCCACCGCCGCCCCCTCCTCCTCTTCCTCCTCCTCCTCCTCCAAACCCTATACGGTAAGTGCTTAAATCAAGGGTCGCAGCAGTAATGCTTTGCTGAAGCAGAATACATTAGATGAGCTTGCATCCGAGCAGCAAGAGTGTCTTTAAAGAAAAAAATTAAAAAAAAAAGCTTTTTCCATCTGTCTTGGGCTATTTACCAGCAGGACACGCTCTGTGCCCCACCTGCCAACAGACTCACACCCTCCCCAATTCTGAAGTGTCTGTGTTGCCCAGCCTAACAAATGGTCTAGACTGTGACTTTGGAGGAGGAGGGATACCTGTTTCTCTAAATTTAGGAGACTATTTTTTTTCTGTTCACCTGATAGCTGTAATTATAAGCTTGCGAGGTGCTTGTCTGGAGCTACTGCTGAGAAATCCCCTTTGAACCAAAGGATATGTTGGATTACTGTGTGTCCCTTCCTGTCGGATATTGGTGATGAAAGGGCAGACTCCGTTGAGTTCCCACAATTGCTTTCATAAGTTAAAAAGAAAAAAAAAACAAACACAAAACCAGAAAATCACTACCCTATCATCAAGCAGTTTTGGGTGAAATTATCAAGATTATGCGTGATTTTTGCAAAGGACTATAAAAGAAGCTGAACAATATATGACGTGTCAGGCGTCAGGCCCAAAGTAATTAACTAAGCCCTAAAGTGTGCTTAGTTGATTTTAGGAACTCAGCTAATCTTTGTGTTGACTGCCTGGTTTTAAAAATAAATGGACTTTGATGACACTTTTTAACCACCTGTAATAGAAATTATATACAGGATTATTGTTAACTGCTGTGTTAAATATATGAATAGGGGTGATTAGTAGGGAGAATTCAACCCTTTACACATCTTCCTTTGTTTTTAGAAATCTAAACTAAACACGTTTCCAACAATTGCATTTGGTCTTTTGCTGGTTTTATATCCGTTACCCCCATGGGACTTGCATTTCCTTTAGGCACTGTGAATTTTACCTGTGTGGGGTGGTTTCAGAGCCTGGGCACTGGATCCTGCTTTTTTCTGGGACAAAGTTTTGACCCTTTGTATCTCTGTAAGGAGCAGTATTCAGTAGGGAGTGACAGGCCCCACAGACAAATCAGGTGCATGGAGGAGCTTATACTTGGGCTTTAAAATGAATCATTTCCGTGCCTGGACTTTTACGTTTTGACTATAGTGAAGGGATAATTATTTGACACTGTAGGAAGATTACAAACTTGGGAGTTGGTGAGGAGATACTGATCACCATATTTAAGTGTCCTCTGGAGAATAATACTTCAATATCCACAGCTCTTCCTTCCTTTTATTATGCTGGAGCAGCTTCAATTTGTCATGTGTCACAATGAGACACTGTCTTTTAATATTCAAATCTTGGAGTGTTTTGATTTGTGCCTAATGTCTGTTAAAAAGAAATAAATTTCTCTGGTGCATTTTGATGGGAGGCATTGTGGGGGGTAATTCAGTACATACATCTGCAGTCAAGAACTGTTAAATGAGCCTTTTGTAAGTAGCTGTATAATCAGGTGTAAGCAAGCTGTTTGTGTGTCATGTTCAAGTTCATTCTGACAGTGTGTAACACAGCACAGAATGACAATCCGCAGTTTCGTTTTCCCTAAAGGTCTCTCATGTCTATGATTCGCAAGAGATCTCATGCCAACACCAACGTGAGCAAGAAGGAGAAACCTCCTCAGCAGGAGTCAGGTACGGCTCATCCTTCCTCAAGTCATGCAGATTATTAAGCAGATACTGCAGATAAAGCTCGTGAAAGTGAGTTGTGTGTACAGATAGGGATGCAAATGCTTATAATAGTCAACATTAACAACTGCTGTCCACGTCCCAGCGTGTTCATCTACCTTGCAGTCCAGAACTGTGATTGCAGCCGAGTCATATGTGCTCTGAGATAGGAAGTGGTGTCTTTGGCATGACAGCTTTAGTACTGTGAGCTTCCTCGAGATCCCAAGCAAATTTGCGTAGCCCTTATAGCCATCTGTGCCCTTACAACTGAGCTGGTGATCTGCATCCAATTTATTTTTTTTCCAAATGGATTTTAGTATAAACAATTTTTGAGGCTGCAGATCAAAACCGTTAAGGGAAAACCTACCACTTGCTGTAACTGAAAAAAACCTTATTATCTTCATACTTCTGGCTCCTGTGCTTATCAGATATGTCACTGAGCTGATTTCATTCACTGATGTGGCAGAAAAATTGTCTTTTTTTCCCTTGGGGAGAGGGTGGTCGTGTTTATTATGGGCTCTCAGAAGGACCTGACAGCATTGAGAGGCTCAGCCTGTGTCTCTGCAATGGGGACACTGCAGCATGTAGCTGCAGCTAGGGGATGGCCAGGGCTTTGCTCTTCCACCGGGTATCTGGGAAAGGCGGAAGAACAAACCCAGCAATCATTAAGCAGAGAGCAGGTTATATACAGGATAATGCAGGGAAGTTTCCAATTTCCAAATGGCTTCTTGTTTGTGATTTCTTCCGTCTAGAGCCTCTCTTCAGAGCTGGTTTGTTAAATGCTTCAGTTTTCATCCCTCTATTCATATCTTATGAAATTACCACTCAGAGTTGACTGTAATGCTAATCCTTTAATAATACTGAAAACCTAAAACAAAAAAGAATCTTGTACCGTGGTGGCTCTGCATGCAAAGTAGCTGCTGAAATTGCATTTTATTGTCGTTAATGGAAGCTGGAAACTTAGTAGGTTGAGAACAAGAGTTAAGTACAGATTTACAAATGATCATGAGTGCCTGAAGAGTCAGAGCTAGTTAGACAAGCATTGCCAGTTAAATAACCAAGGTTTTTCTCGCTGTTACTCTCTTCTTTCTGAAACAGCAGGAGTTTATTTGTAATGAATCGCTTAACTCATTTGCTGCCACTTAAACAAAGGAGGAGGCTGCAGAAGGGAACCTGGCTGAAATTATAGGTGTAGGGTATAAATGTTAAATTAAAAATGGCAGCAGACTGTAATGGTATGTAAGCATGGCTGGATTCTTGGATGGGCGCAACAGGCAGAAAGTGGGGGAAAGGAGGTATTACCCCTCCTGTTTTTCAGGTGAGGAACTGAGGTATGGGGTGACTTGGGCAGGTCCCTGGGAGAATCTTTGGGAACTGGTTACCAGTCTGAGAGAAATAAGGTTGTTGGTCTGGGTAAAGTAATTAGAGAAGTGATCTTGTACCAAGATCTCTGATGAAGAATCAATCTTATCCTTCAGTAGAAGTTCAATTATGTTGCCTTAATTTATCAGGTTTCCTTATCTTGAAATGTCCTAGATGTTTTGATTACACCTTTTTGTTGAGATTGTTACAAACAGTGATTGCAGGAAATGCTATGGAATTCACTGTAAGTTCTCTACATCCCATTCTTTCATTATTTATTAGCAAACTTTAACAGTCCTGACCTTTCTTCAATCACAGATGAACTGCTTCTTCTCTTAGTAGTTGAGCTGTTCTTAAAATAAAAATAATAAAGGGGGAAAGTTCTTTCTTGATCAAGTTATTATATCCAACTTGAGGCTTGTTTTGACCCTTGTTAAGGACTTAGAATGAGTGGTTTCTATCCCATACCACCAATTATGCTTTTATATTTGAAACAGCCTGTTTGTGAAATTAAAGCCTGACATTAAATCAGCTTACAATACAGAAACTGCATTTCTATGAATCATCAATAGTACCCTGACAAGTGAGAGAGCGAAAGTCTATTTAAAATTCCTGTTATATAAGGTACAACGTTGCAGCTTTGAATAGCATCGACCTTATTTCTCCATCTATTTGCTTTAAGTACTCTTTTTTCCCCCCCTTTTTGGTATGGCATGTTAAGTGTCTTTTGTTCCATTATCAAGAACACTGATAAGTTAACAGGTATTGTTTAGGTTCATCACACAGCTTCCCCTTTCATCTGAATATTTTGCAGTCCTGATACTGAATCTTTTGAAAAAGCAACCATTTCCTTTCATGGTATCTGAAGTTTTGCCCTTTGACTTGATGCAGTGTTCTTTAAATGTGTGGTTTTAGTTTGGTCTGAGATGTTGGTATGTCCTCCAGCGAGGTTCTTAACCCCATGTGAAACAGGAGACATGTTTAGGAGTCCTGTAACGGGCTGCGTTTAGGCCTGGCCATTGTGCCAATGAAGCGGTGGAAATCTCTGCTGAGCCACAGTGAAGAGATAGAGTGGTAGTGGGGCCGTACCCTTCAGTCTTTGGTGCTTCAGCCCATAGCACTGAGGCTTTGTGATTCCTAAACAGTTATAGGAGCTTTGGATTTTTCGGGATCTGGGCTCTACTTCTGTCCAAACTTCTTCAGACTCTGTGTTTTAGCCTTGGCGAAGTCCACGGCTGGATCCTCAGTGTGTGTAGATTGGCATTTTATCTTTGAAGAGCTTGTGACAGTTTAGCTGGTAGCAAAGATCACTAATGGTGCCGTATCCAGAAGGTAGAATTCCTGAGAGCTAGAGATGAGGTCACTGGTTTCTGCTGCCACGTAGGCGTACACAGTGTACGGTGAAGTGCCTCTTTGTGGTGGGGAAAATTAAGGGTAAAACAGTGGTACTGTAAGAAAACCTTGTGAACAGGGTCACCCATTTATGGGGAGAACAATAAGCCTATGTATTTATGTTTATCATTTACATTTTTAATAAAACTGAGAAGCAGCATGGATTTGGATAGTACATGCATCACAGATACAGGCAGGAAGACCTACTGCAGGGAGTATAACTAAGTACAATGTGTAGGTAAATGCTGTTTCATCATTAAAACTAATTTATGATCATGGTAACTGGCTATATATTGCGAGCAAGCTGTTTAGGAGGCTGTTCAACAGTTTTCTTTGTACTATTTCTTTGTAGTTCGTATCTGGAATGTGATACGCTCTTTGATTTTTGGAACAGGTGAAGAAGTTACGGATCTGAAGAGACAAGCTGTTGAGGAAATGATGGACAGAATTAAAAAGGGAGTTCATCTGAGACCAGTCAACCAGTCAAGCAGACCTAAAACAAAGGTTTGGAATAAAAAGCAGAGCAATAATATTAGCTAAATACAGTAATCTATGCTGAAAATAGATCAGGCTTTCTGTAAAACATTCAAAAGAAGACATTTGCCTCACCTCATTTACTTTGCTTGGTTCTGAATAAAATTAATTAGAGCAGCATATATCTGAAGAAGAGCAAAAAGAAGTGAAGCCAACAGTAAGTAAATAGAAGCCCAGTTGCTTTGACACAGAAATGAACTGAGAGCAAACATCTTGTAAACAAACAGCTACTGAGAAACTAAAAGCACAGAGGGAATAACTGACTTGGGTAAAGGGGGCGATTGAGAAATAGACTGTGTTTAGCAGCATTTTTTGCTTTCGTGCAACACTTAGCACAAATTCATGAATGTGGCTACTATAAAATATTGCTTGCCATCTTCGCCAGAGCATAATCTTTCTTTATCTATAGGCTGTGATTTATAGTGTTGTGAGCCAAGACTTTTCCCTTCATCTGTAGAAGGAAACAGACTGAACTTTAGCTGTGTGCCCGTGAGAGGAGGGAGCAGAGGAACATCACACAACTGCAGACCCTTGTGCCACGTCTGCCTTCAAGCACAAAGTCTGTCACGGGCCATTTCACTGGGTTTTTAACGTGCTTGTGTTGTGTTTGTTTACAGCCAGAAACACCAAAGCCCTCTGAAAGTGCAATGAAAGAATTAAAAGGGATTCTGGTAAGAAAACTTGTCATTTATAGTTCAGTTTTTAATTCTTATTGAGCTGACAGGGCCTTCTGTGCAAAATAGGTGAGTGTTTGAAAGTTTTGCATCAGGGTTTGGGTTTGAAGCTGTAGAGCAGTTTTGGAGTGAATCCCCCGATTCCAGTTTTGGCTTTGGTCTGACTGAAAGATGGGTTTTGGTCTTGCTAATGGAATTTATTTAGGAGAAAACGAGCCTGTTAACTCTGCTGTGGATTTGTGTGTTCCTGCCACTAGAGGGGATGTTGTGGTCTGCACCTGCCATTGGGAACTCTCAAGTACTGTCAGGGGGGATGCTTAGGGAGAGAGAAGCACCTGAATAAATCTGGTCCAAGGTAAAGCTCCTGAAGTGCACGTATGGTAGATATAGGGTTCTCCTCATCAACTCCTCTGAACTCCTGCTCTCTCTTGAGACACCAGATTTCTTTAATGGCTTTAAGTCCAGATGGAGAGCAGTGACAAGTGGTGTCCCTCAAGGGTCCGTGCTGGGACCAGTACTGTTTAAC
>JAOQGH010000002.1:31472694-31502591 GCA_025769975.1 Gallinago jamesoni | reverse complement strand
CTGGGCAACCTGGTCTAGTTGGAGGTGTCCCTGTGACTGCAGGGGGGCCGGACTAGATGGCCTTTGGAGGTCCCTTCCGGCCCAGATGATTCTATGATTCTTTTAGCATAGATGGAGCCTAAAGCTCCATCAAGCAAGAGCTTTCTAGTCTGTGGGCATTTTTGTGTAGAAAAATTGATTCTGAGTAGCATGTGTACATACATATTTATCACTAAATAAAGACATTAGGTGTGTTTGGTCCTGCTCGGAGCGATGTGCCGCCTTTGCTCCTGTTCTGTCCTTTACTCATACGTTGCATTTCTGATTTAACTGGGCGCTTCTTTTGCACAAGCGCTAAAATTGTATCAAGCAGTCAAGAGGAGCCATGGTTCTTGCTCCCTGACTTCCGTGACCCTGAAGCTTTTAAAGTTGGAGTGCAACTTTAGCACATCAGGTGAAATTTCGCCTTTGTAAGGTGAAATAGGGTGAAATTCTGCCCATGTTGAAGCAAAATGCTTCACGTCCGCTCCCCAACAGGTAAGGCTGTTTTTCTAATCATCTGTGATAGCACCTAAACAGCCCTTATAGAAATAACTTCAGCATTGTCTTGGGTGATGCAAGACAGTACAGCAAAGAGTGCAGCCACTGCGATGGTAACAGGCTGTGCTGTGATTTTAAATCACGAGTGTGGCACCAGTGACACATTAAACTTACTGTTCCCCCAGTCGTGTGAAAGCAGGGCAAGAAGGGAAGAGATGATGTAGAGAGTCACCAGGGCTTAATGCTGAGCTCTAATTAGAGGGGCACATAATTAAATGTGGCAGTAAATAGAAAAGGAATAGAGTGCAACACAGAGATTATATTTTAAACGGAACTCTGTGAGTACAGGCGTAGTTTGATATGCTTTGCTGCTTGGACCAGTGAGGGTTGGGCTCAATGATTCTGCTGAAGGACCTTTCGTTTTCGAATAGCAGTTTTATTTCTTTGATGCTGTCTCGCTGACATCAGGGGAGGCTTGATTATGTACTTCAGAGGGAGCGGAAAGAAACCTGCAGTCACTGTGCTTCTGCATCGAGCTTGTTGCTTTCCAGCCCTTCAGGATATTTGCAGTATAAGACAAACTATATAAAATCCAATTCCAGTCGATTCTTGAGACCAATCATTATGCACAGTCAGACAACAAACATGGGGGTGGGATGTGATGGGGTAAACATTTGTTGTTACGATGCTAATTATGCATTTCATGTAGACCTCCGGATAATTGTTACAAACAAAGCACATTTATGTTCTGTGAATTGCAGAGTTTGAGTGACTCCCTTGCACAAGTTGCTTTCGTGTGGGAGCGTTTGTCCAGATCTGAAGCACACTACTCGTTAATAATACACCTGCTCACTTCTATTTCAAATAGTTGCCAAATAAAATATTTTAACTTTGGGCAGGGGTGATGAATTAATAGCTGAAAGTAGTGCAGCTTTTGCAACTTGAGATGCCATTTCTTTTTGTCATTTGTGATTTCTGCTGAGAAGTTACATGCTTGTTGACAAAAGGTGTTAAGATTATCTTATTTATGCTCTGGATGGATGCTGTGTGACACGTTTTGGGAGGCTGAATTAATGGCATTCCTGGGGGTTCCTAAAGATGGCAAGACTCAGAGGAAGAATGAAATAGCACACAGGTCCTGAATTTTCAGTTGCATCATAAACATTTTGTGGAAATTTTACAGTCAAGTGGGTGCTGATCCAGTAACTGACTCTTGTCAGTTGGGAAACGCGTGGAGTGTGCATTCTGTGCTTGTTATGGGCAATTTGGAGAGGCTTCAGGCTTTGATCAAAGCCTTTTTTTTAAATTTCCTTAAGAAAAGTGCTGCTGGATTTGCAGGTTAGCTGATACCAAATACTAACCTTGGTGTAAGGCAGTAAGAGTGTGGATTTCTATTTTGTATGTATAACAAAAGCATTTCAACTGGAGGTCTATTCCTGCACGTGAATGTGGTCACAGGCTTGGGGTCACAGGCTCAGGTTTGTGCCAGATCAGCTGGGTTGAAGGACACAGTAACACCCTGCAGTTGCAGTTAGGACATACTGATTTCTGCAGATGTGTGTCCACGCTGGGATGCAGCAACACAGGACCATGCTAAAATAGAAAATATGCTGGAGCAGTAAAATACGGATCTTCGGCTTTTCCTAAGAGAGATTAATTATAGGCATGATAACACTCCAGCAGTTTTTTAAGATCCTTTAAATATTGAGATGAAGTTGGCATTTCCCTGCAAACAGCAGAGTTTGTTCATTGGTGATCCCGAGCATCCTTCTTAAGCCTGACACCCGCCCTCTAAGGTGTAGGTGAGAATGGTTAATCCCTGCCTGGGGAAATCCAAGCAAGGGGAGGGTGGTGAGCCAGGCCCCAGGAGCTCTCTGCTGTACTGGAGAGAGACCTTCCCACACTGGTCTAGAACTGCAGGTGCTTCTCTGCAACTTAAAAAGGTTCTCACCTTGTGCATATGGGATGTTTGGCACGGCATAATGCATCCTCGGAGAGCTTTTCATCCCTGTTTCTTGCCACAGGAAACATTGAACAAATCCACTAGTTCCCGAAGCTTAAAGTCCCTGGAGACAGACAGCGGTGAAACAGAGCTGGAGCGAGTTCTGCGACGCCGGAAAGTGACCACTGACCAGGACAGTGGCAGTAAGTGGCCGGACTCCTTCACAGTCCTTTTCCTCTCCCTGCATTAAGTAACTCTTGAAGCTTTACTTTCTCTTCCAGACCATTGCCATTTCAGCCATTTCGGAGAACTCTGCTTACTTCTGCAGTGGCTCACTTCCCCGTCGCGCCTGTCGCTTTTCATCCCCATTTTCTCCAAGAGATGCCTCTGTCAGGATTTTCCGCGCACGCAGCCGTACATACACAGGTTCCTCTGTCCTGCCTGGGGCTCAGACATTGTTATTGGAGTTAATGGTCTGAGCCTACTGGGAAAATACTCTTGAAAGCAATGGTAACCAGAGAAATGGGGGCTTAGGACTAATGGTTTGAATTAACCTCTTCTGCGGAGCCAGGGTCTGCAGTTTTTAAGCTGTGCTTTACTGTCATCAGCTGTAAGAAACTGTTGATGTTCTCCCTGGTTAAAAACAGTCTGTGAAAGTGTGAGTCCATGCCGTAGTCAATGCCAACGTGGCTGGTTTTAATGCCTTGGACTTTCTAGACAGACAGTTTGCTGACTACTCGTTAGTATGAGAACAGGCGTTTTTGAGGTTGGGCTGGCTCTCGCCCAGCTGCGCTTCGGGCTGGCAGGGCACTGACAACTACCAGTTGTGAGCTGGTAGCACTGTGCGGGCGGCAGGACTTACCATCCCAGAAGGGAAGGGGATGGAGAGCACAACTGTGTCAGAGTAGGCAAGAGAGGGTTAATCTCAGCGGGAAGAGCAGAACCTGCAAATACGGTATTTTGATACTCTGCATGTGCTGGATGACGTTCTTTAAAATTCCATTTTGATTTCTACAATTGGCTTGAATTCTGCTGTGCTTATGTGTCTTTTCTGGACCAGTCAGTCTGGGTAACAGAAGCATTAAACTTTCTTTGGGTTTTAGGTCCCACGGGAACCTTGGCCACATCAGAATCAAAATCTCTGCCTGTGCTAGGTTCGGGAGCCAGTGCCGCACAAACAGCGCTGAGCAAGAAAGACCTGGAGACAGAATTCACTCCCAAAGTATCCGACTCAGGTCCTGTCTCTGACCAGCTTAAGGGTGTCACAGGCTCCAAGCCTACACTACAGTAAGTAGAAGGTGGATTTCTTCATATATTTTAGCGCCAGATCTGTTTAACTAGTGCATCTTGAAAATTATTTAGTATCAATTTTGGTTATCAGGATAAATGTAGAGTCTGCAGCTCTTTAGCACTGACTCCTCAAATAATTTGCATTCTCATATGGAGGTAGAAATGAAATTGAATTCATAATTCATAGTAAAGTTCTTTTCCTATAAAATCTGTGAACATTCTTAAAAAAAAAAGTTCATCTTCTTTACCAAAAAAAAAAAAAAAGAACTCAAGAGTTTTTAAGGAATAGCAAGGTTGAGGGGTGTTTTTTTGAGAAGAAGGATAAGAGTTCCATGGTTAACTCTTGATTTTAAAAAAAGGTAGTTCTAGACAATATTTTAAAAGATAGAATCATGTAAATCATACTGATCTACGTGCAGGGCAGTTTCTGTTGGACCAAAACGAATCCTGACTATTACTCTTAAATGTTAGTTGTTAAAAATTCTGCATTCCCTTGGAATCTCAAAATTAAGAGTTGTCATCGTCGTCTTTAAAAAAATAGTTAGTGGTGCATTTGCACAGACAAGCAGAAGAACCTCTTGTCACAAGCGATTGAAGACCCAAAGTGCCTGTTAAGCATCAAGGAGTTAAACCTGCTTCAGAAATACTTATTTCAGAGGGATCCCGTGGAGGATGCAAACACCAAGCTCCTTTGGAAATGAGGCTCTGCACTTGCTCCACTTCCCTCACCAGGTTGTTTGTCAGTTTGTCACTTCAAGAACAGGAAATAGATGAGACAAATCAGATCAGCAGAATATTGTAATCATGGCTAATTAACCCTCTAATTTCCTGCTCCATCAGTTAAAAAATACCACCAGCACCAATTCTAGCAAGTCTCCATTGCTTGGTTCAAAGGAGTAAGTCACGACAAATGAGCTGGAGATTCAGTTCACGTCTGTTTTTCTGAACTGATATTTACTTCACTCTCCTGCAGGTACTCTTATCGTTTATTTTTGTATGGATAAAGAGCCCAATTTCCTTTTGTGCCCTACAGTTTTATTTAATTCACACCGAGTTTTAAAAGCAGAATGCCTTTTCCAATCATATGTATTTTCCCCTTTTATTTCATTTAAGTATCCTCAGAAGAAAGGTGATCTTCATTTTAATTTAATCAGAAGGATGAAGATTTGTTCAATGGTTAATTTGACATGAATGATGCCATTGCGTTTTCTTGAACTGCTACCCTGACAGAAAGGTGAAGTTGTTCCTGAAAAATACTGTGTTTGTAGTTTGTGGATTTCTATAATTTTGAACAGATAACCTTAATCAGAAAATACAGCAACTCCTACCACCTTTTGTCTACCTTTATTCCACCGAACTAAGTGGAAATTGCATTTACAAGAAAGGAAATGAAATAATTGCAGGCCCCAAGGTCTCGCAGAATGCGTGGTGAATTGACAGTGAAAAGGATCTTGTGTTGACAGTCACAGTTGTTATGTGTTATAAAAGCGAACGTGAAGCTCAATTTATTTCTCAGCTTGCCTATTCAGTGACATCCTAAAAGACACATTTCACTTTAATTTATCTGTTTAAAGCATTAAAACAAATGCGGTGGGCTGGATCCCTTAGTGCCGCGGGGCTTCTTTGCATCGAGTCACTGCTGTAAATGGGCTTAATTGGAAAGGCTCGTCATCAAGGATGGCTCTCCAGCGAGAGGGAGAAGGTGCTGGTGCTCTCGTACCCTCATGCGGCTGGGCTGGCAGGGAGGAGCAGGAGTAACCTCGACACTTCGTACCCCCTCGAAGAGCAGTTACTTTTCCTGTGTCTCCTGGGCACTGTTTGCAGCAAAGGTCAGTAGAAGCGGCCTCCAGGCTCCAAGGGGTGTAAGTGCTGTTTTGGAAGAGGGCTCCTTTGAAGCAGATGTGAGATGGAAGTTCATTTGTCTGACAACTCAGCTCTGTAATCAGGCAGTTTTCTGGGCTTCCTGGGTACATCTCTACTGGTGGTTGAGTTTGGATCAGCAGAACGCTTCTGAAGCAAAGCCCTGGAGTGGTCTTCATGCATAAACTGGATCCCTGGATTCCTTGGATAGGTGGAACTAACCCAGAAGACCTGACCCAGCCTTTGATGGCTGGCTGGGGGGGACCACGGGAGAGCTAGTTCAGGGAATAACCCCCCTGAAACGTGTCTTCCCAGGATGTTGGTCTGAAGCCCAGGCTGTTTCCTTCTATGCTCCTGCCCCCGTTGCACCACACACCTAAAGCAGAGCGTGTTAACTGAACTGTGCTGCTTTGCCCTAAATGGCAAAGGCGTACAAAAGATGTATCGGGGGCTCCTCGTCTCCTTATTCATACCTGAGGTGAAAGGATGCAGCTGTCCCCTCATCGTGACTTGCAATTCCTTGAAATCTGACAAAGGTGTGACCCGCCTCAGATGTTTGCAAAGCTTTCATGGCACAGGAGAGGGGAGTGTGTCTCCTAATTACCAGGTGTCTCTTGCGGTGCAAGGTTTATTCTTTTTTTCTTCACCTGGATTTTTCTATAGGAAGCTGTACATTAAACCTGAGGAACAGTGGGGCGTGAGATGCTTGTCTTTGCTGCACCAGCCATTTGCTAAGGCGTGTAATCTGAAGGAGGAGGTGATCCTGACAGACATTTAAATGGGAACAGCCCTGCTCATCCTTCTTTGTTCACGGATGGTAACAGTTGAGCACACCCCTTCTCGGGGAGAAGGAAGGTCAGGCCTTTGAAAAAAGAGCCCTTGAAAATGTATCTGTGAACAATGTGTTGGTGGAAGTCAGTTCATGGAGGAATATCCCGGATCCTCCAAGTCCGCTCCCAAGTCCATGACAATCTAACCCAAATACTTGAAGGGGCAGGGGATCTCAGTAACAGGGTAAGGAATCTCACTCTGTGGTTGAGGTAAGACTCAGAGTATGGTTACTCCTGTGGTTGAGTGTTACCAAAGCCCTGGCCTCCAGCTGAACCGGTGAGTTGCCAAAGGAGGGATTGCGGACAAGGGCTGGAACGTCAGCAGGTACAGGTTGATTCTGAAATTTCCCTGTCACCAAACCCAGGGATGGTAGCTCAGAGAAATTAATTCAGAAGAAAAATTTGGGTTTCGAACCAGCAGGTTGAGGTGTCACTTCAGTGCAGGAGATTGGTAGAAGAAGGGCCTGAAGCCATGAAGCAGATGAGTTGGGATGTGTGGGGTTTGGGTGAGGTGGTGCTGAGGGGGAAGAAAGACATCAATGATGTGTGTCCTGTAGGGAAATTGAGGCCTTACCTCAGTGTTCAGGTAACTTCCTCTGCAAATCCCTTCCCAAACGTTTAGCCCAGCATGGGGGTAATTCTGTGACAATTGCTTCAAAGAGAAGAGGTGACAATTGAGTTCCCCTGGGAGCAGGGGAGGGTTCCTGTGGCCCCCTGCCGTGTGGGGACGCAGAAGGGAAAGGTGTGTCTGGCTCTGCCCCTGCGTTTGGGAGGGATTTGTGGGTGGTTTTTTTTTTTCCCAGCACGTCGTAAACATTTTGTTTCTGGGCAGCAGAGTCCTCTGCTAACGGAGGGAACCGCAGAGAGGGTTAGTCTTAATCTGATGATTTTATACAATTAAAGGATTTGTCCTCCTTCTCCTGGCTGTAATCTTAGTACCCCTGAATCATCCACCAGCTCTGCGGGAAGCAGCTCAGCCTCAGCTGGACACAACAGCAAAGGTTTTCCTCTGCAGCTCCCACTTGGGCAGTTTGGGTTGAACAACGAACGAAGAAAACACTGGGATGTTCTGGAAGCTTGAGGTGTCTTCAGTTTTAGCTGTTTTAAAAGCTACTGTCACACAGTTTTCTTAGGCTGTACTTTTTATGCAGTCTCTCAGTGCAGCTAGAAGCTCTCCAAGATTCCACATTTAAATGAATTTGCCAATCTTTTTGAGTATTTTCACAAAAGCATCTAAAAATGGAAACAGTTTCCACACTAAGGATTTTCTGCAAGTCCGTTCTGCTTGCTGCTGGGTTGACCACCTTCCTCAGCAGAGGTGTTCCTGAAATGGAGAAGGTTTCTCGTGCTCTCCTCACAGATCTCTGCTGTTACGGATAGAGGAGGGAACCAACAGACTAACTCACTGCGTGGTGTTCCCCATAATTTCCTTTTGACAAGTACTGTCACGTGATGGAATTTTTTATCCACTGAAGGCTTTCGAGACTTGGAATTTTTTACTGCTGGACAGTAGTCCTGTCTCTTATATTCACCCGACTTGTTAAAAATTCTGAAAATTCTGAAAAAATTAATAAACACATCTGTGACTTCTATTCTCAAGGAAAGGTGCTGACTGAGGATAAAATTGGCGTTCTTTGGCAAACCCTCCTAGCACAGCAGTTTGGAAAGGACGTAGCGATTGGAGCGTGAGCTTTGTTGCACGTGTGATGTTTGTCCTCAGCTGTGGGGATCCTGTAGGAAAGCGGGGACGGGGACGCTGGGGTCAGGGTGGGCAGTAGTTGGGCAAACAGCAAGCTGTGAGTGAGCTGCAGGCACGGGTCTTGAGCGTCGTAAAGAAGCAACTGGTGGTGAGCCACTGTCCAATTAGCTTTAATGCTTCAAATCTCATCTTTCGGGGAGTAAGGAGGTTGAGGTTTATTTTGGTTTCCGAAGCAATTTTGCTTTGAAGAGACATGACAGCTATTTCGGCGTCTCAGCTTAGGGAGCTGGCTGAAAGACAAAGGATACTGATTTGATGCCGTGTTAGTGTCAGCTCTGGAAGCAGAAATGATTCCAGTCCTACCCGCTCAGATTCCAGGCAGAGTATCCACGTGGAATCCCCCATGCTTATGCTGTGTACTTGCAAAACCAGCCTTTGCTGGAATGGATTTTTACAAGTATTTCTGTCAAAGCCATGGATTTTCCTACAGCGTTTTCCTTGAATGGTTTCCTTTCGCCTTCTGCTTTACAAGTGTTGTTAGGAAATTGGATAGGACTTCATCCAATAAAATTTTCCATTATATTTACATAAGATTCTGGTTTCTAATGGAAACATACTACAATGATTCCATGAATCACTGGAGCAGGGTTAAGTAATTGGAGCAGAGCACCGAGCAGGGTTAAGTAATACCAAGGTTATAATATTCACCAGAAGGAAACAAAGAAAATCCAAGTCTCGGTTGACAAACCAATCTTTAGTTTGCCCATTTGTACTCCAACTGTAAATTATTTACAATGGGCATAGCAGTACGAGTTCTCAGATGGCCTATCAGCCATAACCCTTTATGTTTACACCTTCTGTAGCTTCTGTAATCATACAAATGGAATATATTGCTTTTGAGACACTTGTATCGCAAGCAGTCCGCAGTACTGCATGGGACTTTGCATATCCCATACAATTAATCTCACATGCACTTATCACCTAAATCTGGATTTCACGGGACAGATTTTATATTTGGTCATAAAAATACATGCACAGTTACAAACAATTATGTATGAATGAGTACAATAGAACTAGGATCTCAATTTCTGGCTCAAATACATAGTTGGACAAATAACAAGAATACTGATAACTACATTAACGATCTTAATGAAGGAAGAGCTTTGCATAGAGCTAAATGCAAATACGTTGGCTGGACAAATTTGTAATTGTTCAAAACTGTGGCTAACTCTGTCGCTGCTAATTGCTTTTCCCAGCTTGATTTGTAGTAGCAAAAACTGTTTTTTGAAAGGGAAGACCAAAAATTATCTTCATTCTTGCACTGGAACTTTATTATGCCTGTATTCTGCTCTTGACAAACTATTGAAAATGAGCTCTGAATACCTGATAAATAGGGTTAATAATTCTTTGCGATACCTTCAGCTGTAACAGCAGCACCCTCAGGCTGGTGCTGCAACAGTGCGAAGGGTTGGAAGAAGGGAACGCTGGTACAACCAAGTCTGAATAGTAATTCTTATTTTTATGCTTGAAATGCTGATTTAATCACGGGTTTTCTCCATTAAACTACTTTATATCGACATCTTTCATTTTTCTGTCCTTTGAAGGTGGTAAATATGATTGCCGTTTTATCCATTTTTGTTATAAATGAGGCAGACTCGCGAGCGTTTGGCTGTGCATCAGTTGTTGGAATGCTGCCATACACTAATGCAGACTCCCCGCTGTGAGCCCAGCGAAGAATTATACTTTGATTCACCAGATTGTATTAAATAGTCCAGCTGTTGGGATTTGAAAGATAGTTACCTCCAAAGTGAAATAAAAATGAACTTGGCATTTATGGCTTTGACCGTTTTTATAGTGTTGGGCAATCAGCTTTTCAGAGGTAGCACTTTTTAAAATAACCGTCTTCTGGTTACGCGGCTTAAAAAAGTTTAATTTGCTGTAACATTCAAAATACCCCACCTTGTATTTTCTGGAATGATTGGCAACTTTTGCGTAAAATAAGCATTATTTTCCGTATGAAATCACTAGCTTCTGATGATAATCAAATGAGGCTGAAACTGTATCTATTAGCGCCAATTTCTGCATTAATTAACTTATACCGAAGTTCTAATGTTGGAGACAATTCTTGTAATTAAAGCTTGAACCTGGAATTTTGTTTGCTGTATCCAGTGCTTCCGGAGCGAGCTGAGTAAAGCCTTTCTGGGGTGGAAAGTGCAGCGACTGTAGTTTCTGTGATGTTTCATCTGTTTTTAACCTGTACGTTTGCCCTCTCCCGGTCAGGTGGGAGCCGGTCCGTTCTCCGCCCCGTGCTCTAATTGTTGAGCGGGGTGACCTCTTTTTTCCCTTTGTCATTTCCTCTGGGACAAAGACTGTCACAATAAAGGGCAGTTCGTAGCAGATGGATCCAGTAGCTGGGTTTCTTTCTCTGGCCTCCAGTTGATTCTACTTTTCCCTTTCCGAGGGCGTCACCTTAGCAGTATGGAAGGCTGTTCCTTATGAGTAAATGTGAAAAATTTAAAAAAAAAAAAGAGAAAAAAGAGGGGAAAAAAAAAAAAGGCTCTGGACTATCAAATGCAGTTGTGTTCAGCCGGATGAGTGTGGCCACGCACCCACTGGTGCTCGTGGGACCTCCCTGCGCTGAGGGTTTCTGCAGCGGCCGGGTTTGGTGGTTGTAGCTGTAGGTGTGGACACCTGTACGGTGGGGACATCTAACGGTGTTCACACCGCAGTCCTATCCTGCCCCATCCTGCTGTGTGACTGCCCTCCTGCGCCTGGGCCAGCGTGCCCCAGGAGGTAGAAGCCCCCCCTCGTGTGGGAGCTGCCGCTCTGCCCACCCCACCACGGGAAATACCCCCCTGTGCCACCTGGGCAGCTCCTCCTTTCCCAGCGTTTGCCTCGCTCTGCGCTGGTGCATTCCAGCTAATCTAAGGGTTTGCCTCCACGTTTCCAACACTAGTGCGAAGCTGTTGGATATAGACAAGTGCTTTTCGTGTTTAGAGCCCGATGCCAGCCTCGAGCAATGACCCCGGTGTCTCTGACCTCACCTTCCTCTCTCCCAGCTCACGGGGCTTTTTATTTGCAAGGATCCCTGTGCTGCAAGCAGTGGAGACAGAACGGAGCTCTAACACCCTCCTGTAGGTGGGTTTTCAGGAATCACTTGCAGTTGCTCCCAGCGAGACCAGGAGCGGCCTGTTGGTGCCAAGTGACAGTGGAAAATCTGGTCGTGGTGCCTGGACCTCCCTGTCACACGGGAGAGCATTGTCCAGTGAAAGCCCTGTGGTGGGATGGAGCTGTGGGGAAGAAGCCATGGACTCCTCTCAGGCTGCAGGTTGCCCAGCCTACAGACAACAGGGACTGGTGGTGTGTTTTCCAGCTGCAGCTGCTCCCTTGGACATGGGGGGGATCTAAATCCACCTCTGAGAGCGGCAAAGAGAAAATAAACTCTTAAGACTTACTCTGATTCTTTCGTAGTCTCAGGAGGATTTTTTTTGTGCTTTGTGAAATCATTTTTCCTGTGAAAAACACTTTCCATGGGTCAGGAGGGGTCATGGGACTGTTGCATTTTGTGCACCACTGCCTGTGTCTAACCGCTGTTAAATCCATAAATCTATTTAGTAATGAAGTGGCCCTGTCCCAGTCATACGTGCTACTAATAGCAGAGATGCTTTTCTCTCTAGTTATATATCCTTGCTCCTAAATATGTGAACTGTTACCTGTATTCATGTATGTATTCTTTTTCCTTTAGATCAACTAGTGCTATGGAATTCACAAGCAAAGCTTCTGGCAGTGAAAAGGAGACAGAATCCGTTGTGGTTTTAGATCCCGTTTCCACCCGCGGGGAGCAGGTATCCGGGAATGTGCTGAATCAGAACAAAACGAAAGAAGAGAAAAGCCAGCTGCTGCACAAAGAAACTAACGCTGAGAAAATGAAAGAAACGGACAGTTCTAGCTGTTAATTGTTACTCTGCGAGGCTGTAACGTTTGGGAATCCTTGTCTGGACACGTGAATTGCGTAGGTGTGTTAGAGGGGCTGTGCTCTGGTCTCCAGACCTTTGTCAGTAACACGGGCTTAAATGGTCTTTTGGATGCGGTTTTGTTACACGCATTAAAATGTTAAACAATTATGTATCACTCATAATCCCTTCCCCGTTTTAATTTTGCAATTATGGTCAGTGTTTTCTTAGATACTGTCAATTACCTTTTCTTTAAAACTCTATTTGAAAAGGCTTTTTAATTACTTCATTTTGAGAAGATGCCTTGCTAAAAGGTCCATCCTGAAGCTCACCAGAAGCCCCTAGTGTCCCTCTTGAACGGGAGAGGTTTGGGTTAGACCTTGGGGAGGTGATTACGCACCCATCAGCGTTAGCGTGGGGGGGAGTTATTACTGATCATTAAAAATTCACAGGTTTTAGACACGTTGCTTTAAAACTATTTTGATATCTGCTTAAGCCAAGATCCTGTAGGTTTCCTTACGGCTGTCTCTGCACATGCTCTTTGAGAAAATGAAAAGCACAAAGCTAACACTTGAGTTTGGGATTCTCTGGTGGATTCCCTGGTGGATCCCCAGCCCCGAGGCTGAGCCCGGGGGCAGCGCAGCGCGTCCCTTTGGTACCGAGGCTTTTGGTGCTCTCATTTGGATGAGAAGCTTTATAAAGGAGGACTTCTCTCCTGATTTTTGTTCTAGTGCTTATGTAGCAAAGTTTGGAACTGCTGCAAGTTTGGAACTTGCTCTCTCCAACTCCCTGAAAGGAGGGGGTAGCCGGGGGGGTCAGTCTCTTCTCCCAAGTCACAGGCGATAGGACAAGAGGAAATGGCCTCAAGTTGTGCCAGGGGAGGTTCAGATTGGATATTAGGAAAAATTTTTACACGGAAAGGGTTATTAAGCATTGGAATGGGCTGCCCAGGGCAGTGGTTGAGGCACCATCCCTGGAGGCATCTAAAAGACGGGTTGACATAGTGCTTAGAGACATGGTTTAGTGATGGTTTTTATCAGTTAGGTTGATGGTTGGACTTGATGATCTGAAAGGTTCCTTCCAACCTGGACAATTCTGTGATCCTAACCGCAGTCTGCATTTACTGCAGCAAACAAATAGCTGATCCCGGGCTGCCGTGAGTATGGACTACATCCAGGATTCGCTCGTCCTGGGATTGCGGGGTATTTGGAAGCAGCATTTTGAGAACTCCCAGCTGAAAGCTTGCAGCACTGACAAATAAGCCTTTGCTTTGAACCTGGCACACACCCGTGGCATTAATTTCTTCATTAGGTGACACTTTAGCCGTCTGCATTGAATAACACAAATCCCACCTTCCCGCAGCCCTTAATATTTGCTCTGAAGACAGAGCGATAGGTACGTAACTGATTTGCTCCACTGCCAGTTCACATTCCACTCTAGTTTCTTTTTAAATTCAACACAGTGTCTCCTCCTTCTGTAGTGACCGAACAAACGTATCAGGAATTTACCTAAAGATCAGCGTAACTGAAATTGGCTGCTCAAGTACTTGAATGCACTTGGATTATCTTTTATTTAATGATTTGAAACAGTGCTAGTGTCGAAGGATGAATGTTCGGAGTTTGTTGGTTTGGCTCTGCATGCAACTGTCTGGTGCTCTTCCTAAAAATAAAACAATAGCAATGAGTGTGGTAGTTTCACATCTTTTTTGGCATTTTTGCATGTTTGCTAAGAAAATCTTGGACTTGATCTTATTGCTGAAGTGCATATAATTCCTAAGCTTGGGGAAATTTGTCTCTCGTTGATATCTTAATTTCTGGGGGCTGTTGGTTCTGGTGGTTAATTTTTCACTTAAGTATCTGTTACACTGAATTCAAAATGCAACATTTTATATACGCATTTTTCCTCGAGTTATTGCTGCTGTATTATAAATTCAAATCTTCCAATGGTACAAAACCCGCAAGTTTTTTTAAGAAGCGTTTCTTCGACTTAAACCGTTTGTTACCTGGGACACAAAATATTTATTTATCTTCTCACTGTTGCTTATTAAAAAGACTCCTGACAAGTTTCCCAGACCTTGTGGAACTGAGTTGTTATTCCCTGCCTGCGACGGAAGCGAGCTTCCTCCTGCTGCCAGTTACAGCCTCGCGCCCTGCATTTGGGGTTTGCGCTGCCGCCCCTGCACTGACAGCTCCAACGGGAGGGACGAGGGACGTTTCCCTCCCAGGCCACATCCAAGAGCAGCGTTGAGGGGGCGTGGGGGGATGGAGCCGCGTTAACAGTCAAGGCCTTTGTTTTTTTGTAAAATGTTGGTGGTTTTATTTTTTGTTGGTTTTGGGTTTTTTTTTTTTGTACTGTTTGTCAATAGCTTGCTCTTTGTATGGAGAGAGACTTCCACTATTCCCAAAACAAACATTTAGCTTTGGATTTAACACAGAGGTATTTGTTTTGTCAGTCTGTAAACACAGCACAGAATTTTGTGGCATTTTCAAACTATTGCCACTGCTTATTTAACTTGGTTTCAGCCAAAAGCAATGGTCTCCTGGGAAAAGAGAAGGTAGTATTTGAACGCTTTTAAAAACATTTAGCAAAAGGGCTTGAAAATAAATGGATTCAGAAAATATATTTTTTTTAGAAATTTATCTAAAATTTAATGCTGACAACCTAAGTCAGCGTGCTGTTCCCTGGGAGCTAAGAGAGCTATGGAGGCAATGGATCCTGCTTCGGGGGAAGAAGTACATCAGAAGGTTCTTTTTCTGGCTGTGATTCTTCAGCAAAAGCAACAAATTCAAGATTTGCTTCACCTGAAATAGATGAGGAAACAGAAACTCATGTGAGCTGGTTTCTTGTAAGGTTCTCTCATGCACTCAGTTTCTTTTTTTTAATGCCACATGATCATAGAATGGTTTGGGTTGGAAGGGACCTTAAAGATCCTATAGCCCCAACCCCCTGCCATGGTCAGGGGCACCTCCCACCAGACCAGGTTGCTCAAAGCTCCATCCAGCCTGGCCTTGAACCCCTCCAGGGATGGGGCAGCCACAGCTTCTCTGGGCTACCTGGGCCAGTGTCTCACCACCCTCACAGGTAAGAATTCCTTCCTAATACCTAAATCTCTACTCTTTCAGTTTAAAACCATTATCCCTCATCCTGTGGCTCCACTCCCTGATGAAGAGTCCCTCCCCACCTTTCTTGTAGGCCACCGTTAAGGCTCCACTTTATGCTACAAGAGTCTCTAAACTCTTTAAAAGTCTGGTCCTCAGAAAGAAAGGGGTGGCAGTTCTGCACTTTACAGAATAGGGGATGGTGCAGTGCAGGTTGAGCTGGGACATTTGTTGCATTCCATTCCGCACCGATCATCTCACCTCTGTGCCCTTTTTCTGAACAACCCCCTCCTCTGCACTGGTTCCCTCTCACCAAAATTCCTGTGCCTCTTCCCCGCCCCAGCCTTTAACAGCTCTATGGGACCCAGGTTCAGAGGTTGCTCTCCGAATTGTCACATCACTTCTCACTGCTATTTTCCCCAATTCCATGATGCTCCTTCCTCCTTGTCCTCACCACCCAATTCCCTGTTTTGCCACATACACAACACCCACCCCATCCTAGAATATGTCTCGGTGATTATGTTACTTTTTGGTGAAGGGGTGGCCAGTGGGGGATGTGGCCTGCAGGCAGTTCACACACACCATCTAGGAGCACCTGGAGGCTGCATCAGCGTCGGCATCGGGGCCGCGCTCGGGCAACCCCAGTGGCTCCCAGGGAGAGGGGACAGGGCAGCACCAGGGTGACACGCTGCTCCCGGGCCCAGCTGCGTGCCCCTGGGGGGAACGCCTGATGGGTCAGCGTCACCTCCCATCCATCATCTACTCACAGAGTCCTCTCCTCCTCGGCTCGCCAGTGTATTCCCCAGCCCAGCCAAATGAGGAGCTTGGTATGCAGCTCAGACCCGCCATCGAGGCACTTCCCTCTTGATGATTTAGTTGCCGGATTTTATTTCTGCCAAACGATTAACGGCTTCGGGAATTGTTGCTACTTCATTTCACGAGATACAGGTTTAAATATTTGTCAAACCCGAGCTCTTTTGTTTGGACTATAGCATTTGAAGAGGGACTGTATTAATACCGCTGAGACAGTTAAAATTCACAGTTCTATAATTAGCTGTCTTGTTTTTGAAAAGTGCATTCTGTGGAGCCACTTTCCTAGTGAAAAATAATTTGTCTGTGTTTCTATTTTTTGCAATGATTACATATGAGCAAGGGGGAGCTTTCAAGAACTCAGAATATTTTCAGTAAAAATTTTTTTTAAAGAAAAACTTTGTTCTACAGTGTGCATGTCAAGTGCTGCTATCCTGTGCACAAAACATTGAAAATGATTAGAAAAAAGAGGGTAAAATGACTTAATTCTCCTTCATTTTTTCTTTTTCTTAGGCACAATAAATTCTTGCAAACCCTTTCCTTCCTTTCTTCCTCTCCTTGTCTCTCTGCCTCCCCTTCAGACTCTGTGCCTTTATTCTGTCTTTGATTGATACCTGAGCAAGTGAGAAGTGGCTGTAATGAACTGTTCTGCATTTCACAGCGCAGAGCAGGGTGTAAGAAAGGAGGTGCAGATCCTGCACTGCAGGCAGATGCACACAAGGGCCTAAGGCTGAATGTGCATCCGTCAACTTCGGGTTTTCTTGGGTTTCATTTAGTGCTTTCCCCTTCAATTGTAGCTTTCCAAACACATTTTGCTGGAAATGTAACACACAAAAGCGGGCGGTGAAAAGAAGTTTTGTTAGCAATATATGTTTAGGGGCTTGAGGGAGGTGGGGTATTTGGCCTAAAATTCCGTTTTGGCAGCTTTTCGGCGTGTTATATGCATGGGTTTTGTTTTGTTCCTTTTGCACTCTGAGCTTCAAGACTCCAACCAATTAATTCTGGAAAAAAGCTTAATGTAGGCTACTCCTCAAGAAGGGGTCTATTTTAACATTCAGTAAACAGATAATCCATTAGGACAACAATATACATTGTGGCAAGTGCTATCCTAGGTTTTTTTTGTCAGTGCTTATTTATAGTCTTTTGATTTCGCTTCCCTCCTGTGGTGCAGTTTCAATCATTCTCCCTCCAATCTTTGTTCCCGTATTCATTGCAAGCTGAAAACAAAGTAAGAAAGAAGCTCATACGTAGCGTTCTATTCTTGGCCAGTTCTTCCTCTATAGCGAGAAGGCGGTTGTATTTGGTCACCCTTTCTCCGCGGGAAAGACCTCCCAACTTGATAAACCTGGCACCCAGTCCAACAGCCTTAAACAAGAAAGTGCAGATTTTAAAACTACACCATTTGGGAAGTGAAGGCCTTCTTAATTATTAGGCACGGCATCCTACTTCCAATTTAACACTCTCATCTTTCCACAGACAAAACCCCTCCTTTAAATAGAAATAAAATCTCTCAGTGAAAGATTTGTCAGATGCAAACAATAATTTTCACTGGCGTATGAAATGAAATGTTATTTGCAAATGTAGCTTTAATGCAAAAAGACTAAATATATTAGTGTTAAGAATTGTCACCTAAAATATTATTACTACTCAGAAATGCTTTAAGTAACTCATATTTTTTTATAAACTAATGCAACCTCATAGACTATACACACTTTTGAATATACTCCCTGCTTTGGCAAATTTCCTGTGTGTGCTCTTTAAGCATAAAGATTAACTCTCTGTGGGGAAAAAAACAACTCTCTAGAAAAAAGCCCATTTTGTAAAACGCTGTTTCTGTCTCAAGCAGAAACAAGCTTTCTCCTTAAAAAAATAGTTCATGTTAAAAGCAGCGTTCTGGCAATTCTGCAATTGAACAGCTTTCAATACTTACCAGATCCACAAGGCTGTCTTCAGAAGATTCTCCATCTGGACTTCCTAATATGGTAATATGTCTTTGACCTATATATAACGGGAGTGTAAAACCTTCATTAGTGTATATTTTAGATATTCGACACACAAATTGTTTGGCCTTTTCATTCTTTTTTTTTTACCTTCGGACTATCTAAGCTCAAATACAAACAGGAGTAAAACCAATGAAATCCATGGCATAAAGATGTAAACTGTATTAGTTTGTTACATTAACATTACGTTTTATTTTCAGGGTGGTTAAGGGAATATCTAACCTTCTACTCAAATTCCTGTCTCTAGCTGATGTGCCTGGTAATGTATTCTACAGGCAATGAGGCTGTTCTATTTATTTCAAATGTGCTCCTTACTATAGTAATGATTTTTTTTTGCTATAAAGAAAGAGTTTACCATCATGACTGAATGAAATCTTTAAGTTGCTATTTACTCGCTTTGATATAGTGATTCCGGGCTTTTTGAAGGAATAAAGAAGTAACTTAGATATATTAAATCTTCCCATCTGTTCCTCAGGTATAAAAATGAATAAAGAAAAATTGATACAAAGAGAAATCTTACATATGAAACTGCACTGGTACTGTTAGCACAAAGGCTCAATAATATGTAGTCAATAATCTATGTAACTGCAATTTTAAGTGTTTTGGACTTGTTTGGATTTCTTAATTATTCATGCTAGAATTAGCCAAAATTCGGATTACTCAACTATATCTTTTTTAAAATTTTTTTTAAATTCTGGTATCTAACTGTATGACACTTAGCAGCAGTGTCAAAGAGCACCCACTTTCAAAACATTCACAATGTATTAATTTACTACAGATGAAGCTTTAAATGCTGTTTTAAGCTCCTGAACAGAGATTTTAGTTTCTCCTGGCAAGCACTTCCTAAATTAGAAGTGGCAATAATTAAATAAAAAGATGTGATATTTACACGTGTAGCAACACTATTTATTGACTTGTAGGGTGTGAAAGTCAGCCCTTTCCCCCCTCTACTCACCATCGAGAAGTCCAGTAAGTTCTATGAGGTCTGATACCTTGGTTTGGTTAATATATTTTAGGACAACACCACTGCACCTTGGTGTGTTTATGTTTTGGTCAGTTTTAAGTTTGGAAATATACGTGGCAGCATCTTCAGCAATCAGGTAACATTTGGAACCAAGAGCACAACATATGTTACTCCATTGCTGTCTGTCCTGCAAAAACAATCAAGCAAATAACCGGAGTTAAAAAAACCTAAACTGAATGAAATGCTCATTGAGGAGTTAAAAATTAAAAATAAAATAATTTTCATTTAATCCTAAAGATACCCTTCACATAAACATATTATAATTTATATTATATTTTAAAATCTATCTACCTAAGAAAAACATACCACTGGAATTTTGCTTGGATTTTAAGATTTTGCTAGAAAACAAATTCCAATCTGGAATTAATCAAAGCTGGTTGCATACAAGTACAGTTTAAAATATTTCAAATTAAGTGAACTGTAGGAGTTTGCTATTTTGATTTTCTTCCTGAAATGTATTTAATTTTAGTGGAATATAAAAAAAAAATATTCTATTCTTTTATTCGGAGGACTCATTCTTGTGTTAATGTTTCAAGTGTCATAATATCTGTTTGAATAAAAATTAAGACAGAGAAGGCAGTGATAGAATGACACGTATCAAGACAGGATGATCAGAGCTGTAAGACTGACCCATAACAGTATTCTATATCAAACTATCTCTTGTAATTCTCCTGCAGATTTTCACACTGCAAATACATTTGTTCACAAGAATTCTCATGGAAGTTTGCAGCTCCGGCAGGAATGGGGAATAATCTGGTGGTTTTGAACGTGGGCAATTCAGAGTCAGACTGAAACAGTGCTAGGGGGCAAGGTTAACTGGAGTGAGGTAACAATAAACAGATGCTCAAAAAAACGAATTTACAAAGTTCCAGTTAAGAACAGAATCAGATGGATTTTGCAGTTCATCTGTTTTAGAATTATTGATTCAGGCACTGGGCAGATTCACAACGGCAACATCACTTTGCTTCCCCTTTCAATCGCTGTCTTCATGTTTTGTTCATGAAAACAAACCCAAGTATTTATTTTAAAGAAGATAAAGTGTGCAATTCAACAGCAAGAGCAAATTTTTATTAAGTTGTGCAACTGCAGAATCTAAGTCCACAATTGTAGGCTCTGCTACAATGAAGATTTTATATTTTTTTTAATACATGGAAACTTAATTTTGTGTATACACGCTATTATTTAAGATTATGCAATCTGTTTGTTTCATTCATCTATAACATGCTTAATAGTATTCTACTTTATTGTTATAATCTATTGGCCACACTAAATGAACTCATCTAACTTTGCTCTCAGTGGTAAATACATGGTGCCTTACTCCCACTTTAAAAAGTCTGCCGAGCAATGCTGCCAGTGACAGGTTTGTTCCTGCTCCGGGTAAAAATATCAATCACAAAGAATAGCAGCAAGAATTTTTTTTGAGTGATTCTAAGGAATATACAACTATCTCCAAATTCCAGATTCTCCCACATAATATAGTATCATTCATATATTACTTGAATTTTATAATTTGATTTTATAATTTGAATTATTTGTTTACATAAGCAGGAAAATGTAATGACAGTGGTTTAGCAAGGAGAATCAGGAAAAAAAAAAGCATTTTCTTGTAATTCTTTAAAATATTTGTACTGTCTATATTCTGTTCATGACAAGATTATTTTCTGTCAGGAATTATGTTAAAAGTATAGAAAAATTTAGAGTCATTGTCAATTACAGATATGCAAATAAATTGTTAAATACATCTTTATAGCGATATTTTTGTGCTTACAGACTCTGAAAACAGAAACTTTGCATAGTATATGTTTTGTAAAAATGTGAAAAGTTCAGTGATATAGTACTTAACAGTGTTACCCATTTTTCAAGGACTGCACTGTGGTATCTTACCTCTTTTCTTAAGGGATCTATTAATGCAATAATAAAAGGGAATTTATTAATCAGCTCCACATACATGTCAACCATTTCATCAGGACTTTTGAACGTTCCAGTGAGTATTTCATATTTTCCTTTATCCTAGAAAGTAAAGGAAAAAGCATAAAATATAAGGAAGTAAAGGAAAAAGCATAAAAGATAAAGGTGGTAACACTTGAAAAAACAGAGTTCTAATGTAAGCACCCGGATCTTGTGACACGGGTATCTCTGTGAAGGCAGTGGATTGTGTGTTCCTCATTAAGCACACATTCACTTCTCTACTTTACTCTGTGTCAGAGTGGTCAGCACATTGTTAGGGAAAACTCTGCCTAAGTAACAGTGGGTTCCCGTGGGCTCGTGCCAAAGCCTCTGAAAGATGGCACTGCCAAAAGAAGGGACATCTACTTCAGCACTTTCTAGGCAACACTGCTAGTTTTAACCTACTTTCTTATAAAGTTAGCAATATTTGACATTTTTATTAAATCTTGCATGAAAAACCTCACTTTTCACTTCCAAAAATAGTTAATTTTTTGTGCTTGTTTCATAAAGACAATATTGCTAAGGGAAAGGAGTGCACCCTCAGTCCTCAAAATCAAGATACTGCCTTTCCTTGCATCTTTTCTCTTTCAAAAAAACCCCTAGTTTAAACTAGTCTTGTCATTATGGGAACCATAAACTGCAGCGTACAAGGACTATTAAGGGCACACTGTCAAACTGTGCCAGAATACCCATCGCTTTAGTGACTTTAACAGTTCAATAACTGAAAGATACAGAAGTACTAATAATTCATTGCCTAAAATCTTGCTCGTTGTAGTATAGGATACAGATATCATGAATTGTCAGGAAAGCAACTGCTTTCACAAAAGACATTAATAATGGAAGGTTTCTCACTATAGTACACCCAAATACATAAAATCGTTATTAGATGTTAAATGGAATAGGAGGTTCTTTTTCTACTTAGAGAAACCTGATTGGTCTTGGAACAAGTGATAAAAACTTTAAGACTTCAGCTAGAAATAAATAAACTGTCAAATAAAAATCTTGAAAAATAAGAATTAAAGAATGAATGTCAATACACAATGAGATGAATGTTGTGGGTATACACACATACCATGGTAAAAATACATAGAAAGGTCAACATAGTTTGAAGAAAACAACAGATGTAGTGTAATAACATGGAGAATTAAGCATCTAGTGGTGTGAAGGAATTACAGAAGTATACTTGTGTAAATAGTTTCTTCTTCTTCATCCTTGGAAGCAAGATTGGTAGAAGATAGTTATTACATTTATACTTTGCGGTGAAATGAAAAAAAATAATCCACCAGGATTTGCCATTTAACAATTTAATTCAAAATTGTCGGAGATGTAATTTGAAACAAAGCTGGTTTGTTAAATAAAGCATGTAGTAGGTGCTTGCCCATTAAAAAAGTTTGCTATGTTTGACACAGACTGATCTGAAAAATCTTTATTTAGTAGGTAAGCAGAAAAAGGGATGATGCAGGCAGGTCTATACCATTTGAATGATTTAAGTTAAACCATGAAAGTAACAGAGATTCCTGCAAGGCAGGACACTAACTGTAATGGGGGTCCTGCCTTGGGCCAGGGAGCCTTATTGCAGGCCAGGTGCCCCACCAGTTCACTTTTACAGCTGTGGAGGAGGAATACACCCATTCTCACTGCTCCATCCAGCTACCACAAGGATGTCTGCGTGCCTCATCCCCTTGCACTCAGAACCCAGTAACATCTGCCTCACTTGTAGGACTGATTCAACCATAATTTATAAATGCAGAGACAGTTCTTTTGGTTTGCTTGATTGCTACCTTACAAAATGGAGCTAGAAGCTTCTAGGTGAGTTTGCAAGGTGATAATAAATAATGTTAATAAATAGCTACATTCCTTTTAAAAACCAACAAAATTAATATTGAAAATAACTTACATAATCCATTAATTCATGAGCAGCACAATTTATTCCTAAATACATGTCTGCTCCTAGCTTCAGACCTAGATTGCTGCAAGCTGTTTGCATCAGGAGTAGCGGTTTTTCTAGACTATCGTATCCTGTTATCAGGCAACCTAAGTGTGATATTCTTTTTAAGGCTCGTGGCTGAAAGTAAAACAAAAATAATCACTTTATTTGCACACATGTATATACAAAATATATAATTTTTTTCACTGTCTTTTCAATCTGCATTCAGTCAACAAAATATAAATCTGTTCTCAGAAATTGCATTGGCAACTTCAAGGACAATTCTCTATGAATGAGGGGTAACCCAGTACTAATGAGCAGAGAGGTACTAGTCCTTGGAAATATGTGTAGTCATGTAGTTCTCATTCTTATAGGGCCAGTATTGGTTTACAAAAAGGTTTTAAAGGCACTCTTAACCACCACTGAGTTGTTATGGACACTATGTAAAGGTTTCTGGTGCTGTGGACCATCCATTTGTCACAAAACCACTTTTAAACAGCTTTTACTCATTTATTCCCAACTTTAACTTTCATATTAACTCTATGGAGTGTTCCAGAAACACTAGAATCTTCCAAGACTTCTATAAGGAACAAATTTCAGAGAGGGGAATGCCTCTAGCACAGCTGCATGGAGTTGCCTGCCTCAGGAACAGTGCTCCTGGACACAAACCACAAGCAGAGTTGCACTGAGCAAGTATTTCACGTGTCCTTCTGTTGTTGGGTTTTTTGTAGGTTTTCAAACACTGATTTTTTACTTTAGAGTCTGTGAATTTTGGATTATAAAGGATGACACTAAAAGCTGCCCAGAAAGCAGCAGGTTATAATCCTGAGTTAGACTGGAGAAGTCCACTGGAAGACATTGATTTTGAAAAGAGTTAGACAACTAACTACAGTGGTTAGAACAGAGGCCTAGCTACAGAGCATATAAAAATGTCCCTTCTCTACAGCAACAATTCTCACCTCATAATATTTTACTCATCAGAACGGAGAGCAAAACCAGCATGGCCTTTCCATCCCATTTAGAAAACTCATCTATAAACCACAGTTTTTGAAGTGATAAAAAAAAGATCATTTGAGTCATATAAAACAATGTCCTGTGCGCTATGGTGAGTGCTGCCCTTTAGCTACTGGTTCGTGTCTGCCATTATCTATACCCTCAAACAGGAACCAGGAACTTAATGCAGCACGATTAAAAGGGGAGTTATGCTCTCAGTTAGGAAACAGAACAATATGCAAGTTGTACAGTTTTATGGCCTGCATGATCAAAAGGGCATGATCTCTGCTGGTGTTACAGGCCTGCAAATGCTCCTTTGGACAACTAACTGAGATATCTATAAGAGAAAAATGACCAGATGCCAGAAGAATTTCCCCTTTCTGTTATTGTTTCACAGGAAGACAAGGTATAGTCAGAAGAATCCAAATTATTATGTAAAATATGAGCATTTGGAATATTTAAAAGTCTTGCCTCAACCTTTCTTACATGGTAATGTAGATTAATGTTTAATTTCTGAAGAACATTTTTGTTCTCTGCTGTTGTTAATACTCGCTGAAGGCTTAAAATGAAAATCTCTTTTCTTACCGGGGCTTGCTTTCCTGCATTTTGTGCTTTGCCTTTCTTACTGTCTGCTAGTTGAGGGCTGGACTGCTGGGAGTGAAAGAAGAAAGAAATCAATTCCATAGAAAAGTCAAAAAATGACAGAGAAACCTCAGAGTAAAATAGAAATAATAATAATAAAAAATGACTGAATTTTGGTCTAAAGAGACTGCAAATATTTAAGTCAGGAAATAACTTTTGTTTTTTCTTGAATACTGTCAGTAACTATCCAGTTTTATTTTGTGGTAGTAACTAATTTCAATGTTTATTTTTATGTGGGCATTACTGCAACCATCATTTGTTTTTCAAAAGATTCCCACCTAGCCCATCAAAAAACCAGGGGATCTCAGAAATGAGAATCCAGAGTGTGTACTTGGAGACACCCAACAACCTCACTTAGCAAAAGCATATGCACATACTGATATTGATATACAACTACAATAATAGTACTTTAAATACTTTAAAAAATACATGTTGTGTGAGTGACAGACTAAGCAAGATCAAAACCATATATTATATATCACTGTGATAGCATTCACACCCAGTATACTTCTTCAGGTGAACAGAAAGTCTTACTATGCTTAGAACGATGCGTTATTCTATCTTCATTAACTTAATATCCCCAAATGGCCAACATTTTATTCATCTGTCAGAGAAACACCTATTCTGTGCCATGATACTAAGCCTGACAATAGGCTAAAGGTCCCATGTTTAAGCCTAAAAAAACAATAGTTGTAGAAAGACCAAATGAAATACATCCCATAATTATTATGCATTTTTACTGTACCACTTTGCCTGGGGATTCCAACAGTCTCATCAATTCTTTCTGAATATCCAGAACTCTTTCTATGCCCTGAAATTAAACAACAGTAATCTTCAAAAGAAAGATAAATTATTTCATTTCAGCAGCTTAAATCAGAAGAGAGAGAACACTTATTCTAAATGCAAATCTTAATACAACATCGCTTTAAAAAAAAATTATTATAGACTTCCTTAACGCAATACCCCCACCCACAAAAGGCAGTCAGGTGTCCAATGATAAAGGGGTAGCAGCAGTGGAATGAACAGGAATATTTGATAATGCTGCTGAATTGGGTGGCAAGAAAAGTAGTCTCTTCTTCCCCCAAAAGAACTCTTCCCAAATCTAACAAGTAAGCAGTATCTGGGTCTGTGTAGTATCTGCAAAGTGCTGCTCTCAACTGTGACACTATCTAAGACTTCCTAGCTGGAAACACTGACAAAATTGAATGTATCTACATTTAGAACATTCCTAGGAAGCAGGAAAATATCACTATCTTCATTTTAAATATTGGGGAATGGGCAAACACTTCAAATAAATGAATCCATTGCTTTTAACGCAAGACTCTTTCCTTTTTATCTGAGTTAGTAGAAGTTTAATGCTAACTTCCTAAATCACATTTCAGATTTTCTTTAACTGTGCCAGTAAAGGAATACTGAAGGGGGCAGAAGTCAGTCACAGCTGACAACACATCAACACAGGACGAACAGCTACATTTTTCACACTGCAGCAAACAGCTTGCTACTCCCCCATGAGCACTAGGAGGCATTATGTCTTTGAAAGGTACAGAATCAGCAACCTTATTAAGAGCTCTTGGTGCCAATTCTAAAAAGTTAAAGGAAAAGGAAAAAGAAAGAGAACCGAGCTCAGCTATTTGTTCAGGTCACCAGCATACAAAGTAGAAATCACAGCCCTAATACAGGCATCTTGTGCAGATACATTCTTTAACGCAACACATGGCTAAACAAAAAGAGAGGGTTGATCCAGTCTGTCTCATCCATCCTTCTTGCCCCTTGAATAGATTTTGTTCTGCTTTGTATTCTCTTCCATCTTCACAATTCCATTTTTAAAGTAATTTATTCCCAAATATTTTATGCTTTCCTGTGAGTTTGTTATGAGTTTTGTTGTTTTGTATGCTCTATCAATCAACTGATACTATTTATAATCTACTAAAGTAAAATCACGTTGTAAACAACATTAACATCCCTTATTGTTGTGTAACACAAAATTCCCCTACATCTTCTTCAATGCACTGATTTTTTTCCTCTATACTAACACGTACATTTTAAACTTGAAATATTCGATATCTTCTTTTAAATCTCCATCTATTTACTTCTTTTAATGTTGCTGGTGTTAGAACTCTGTACTAACTTTTGTTAAAACTTTGAGCTTGCAAGCAAACAAAAAATGAAAATTACTGTCTGTAAAGACTATATTGAAAAGATCTATATACTTATATACATACATAGTTTATATGAAGTCTATAGACTAAATTTATAAAAATGAAAATTAAACAGTACCTGTTTAAGTGACAACTGAACTGGTGGTATAAGCATAACTTCTTTCACAAATTTCAGTTTGGCAGGTGGAATTTTTTCACAGTTCAACAGAGTAACCATTGGGAGAGGTAGAGTCATTTCTTTAGGTAAATCCTGTAGTTGGGAGTACCACGTGAAAATAAAAATGTTAAAAATCAGAATAATTTCTTATATATTTTAATAATGGCACGGGTTCAAAGAGAGTGGTCTTAAGGGCGTATTCGATGAGCTATATTTAATACCACTGTTACAAGGGTCTGGTGGCTTCAGAATCCTAGAATAATTGTGGTAACTGGGCTAAAATAAACAAAATTAGTAAAGTGATATTACCTGATCATGTTTCAGCAGTGCAATATGTAAATACAACGGGATACGGCTAATGGTGGCACCAGCTTTGGCTATAGCAAGTGATGTTCCCCCAATGGCTAAGCTGCCACAAAGCACCGATTCAAAGGGTTCTGCAGGTGGGATCATTCTCTCTGCCACTGACACTTTCTTTCCTACAAGACAGAGAGCATCAGCTAAATATTTTCTTGGTTTAAAATATGTACTTATGTACCACAGCTAGATGAGTAATTTCAGAATTTACTCAATGTATTACAAAAGAATCAGTTCTTTTTTTTTTCCAAACTTAATCTTGTCAATCTTGTCAGTTGTTTTATACAAAATGACCTTATAAGTAAGCATCTGTCCTCACTCTGGTGTCAAATGTATTTCAAATGCATTTCAAATGCATTTCTTTGGGGATCTTGCAGCCACTGACATCTGTATTTTTATTTACCTATGTTGATATTCAGTAATGTTAGATAATTTTTCAGGTTCCTTTTATCAGCATGATTCCAATATTCTTTACCGTCCTTCTTATATGCTCAGCTTCTGCATAAACAACCCGGAAGATTATGTTCTAACCTGCCTGGGAGTGCACAAATTTGATTTCTTCTAATAATGACTGTGAAGAAAATTTAGGCCTATTACAGTTGGATTTTCCAGTGAGATAACAGGTCCTTTAAATATTCCACATGCAGAGTCTTGTTAAATTTTCAAAAGAACTTATTTCTCTTTCAGACAGAGTAGAGTACCTTTTGGCAAAACGCTTGAAACCCAGCAGTTTCCGCTGTCATATTTATTGCCTACAGAGCTTACATGAACACGTACAGTAAGCACCTACGTGAAACTCGAATAAGCTCTCTGGTTCTCAAGAATCACATGCTTTTGTAAATCTTACTTACTACTTTGATTCCTAATAGGAGTGCCATAAAAATTTTGATTCCAAAAAAATATAAATATTACAGGCTACACCTGATATTTTATGAGAAAATGTTCTTAATAGGACCTTAATTGGATATGTAGATTAGATTATACATAATCTGCGTACTATACACAGATACTATACCTCTTACATTGAGAATTAAAAGCTATACACAGAGATACCAGTAAACAAGTACTGACGAACTGCAGAGTTTCGCAGAGATGCTTTCCACTACACTGCTTTGTAACCTGCAGAAATTACAACATAGATGCTACCTCTGAAAGCATCTGCTACTGGAAGTCCTCATCTGTGAGTGGCCTCCTGTAGCAACAAGTAGCTTTATAATCATTGGCTCCTAGTAGGCAGGTATTGATTCTAACACTATTACAGTCAATGTTACAATCAAATATAAAGAAAACACAATTAATGAAAACAAGTAATATATGTATCAGCAGAAGCTTGGCTGAAAGTATAATATACAACACGATGACATCTGGGTGGATCCGACAACTGCAGATGTTACATTTCAGGTCAAAGGCGAATTTGCTGTGCACATATTTAACATTAATTGGCAGGGTTTACTGATAGTATATAACACCTGAAATGACACTGGTAAAAAATAATAATTTGTCAAAATTTTCTGCCATTCCAGTAAATGATAATAGACCTTTTTTTTTTTCCTGATGGTAATGTATACATGGAGGTAACACATGGTGCTTTTTTCTTCGTTTTTTTTGGAGGGGGGTCATGTATACTTACCCTGTCCCTCTACTCTCATACTCTCACACATTTTTTCCCTTTAGTAGCGTTGTTTGCTTACTTCTTTTTATTCTGTACTGCCCATCATTCACATCTCCCCTTCCTTCCTTCTTTTTTGCTTTTCACTTTATTTCCTCCTTTCCTCAGTGTTAGCAAGAAACTTCCCTCCCTCTTTCCATTCTTTTCCACTTCCATCTTAATTCTATTTCCATTTTCCTGTTCAATTCTGTGATTCCCTTTTCTTTCCTTATAATTTTCATTTCTATTCTTCATTTGCATCCTCCTCCATTCTTATTCCTCACTCAGAAGAGTAATAACCTCCTGTCTGATCCAACTGTAAAACAAAGGCAGAAACTTGGTTCAACCAATGCATTTCCCCCTCTCTCCTTTCTGCAGTAGAAATTGCTGTGATCAGAAAGGAGGTTGAGGAGACAGTGATCAAACCTTTTGAACATGAGACACTGGGTCATGTGTTCCAAAGTGTTCAGTGTCCACAGAATACTTCAGAAAGTATTTTAGCACCCTTTCTGTCTGTATTACAGAAAGTATTAACATAAAATCAACTAAAACCTGGTTTTGCTGCTTTTTTCCCAATAGGTAGTGCTGTTGCTGATGGAGTGCATGAAGCAAGGGCAAGAGTGACTTCTGCTTCTTCTTGCTTTTGAATTTCTTTTTTTTCTTCTGCCTGTTTTGTAAAGTATTCACTGAGGGAAGAGACATAAAGATTACTGGCTCAAAATATTGTTAGACATGTGACAAGTAGACACCGGCCGCAGGCTGAAGAACATGCTAATATGTATATACATTGTCTGTGGATAAGTTCAATGCAGAAGACACACATGGGCTTTTAGTACCACTTCCATTCTGCAGTGCAATGAACAGAAGAAGGAGAGTTGCAGTCTGAAAAAAACATCCCCGCTGAATTAAACTGGCACTGAATGAGTTGCTTAAACAGAGCCTTGGACTCATGAACACGTTCAGGGATTTTTTTCTTAGACATTAGATATTTTTGTATCACAGGTATGAAACCTGTAAAAAACAGCATGATTTTCATATCATA
>JAOQGH010000002.1:31383281-31469766 GCA_025769975.1 Gallinago jamesoni | reverse complement strand
TTTTTGTCAGGGTTAGGCTGATGATTGGACTAGATGATCTTTAAGGTCCCTTCCAACCTAGACAATTCTATGATTCTTGCTTATAGAAAGTACCTAGTGTCCCAGACATCTAGTCATGTTTCAAATTTGGTTCATCAAATACATATTTACAGTGGCTCAAGTGTTTCAAGACCCAACATATGCAATATTAAAGACCTTCATAGCAGAAGATTTAATCTGGAAGGAAGAGAGGCTTGCCAGCAAGCTTCTCAGTAACGCTGATAACCACTCACTTTCTAGACTTCTCTCTTACAGAACATACTCGGTGTCAGGTTATTTATCATGATGACCAAACTCTCCTAATCTGAAGTGTTTTTTTGGTGGGATAGAACTGAGCTAACAAGTCTGGCACAATTGTAAGGAGTTGCGGGTATTCCACACAGGACACAAGACAACTGATGTAGCTAGGGGTCACTAATCCATGGGAAATCTGGGATTTTTTGGTATCAAGCTTTGAGCCCTGTGAGAAAGGTGAAAACCTGGACTTCTGGCAGGCAGTTCTCTTACTTCTTTCCACATGCTCCTAAATGCTCCTAAATAGGCCTGTTGAACTTCTCATCCAACTATGAGAATATGTTCGGGCTCTGTCTGTACTTAATTAACACCAATGTTGCTTTAAAAAAAGGATTAGTTGTCACCTGAGCTTTATTACATACTTCCTTACTAGTCTGGCATTGGAGATGGTCACCAAACCATGACTTGCCAAATATGAAAACTAGGAAACACTTATAGCTGTTTCCTAGGAGGGAAGAGGAACACGCCAAACACCAGGCAAGGCTAGAACAGGCATTTCCAGTTCTAGTCCCTTCCACTGGTGATGGCAAAACACTTGGAGATGGGAAAAGTATAAGCTGTAATGAAATGTTTCACTTCCACAGGCGCTTTCACATCAAAGAACATACCAGAAATTATTTTCAAGATCGCTCACTATTGTAGTGTTAGCAATACCAGCATCACCACTAATAAAGGACATTAGGACTACTGGCTACAGTATTTTTCCAACTGGGCACAGATAAAATTAGTGTGATTCTTGACAGTTCCACTGAGGCTCATTTGCTTTTCTGGCACAGCTGCAGTGTGACCAGCAGCACCCAGACTCTTGTTGCCACTGGCCCAAGACACCACCATGCTGAGCGGCAGCAGGCTTATTAGGGATGTCCACCTGTGCACTCCCAAGGTAACATACTTTGGTTTTGTGCTGAGACAAGCAACCAGCACAGGAGGAAAAGCCCCGCTGCTGCGGGAATGTATTTGGCCCAGTGTCACTGGTCACAAACAAAACCACGGCAGGCCCCACCCGAGTCAGCTGGCAAATATTTTAAGCTTAATTGTAATGGCAGAGATATCAAGCTCCTCGCATAAACCTGTTGGGTTTATAAAGCCCATGAGGTAGGCAATACCTCCCTTCCCTGAGGACAAGAAAGGTAGATCTGGGTCCACGCCAGGCAGCGGGGAGAGGGCTACGGGCAGGCCCGGTACAGCGGGCGCCTCGGGGAGCTCCACGTGGGGCCAGGAAGGCCCCTGCTCGCCGAGGAGATCCCCCTCCGGTACCGCTCACCCAGCGGAAAGTCCGGCCCCTCAGCCCGCCGCGGCTGGGTCTCCCCTCACAGGAGGAGCCGGGGCGGGCGCCTGCGCGCTGCTTCCCCTCCCCGCGCTACCAGCTCCCCGTAGAGATCGGCGGGGCGCAGGGGGAAGAGGGCGTTGAGCACTTCCTCCATCCTCCGCGGCACTCCGTGGCTTCGGTAATACTCCGCCGCCTCCTGCCGCAGCCTCATGAGCTGCTGCCGTCGCCGCTGCAGCCGCCGCCCGCCAGGCTCCATGACGGGCCTGTGCCGGCTGCGGGCCGGGCTGGCTGCTAGGCGACGGCTGCTCGTAGTCTCGCGAGAGCCGCGCGCCCCGTGCCGCTGGGCGGGAGAGGGAACTCCCGATCCCTCAGGGAGCTCCTGTCTCCTCAGGGTGCCGCCGTCCCCCCCAGGCCTCGGTAAACGGCGCTTTGCTTCCCCAGAGCCGCTAATGAACGTCCTGAACGTTGCTTCGTTGCCGGGCCCAGCCCGGTTGGAAAGCCGGGGGGTGGTTTGGTTTTCTTAATGCCGTGCGGTGTTGGCTCGTCTCTCAGAGGCTGGTTATGGTCCTCCCAGTCAGAATGCCTCGAGCAGGTACTCTAGTTTTAAAAGTCTCCGAACAACAAAATTGTGTTAAGATTATCGTCCTGAAAGAGAGACAGATTATGGCTTGTGAAATGTCTAGTGAGGATAACGCTGCAAAATGCCCCAGTAACTCTACTTCTGTGTTTAAAAGCCCTCTGCTTTCAATGAAAAGAAACGCTTCACAACCTAAATGATCATTTTTAGTCTGCAATTTCCTACAGAAACTTTCACTTTGTTACACTGTTCATTGGTAATTTTGTTGAAGTAACTGAAAATGGAGATACTTAAAAAGCTGTTAGCTGCACACTTCCTCAGCTCTAAAATCAATATGTGTGGACCTCTGCTCATTGTGTGTTCACTTCTCTGGGTTGGGTGATAATGAAGAAAAATCCCCACTGAATCATTTTCTTTTCCTTTCATATCCTTCAGAAATAGTATGGTACCTCTCCAGAGAGTTAAACACTTTTCTTTTTTAAGCTCTTTCCTCAGAAGAAGTTTCTAAACTGACAGTACTCGTTCCTTGAGGAGAGCGGGAGTGAATCCCTCATTGGACTTCCCTCGTTCAGAGAGCAGACGGTTGGCAGGGTGGTGGTAGTGGAGTTGTCCCAGATCGGTGTCTCGTGCACGTGTTTGGCCCAGAAAGCTCTGGTTTGTTTAAATATCCCTGGAAGAACAGGCTTCTGGAGATAACGGTTCTGGTATGGTGCTCTGAGAGCATCATCACGCACCGGACAGTACAACCCGATGTGAGAGCTGTACCTTCTGATATGTTTCAAGTGCCACTAGATCAGTTTCCCACCTTCTGCCTTTTAAAGGGCTCTGAATAAACTGCATCATGGAGAAACAGCTTCATGTATTGCTCAATGGATATTGATCAACCATCTGGGATAAGAAGGTTGTCAGCTTTGCCTTTAGGAAAGCAATGAACTGAAGCAGATTGATACTCTTGTTTATTTAATAACCTTGCACTTTTTTTTTTAAAAAAAAAAAAGCAAAAACCCCTGTTTGAAATACTAGTAAGGATTCCCCTCAAGTATTTGTCATTTTTGGGTTATGATCGAGTGAACGTTAGATGAATTATCTGTATGGCCCTGTAATTTCCATTAACAGTAACAGTAATTGTAAGCATGTAGAAAGAGGATGGCTTATCCTATGATCCTACCTATTATGAAGTAGTTAACTGATTAAGGTTAGGATACTGCAAGCCACTTCATACCATTGGTGAACTCTCTGCAACCCCATTATCTTCATTAGGCTCGTGTGGGTGTAATTAATTGGTGTTTAGTTAACAGTTGTGTTGAATGAAAAGAATTTAGTTCTATTTCTCTTAGTTTTATTGGCCCCATGGTGCTAACAGGCTAAAGTGTAATTAAAAACTCTCTAATCAAAGTATATGTAGCAAGCCTCAAGGAACAAACCTAGTGAGGAAAAGCCTGTGATTAGTGTGACTCTGGCCTTTGAGAAATGACCAGGTATAAAGGACACCCTATAGTCGTTCTTTTTTAAACAGTGGAGATGCTTCACTTACATCAACGTGTACATTTAAAATCTGCAAAGCCAGCTGTATAAGCTTGCAATTGTCACTTCCCTGGGAGTGTCCAGAAACACAAAAGCCAATATTTTGATGTCTTCTCAACATATTTTCTCCAAAAATCTTTTAGATCATATAGTATTTTTGGTGGATAGAGAAGTGGGTCTTGTGTTTCTTTTGAGAACAGCTGTATCTAATTTTTTATCACCTCTTGCCTTTACTGTAACTGTTGTGCCAGGAAATAAATTATGATCAGTTGTTCCTCATTTATGATATTGTATTATGTGCATTCCTTTTTTTGCAAGATGTTTTGTATCTCACTTGAGTATTTAATCTGGGGCACTCTAAAACCAGGTGTAATACAGCATGCTTAAGTGCCACATAAAGGATTTGCTTTTTGCTGTTCTAAAATGTTGCTTTAAAGATATAAACTTGCCCCTTAAATCAATTAAGATCATGGTCTCACTGCCATCTGTGTTCTTGTAGGACTTCACAGAAGAGTAATGTGTGCTCATTCCACTGACGGGGTCTTCTTTGAAGTCAAGTCTGAGTACATAAAAACTGCATGACATTTCCAATAAAATCAGGATTGCCTTTTTAGCTCAGTGATACAAATACTCTTGTACAAGTACATTACTGTTTTGGGGTTTTTAAAATTTCTTAAATAAAAAAAAGCTTTTTTTTTTCTTTCTTACACCTGAAATGCTTCTGTAGTGTTTCTTAGTGTTCTGTAAAGGATAATTTCCAGTAACAAAGCTAAATATAACTTTATGTACAAGAGTAAACGCATACTGGGACACAGCTGAACATAAAATTTAGATTGGGCTTTGAGTCTAGCTAAAAAAAATTACAAGAACTTGAGTAATATACATACTGGATATTTGGAAATTTCTAATAAGTATTTTTATTGGTTGGATTTTGTTTTCCTTCTAACATTATTATTTTAATTTCCAGAGTACTCTTATATGAGTTCACTTGCCTTGAGTAATCATTCTCTGCTCCAATGGTTACTTCAAGCTGAGTGGGTTTTAGTACTAATTTATTTCTAAAGTTTGAGGGTTCTTCCTGTGGGTCTGTTCAGCTCCTGCTGTGCGAGGGTGAGCCTCACCTTCTCCAAAGAAGCCCGCTAAACCAAAATGTGAGCGCTGAGAGGCTTTGATTTATCATTCAACTCTAAATGTGATTTGAAACACAGCGTTTAAAGTGTGTTTAAACAGCACAAATTTTTGAGCCGATTTTTTGACTTTACAGAAGATTGTACTCTAATTTCTGTGATATAGCTGGTTTTCTAGTTTTTTTTAATGTAAAGCACAGGTTATTGATGAATGCTAGGTTTTGTCTCAGATGTGAGGAGTTTACTACCTGATTTCTTTGTGGATACATTTTCAAGTAACTGTTATAAGCTTTAAGGCAATATTGAAGCCCACCTAGTGGAGGGACCCTGATATGATGTATTATAGGGATTTTTGTCAGTATATTGTCAATATCATACTCTGAAATGTTAATGCACTTACAAATATATACAGAGTCTGAGTGTTGTCAAGCTTCGTGAAATTAATTTAAATATTTTTTATGGCATGAAAATAAAATTGTATACTCGTACGAAAGTTACTGCATATCAGGTATTGATATAATTTCAAAGATGATGTGGCCATAATACATTTGCAATTTATACAAAGCAGCGATCAAACTTAGAGATGAACAGAGAGTTAGAGAAGCGGGAACATCTACTTAAGTTTTCTAGTTCTGGGGCTGGATAATTACTGCTGAAGAAAAACTTACTTTTGCATAAATCAGAATTTATTCTTGTTCATCAACTCTTTTTATGGTCAGAATGGTTTCAACTTGCAGTTCAAACAGCGGACAGAAAAAGTAATGTATTAGAATGGAACTAATCTTTTCTAATTTTCTGGCTTGTTTGTTGAAATGAGATGCTTTCCTGAAAACAATGATTTGATATCTTTTTAAAGGTTCTGAGCACTAAAGCTTTTTTTTTTTTTTCTCTGGGTAAATCTTTCTGTTTATTACTCTCTATAAATAATTTTGCAGAAAGTTTTTTTTAATTGAATTTTTTTTTAGTTCCACTCTTCAGGCTCTGTGTCTTCCTCTTTCCTTTTATGTTGGATTAGAAACCCCCTGAATTTGCAGTTCCAAATACAGAAACTTTTGGGGTGGTTGGAAGCAATCTGTAGGTTATCTGTTACTGGTTAGCAGCTCAAAGGCTTACATGACTCAGAAGTAAAACCTGACTAGTCCAGATGATCTGGTGATCTGTGGGATACATGAAAAGTAAAGTTTGAAGTCAGAGCGACTTACAAGTATGTAATAGTTAAAGTGAATATCACAACGAGTGAGAAAGAGTGTTAAGCCTCAAGTCCTGTAACTTGCTGACAGATTTTTAGATAAGTCTTTCTGTTTCTTTCCAGGAAAAGTGAAGCTGGTGGCAAAGGGGTTTAAGGAGTTCAAATAAAAAGGTAATTTTTGCATTACTCTTGAGAATTGGGGCTTTCCTGCACCCTGTGATTATTTTTTTTTTTTTGCTTAAAAAGATTTTTTGGGACAAATTGAGTATGGAAGAGAAGGAAGAATGGTGGTTTTTTTTTCCCCATGGTATATCTCCTGATTTTTACAACCTTAATCATTTGGGGCATGTCTTGAACTTTTAACCTTCTTTCCCCAGCACTGATGCTGTGAATAATGGACTCTCCTGCTTGACACATAACTACATTGCAGTTCAAAGTAGATGTCACAAACACTATTGCACCATCTGGAGCAAAAGCCTGACTATCATTTAGGGATAAGCCCATAAGATCATACAAATTTATAACTATCTTCATTTTTCCCATTGCACTAATTTAGGTTTCTTTAATTCAAAAAAAATTGTTTTTTCAATAAACTTGCCTCCTCTTGCTGGTATTTTTTGCACAAACCCCCCCAAAATTTTCAGATCTTGTGTGAAAGTTGTAATACATTTCTAACCATTTTGATCCTACATTTTGCTATAAACAAGATTTTAATAGTTCCCCTGATGGTAGGGAAATGCTGTGTGAATTGTGGAGATAAAATTCTCAATTTTCCCCAATTCCTATTATTACCCTTAATAGTTTTCTTCAGTTCAAGGTTCATTTAGTTAAAAAAAAAAAAAAAGAAATATTGCACCTGCATTAATGCATCCACATTTTGGAAGCAAGATGTGATTGTAAACTGAAAAGCTTTTCAGTGTGACTTCTGAAAAATACATAATATTCACAGTTCCATTTAAGATATTCAGCCATTTTGAACGTTATTTGAATAACATCCAGCTGATGCAATGAAATATACCTTATTTTGAATGAAATACTGTTTGTATAAATTCAGTGTACTTGTAGAACTTGATTAAAAGCTAGTTGCGTGGCTTGTCTGACAGCACCAGATTTTTGAGTTAGCTTGAACACCTTTGACTTCTGCTGGAAGTTGATGAGACTTTTAAATCCATAGCCTTTCTTACAGAGTAGCTTAAAATTAAAGCCATCGATGAGTGTGAGGTCAGTATGATGGGTGTGCTGTGTTTTGGAAAAGATGTGGCTATTGGAAAACTAGCCAGGCATGGTGCATTTGCACAAAAAGGATTAGTTCAGGTTTCAAATATACCTATTTTCTAAAATGAAGCAGTGGCTGTTTCAGATCTAGATACAGTGACTTTCTAATGCAAAACCTCCCTTCGTTTTCTTCTTTAAACATTGATAAACGATTTTAGGAATTTAATATGAATTTAATTACAGAATCACAATCATTTATGTTGGAAGTGACCTCCTGAGATTGTCTACTTCCTCTCCCCTGCTCAAGCAGTGGAGGCTCCAGTAGGTTGCCCAGGACCATGTCCAGTCAAGTTTTGAGTATCTCCCCAGAGGGAGACTCCATAACGTCTCTGGGTCACCTGCTCCAGTGTCTGACCAGGCTCACAGCAAAAAGCAAATTCTTGTCTTACGTTGAATGTGCTATTTTTAAATTTGTGCCCATTGCCCCATGTTTTGCCGGTGGTCACTACTGAGAGGAGTCTGGCTTCCTCCTCTTCATTCCCTCCCTTCAGGTATTCGTATACATTGATGGGAGCCCCTCCAGGCTGAGGAATTCCAACTGTCTCAGCTTCTCCTATTATGAGAATCCAGTACCTTAATTACCCTTGTGCCCTGCACTGGACTCACTCCACTCAGTCCATCTCTTTCTTGCATTAATTGCAGTGATAGAAATTGCATAACCGTGTTTGGTTATGGTGTATTGATATAATTTATTTGATGATATTAGTATAAGAAAGATTATGATTTGATGGAGCATAACTGGAATTGTGCTTAAGAAAAGAATTCAGAGTCAGACTAAATTTCTGTGAGGGTTTGTATATTTCTTAAGAAAAAAGCATGCTATCCACTGAAAATACTGCTCACTTGCTGTATATTGCACTGGTAGGAATGTATCTTTAACTGTGATACAAGAGTGCTGTTTTCTAGTCTCTATTTCTTATAAATAGCTATTGAAAGCAACATGAGGGGAGGAACTGATAGAATTTTTTGATAGAAAACCCTCTAGAACTGGAGGAAGACAGTGCAATTGCACTTGCACAATCTGCAATTGCACCTTTTGTGAAACGTACCTAAAGCAATGGGAAGGACAGTGTGTAAAACTCATCGGGCTTCAACCAGAAAGCAGTCAGTACACCTAATGTGTCTAAACGTCCATCATAAAAATCACCACTTTCCTCAGTGGTGGAAGGAAGGAGGATGTATTTATTGTCAACTACTGATGTCTAGTGATCAAGCCAGGAGTCATACTAAATGTGCACAACGGTATTTGTCAGAGTGTAAAACCTTTACATTTTTTTGGCTGTGCCGGTTTCTTAATTCTCAGTTGCCTGCTCCATTCACGAGGAGGAAAGCAGTCCATCTCACACAACCTAGAACAATAATGTAGCTGTGTGTAAGTAAATAACGCAAATTATTTTGAGAAGTGCTTACTATTGCTCTATTTTAAAGTTAAATGGTATCCTAGCACTTACAAGCTTAAATCCACAAAGGACCGTTGGATCATCTACTCTTGACCTCCTGTGTATAGCAAGGCCTGCATTGTTTTATTGCATATAATCTACAAATTGAAAAGTTTCTAGCCTTTAATTTGAGATTAATTGCTGCTTGCTTGCAGCAACATATCTTAATAAACAGCATAGCTCTTAATTAGCAACTTTGTGTTTTCATTCTACCCATGTTCTGTGAGCATTGACTATAACAAGGAAGAAAATGAGCACAGGAAGATCTTAAATTCCCTGGCTACTTGTCAGAAGATAGTAGAGCTTTTCTTTTGTGTTTCCTACTTATAAATGGTCATTTCTTCAGGCCTGCCATGGAGTGTTTGTGAAGCTACTGCACTAGTCTGCCCTGTAACGGGAGTTCATTCAAAGGCCATGTTGTTTCAGGACAAGCATCAGTAGCAATTACCACTTCTAGCTTTTCTCTAGAAGTGTGAGGTTTTTGTCAAGGGCTCCAGAGTCAGACTGCTAGCCTAAGCTTCCGACACAAAGAGAGATCAGTTATTTTCAGTTTCCCATGTCACATTTCTTCATGTTGAAGTTTCAGACGGAATTACCACTCTGTTTTTTACAAACAAGTTGTAGGACTGTCTATTTGAAAGAATTGACCCTATTGCAATTACTGGGTTTTCTAACTATACTTGTGAAAAGAGTAAGATGGTATTTCACTCATCTGCTGAATCCTTTACTTCACTGCTGTAAAACATTGTATCATGTAGCAAAAGCTTGGGTGCTTGTAATCTTGTGGTGCTACATAAAGCAGCCATCACATAGTTGCCTATATTGGAGTTCCTTTCTAAAGAATAAGGAATTTCCCCAGGGTGGTTCCTCAGCAACTCAGCATGTGAATAGCCTGTAGTGATCCAGCTGCTGATCCAGCTCTCCATCCTTTTCTAATACTCTAAGAAGCTTCTTTCTTTCTGTATTCATTCTTTATAGAATTTAGGATAAAAAGATTTGATGGTTATGACTTTATGGTGGTGCATTATTGGTGGCAGTGCATATGTAGTACAGAAAAAAATGTGATTTGGAAAATGATAAAGGATGGGGGGGGAGTTGAGCAGTTTTTCTGATTTTGCTCTGAGTGAATTTTTACGTGTGGAATTTTTCCTGCTTCTTTGTGCTGTCAGTTAAATAAATGGAGATCTTGATTTAATACAAAATCTCTACAGCCTACATACTTTAGTGATAAAAAGCATCGTGTCTTTAGGTGAATTGTTTGTCAGTACGTAACATCACATGTCTGATAGAAGTGACAGCATGTATTTCAAATGAAGAAATGAACTAAATACTGGCCCAAACTACTTTTGTTGTTTTAATTGTACTTCGAGTCAGAGTGTGATATTTATATGACCTTTTCATGGTATAGCATTTTTCTGTCAGCTCTTACTTCATAAAGCTACAGAGCAGAGCTGCACAAAACATGGTCTTGGTTGAACGTTTGGAAAGTCACTGTTGCTAGCAAGAGACTAAATCAGATGGGTGTTAAATTCACAGCTCTAGTCAATAACTCCACCCACTCCTTCAAACCATTCCAGGCTTCCCCTCAGCATCTTCAGTATATAGACAATATTTTAAGATGGAAAACATATTGCATTAGTTAGGTTTCTAATAAATGGAATAGAAAGTGGGGAAAATGCAAAAGAGGTGACTGTGTAATACTGTCTTCCAAAGCTGAAGTAAATGACATACAAATCCAAAGTAAATGAGAGGGATAACTTATGTGAATTGGTGCATGTGTTTATGTTGTTTAGCTTCTTTAAAAAGTCATGCTGAATGTGGTGCTTATAAAGCAAGATCATCAAGGAGACCTGGCTACTGCAAACTTGCTATATATACACAGATATATCTGTATATAGGAGCTGCTGCTTTTTTGCTTCCTTGTTCTTGAACTTCACTAAGAGCTTTCAATTGCTCTGACATTTTCAGCCAAGGAAGTAATAGTTGTTGCTGAGCCGTATTCTACAGGCAATTATCTTATCTGATCGTTGGAGCAATCCCCACTAGAAAGGAACCAATACGATCAAGTTAAATCATTACAGAAAGGCAAGAGAAACAGAGGGAGGAACAAATAGAGGAAAAAGAGGCTCATCTCATTAATGGGTGCCTGTGCTGCTGGGTTCAGAACAGCAGACAATGAAGTTGGGCTGTAAGACAAAGTTGTGGAGTTGCCTCCTGTAGCTGTTGACAGGTCTGAATCCTCTCTTCCAGAGCCTATTGTGGTGATAGTGCAAGGCACCTGCAGAAAATGTGCCATAACTAGGCAGGGAGCACGAGCTTTTCAAAAAGCTGTCCCCTCTCTCTCCCTTCACCCACCCCTCTGGTTCCCAGCAGGAGAGGAGAAGCCATATGGAAGAACTAGGCTAGAAAATAGTCATGTGATGGGGAAAGGGGTCAGATATAGACACCTTACTGTCACCAACTTTCTGAGCCTTGTATGAGTCAGCTTTTTCAGCAATTCCTACAGAGTATTTATTCTTTTTGCTAATACTGCTTTTAAGCTAATGACCACTAAAAAACTGCAATCACTAGATATGGTTGTTGTCAGGAAATATACTATTTTAATGTTTGTCTCTTTCTATTTCTGCTCTGGAAAGAAAGATATGGATTTTGTTTGTTTGTTTGTTTGTTTTTTAATTTGCTGTTAAACAATTATTTAATACTACCAAAATTAGCTTCTCGCTCTCACAGGTGAATCAAAAGATCAAACCAGGCTTCCTACGTGGATTTCTAGACTTGGTATTGTGCTTTAAAAATCCATGTTTAGAAGTCCATGTTGTTTTAATGTTTCTAGAGTGTCCTTGAAGGCTATACATACTTGTTTAAAAAGAGAATGAAAGCACTTGTTTGTCTGTACATGTGCACACACACAAAGAGACTAAGAACTTGTGACATAATCTATAGATCCCAGAGCATTTGCAAAGGAGGGAGTTTTACCCATCCTGTGGACAGACCATGTGTGTGAGCATATTTATGCGTGTTCATGTGTGTAACATTCTTTTTGTTTTCTCTGTATGTACAAATCTTGTTATTGTGTATGTGTATTATTATTAGCATAGGGGTTCTGGCGTTCCAACCAGACCTTTTTATACTATGCACAGCACAAACACAAAGTGGATGTTTCCTGAAAAGAACCTAAACAGGGTAACAATGGTTGTATCTGCACCGTGAGGTAGAAATATGTCCTGTGTAGGCTTATTCTGGCTTTTTGGATACAAACTTTGCTGTGTCTCAGTCACAGAACGGGAGGTTTGTGAGTCATCTGATGTAGTGTGAAGGTATGGTCTCCTGGTTTTCCCTGTCAGGTGATGTATAGAAGTGCATGGCTTCTCACTTTGTACTGAGGCCAGGATTGAGGGGGAAGGTTGGCTTATTTAACAAACTGAACACACAGGGTTAAGATGCATAACCAAGATTTTTGTTTTATTTATCCCCCTGATATGGCATTTACGTGGTTCAGAAACAGTCAGAGCTCAGAATCTCTGGGTTTGCCAGTGTGTGAGAAAATGACAATACTGTTATATTTCAGTTTCTGATACATGGATCTGAGAAAGAGGGTAACCTTCCATTGGCTGCAGAGCAAGTCTGGTGGGTTGGGTTTTGAACCAACATCTTCAGCGCCTTCATCCCAAGTACCTTATGTGGAAGATTTATATTAATCTCTTACTACTTTTGTGCTTTATTTTAGATGGCATAGATGATAGTCTGTGTAGCTACCATGTAATGGAATAATTTCCTGACAAACGAAAAACTTTCTTTTATGGAGCAAAAGCACTGCTGAATAACATATGGCTGTTAGAGATTGGGGGAGCAAATTACAAAACATAACGTAATGTAATCTCAATCTCGCATAAGGAAACAGCCCTAGTGCTACATTTCGTAGCATCCATTAGAGGAAGAAGGAGCTTATGGGTTCAAAGGAAATAAAAGGAGCATGGATTGGGGTGTCTTCATGGGAAGTAGACATAAAATATCTGAAGATAGGCACCCTTCCAAGTCCTATTCAGTTCTTTATTAAAAAGAATGTTTGCAATGACTTCATTTTCTCATATCTCTTATTGGCAAAAAGACCGTACCAGGATTTTGGTCAAGTATTGATAAATTATGAAAACTCAGTTAAAGAACCTGCAGAAAAAAAGAGTACTAATAAACTGTTTCATGGCTACATACCCTTTTGTATGAATAAATAACTTTTAACACATAAATTGCTGCCAGTGGAGACTTAATTAAGGTAGCTTGTTAATATGCCTGAGTGGTATTTTTTGATAATCATCTGTAAAAGGTAATGTGCAAAGATTAAAGAAATTATAAGAGAAGGGTGGTATATTCTTAGACATTCATCCTTTTACATTGCTGTAGAGCATTTGATAGCTCTCTCAAAGGGTTGCAGGTTTAGTAAGTTAGGTACCTATTCTTGGATGCAATGGAAAAGAAAAAAATACGATGAATACATTTAGAACAATCAGATGAATATGTGATTGTGTTTCTCTGTTCCAGCATGGGTTATGCATACTTTCCCTTTCAGATGTCCCCTTAGGCATGTTGCAGGTAAGATTGCATTTAGTTGTTTGTTCACTCGCCAGCACACTCCCCAAAAGGCAAGAGTTTGTGTCTGATTGTTTAAGACCTTGCTTCTGCTTTGAACACGTCTAGTTCCCTTGGAAAAACATTCCCTACATCCCCATCCCCCTTTAGAGAAAACAAGTGAACTATTCATGCAAAAAAATGTGTGTGTGGTTGGGAGAGTGGGGGAGCGTGCAATGCCACCGACAAACCCTATTGAAATGCATTGGCTGTTCATTTACATTCACACTTTTTTTAATAAAAATGTTAACTAATGATGTTAAATGCTTTGCCAAAGGTCCTGGCGGGTCAGTTGCCGAAGTGCCATTTCTGCCTAATTAGGGCTCTTGTGGCAGCCCAGGGGCCTCCTGATGCAGTGGGTGACAAGCCGGGAGCTGACAGCTTCAATCGGCTCCAACAGGAAGGTTGGGCTGGTCATGTTTTCTAACTCAGCCAGGTGTTAGCTGAATATAGGGGGGGTCTTGGCCAGACCTGAGCATTCGTTTGATCTTCCTTTCTTTCACTTGCTCTATTTTGAGCTCTTCCCTTTGCCTGTCCCGTCTTGTGTCAAGGTCAAGAATGAGCTTGACTAAATCAGCAATTTCATTTATCTCTGGGAGATCATTAGCAGTCCTTCTCCCTCCCCTCCCCAGATAAACCTTAGGCGCTGGTGCAGAAACAGCACTGGTTCCAGAAACCAGGCACTGGCAGTCCAGATAGGAAAGGAGAAAGAATAAATGCAGATCCTTCCATAAAGAAAATGTTTTCTACTTCTCTGTTGCAAACCTGTTACTTATCATTAATGTATATTAAATATCTCCATCAAACATCTTGAGTAACTCTGCAAAACAAAATGCTTCCACAATCACAAAAAAAGAGTCTTGAACATGTTTAAAATTTTATTAAATTACTACTGTAGTGAAAGTATTTTCATAAAAACAACAAGAAAAACAAAGTTTTCCTTTGACCTTACCTATTTTCTAGTAGCGCACTGACAATATTTGTATGTGGCCACATGCTTTTGTCAGTTGGCCAGTTATAGCCGTCTTGGCAGCTGATGACTGAAATCAGATCATTGGTGTTATGGGCAATTTGTCTTTTTAAATGGGTGTCTTCACTTCGTTAATCAATAGCACTTTGAATTCACCTGAGTTATGCCAGTTTATGTTAACTGACAAATAGCCCTTAAAACATAAACCTATTGCTGATCATTGTATAAATAATTTAGGATTTCAAAATGCTTTACTAAGAAATGGCACAAAGCATTAGACTGATCAAGGTTGAACTAATTTACTAGATTTCTTTAAAGTGAATCAGATTTTCAGAAGATGTTCTGGATTTCAGATCTTACAACTAGTTTCAGACTTCTCGGTTTCAGCTGATGAATTTAACTATTGCCTATTGACATAAAAGTCCCTGTGTTCATGAGTCGCTTTTGGCCTCTGAAGTGAAACCACTGCTGAAGTAAAAGGTAGCAGTCGGATAATAACAGACAACTGGTTAATAATGCTCAATAATATTAAAGACAGGAAACAATAAAGGAAATTATATCACTTGATAGCTGTAGTCACACTGTGATGATAGGGTGTGGGTTTGTGTTTTGTTTCTTTTTTAACCAGGAGGACTATAATAGGAAACAGTTGCATCCTTTCTTATTAATGTTAAACACTTTTTTTTTTTTTCCCCTTATCTCTGATTCAAAAGACAAAAGAAATTCAGCTCTGGGAAAGCAAGTGCCTTTCTGTTGTATTCAGCAAAATTGTAGCTACAAAACAGTAGAAAATTGGAACTGACAGCTGAGAAGCAGATATATTTTATGAGAGCAAGAATAATTGAAGTGTAATTCCATTCCAATACTTTAATAAAAATTAATTTTCATTGAGGACAGCTATTACAGTAGCAAGACATTCTGAATAGGGAGACCTAAACGTTGTGTTACATAGTTTATTAGACAATATTCCTATCTTTCAAAATAAATTAATATTGAAATGGGAAGGTAATGATAGGACATTAATTTCTTTCAGGAGAAAATTTAACTAGAAAAATGTGAGTCATCTTAGTCAATATCTTTCCTGATCTACTTTCTGGCTCTGTACTGTACGTCTGATTTTTATTACATTGTCATAAAAAGGAGTTGGCATGCAGGACAGTTGCTGCCTAGGTGGGAAGCCCACAAGGTAATTTCCAGAGGGGTCAATTTTTTTCTTTTAATAGGATTTTTTTGAAAATGTAGTTTTCCTTGTATTATGAATGTAGAGCTATTTCATTGATACTTGGGGTCAAAGAGCATGAAGCAGAATGCTTGCTGTTTCTTTATTACTAATTTCCTACCATCTGAAAGAATTTTAGCCTTCTTTTAGTAACATTGACTGGTTTTGGAAAGTTGGTGACAATGACAGCACAGAGACTTTTTGCCAAATAGTTCCAATGGGAGCATTATGATTATGCAAATATACACTAGTAATACCAATTACCAATTTGATAATATCAAATCCTAATTTTCTGTGTTCTGTCCTCTCTCTTCTGGTGTAGTTTGACTGGGTGTCTTCTGTTGTAAAATATGCAGATCCTCAGCAGGTTTCAGAAATGCACCTATGTCTGAAAGATTAGGTAATTGCTTTTTGTTACACGCTGAAAGATTTTATTTGCTGTTCATATGATAACATACAAAACAGTTACTGGAAAAACGTACACATCAGACACATTTTTAACATCTTAAAATGCAGTTTCTGGAAATGTAAAGCAGTGATGAGAAACTATTCTAATGATGAAAACAGTTAATAAATGCAGAACGCTGTGAAGGTAATGCTGGGTTGTTTTTTTTTTTTAAAAAGACAGTTATTGAAGTCTCTTTGTCTCCCTGCTTTATTATATCCAGCACATCAGATAGCCTAAATCAGATAGCCTAAAATGTATAATTCATGAAAGTAAAGATGAATGTGTAAGGAGGACAAGGCTTCTCTGCAAGCACATTTCCTCTGCTCTCTACTGTTCTGGGAATATGCCCAGGAACTCATGCTGCTGGAGCCTACCCCAGACTATCTAGGGTTATGTTAACCTGCAGCATCCATCAGTCCAAGCATCCTGCCTTGCCATGTATCTTCGTGAAGCAGACAAAGTGAATTAAACCAAGAGAATCAAGTTTTGCTTTGAATTTCCTCGCCATTTATAAGATTCAGAAGTGTTTCTTCACCAGTTTATTCCTTTAACATAAAATGCGTGTCTAAGCTGAATATTCCTCTTGCAAAAGTTTAGTTGCTTCCTTTCTTTGTGAGTAGGTAGTTCATGTGTACATTGTTGTGAGAAGTTCTTTCATTATTTCTTATTGATGTAATTTTTCCAGGTGTGGATTTGTTGGGGTTTTGTTGGCTTTTTTTTTTCCTGAAGGAAGTGTAAACCCCTTTATTGAAGTGTTGTGTAATATGAATCTGCAAGAAAGTTATGGTTGGTTTACTCATGCTGGCCAGCAACAGGTAGAAAACACATGCACAGATAGGAAGAATTCTGCTCTTCTGCAGAAATTCTCGCTGCTCAGAGCAATTGCTCTTGCCTCCCACAAGGTAGATCTGAGTGTTGGTCAGAACTAGTACTTATTTTAGACAATAGCTGTCCATTAGGAGTAGTCATGACCTTTGGAGATACAGTGCATGTTGCAGTCCTTCCTGCTCTCTCCATCAGAGGAAGGCAGTGCCAGTCACCTTCTTAATAGAGTCTTTTTAATTCTTTTGCAGTTTAGGGCAGGAACAAACTGTGAGACCTGATCAATGACCCATGAATCCAGTGAAGATTCACCCACTGACCTGCAGTTAGCAATAATTCAAGGCTTTAATGTTTTTATATTTTTCCACTCTTAATGTTTTCAATCTTTTATTTCTATCTTCATATCAGATCAGTAGAATCCATCTGTTAAAGCTAAATACAGTGACATGAGGTCTGAAAAGGTCAGGAGCAGAACAGATTTCTTTCCTCCAGATGGAAGCTTTAAAACAACAGGGAATAATTACATATAAATGCAAGAATGCTCAGGTAACTGATCGGATTTTATCTGCCTGATCCTTGCATGATGCGAATAGAAGATCGACCTGTCCCTGAACTCTCTTGGCAGCTTCACGGAATGACTTAAACAAGATCAGCTAAAACGATTATACTAGATGGGTTTTAATGATTAGTCAAACCAATTTATCAGCTTGTTTCTCATTGGTACTTTCATTCCACCGCGCCACACAGCCTGACTTTACAGGCTGGCTGCATCTTGTTGACATAACAGTTTAAAGTTTTGGAGGTACAGCTTTTGAGCTTAATTGATAAGATGCTTCATAAAGTACCTATGTGTGTGACATGCATCCTATATCAGCAGTAGCAGTCACTTGAGTTAAACTGCTGGAATTCTTGACTTCTTAAGAATGTTTTTTTGGCAACATTAGGTTAAAACATTAGAACACTAACACTGAAATAGGCTGAAGCCTTCCAAGCTCATGGAAACATCCACTATAGTAAAGACAGAGTTAATTAGGAAAAATCTGTTATAAAATGTAAATATTCCCACCCTAGTCTTGAATATCTGGAAAGATGAGAATGAAAAACCTGGAGTGCTTTATTGTGTTCATCTAAACTTTAGGGGGTCTGTTGAGGAAAGAGGATATTCCAGCTGAACATAATAGAGCAAATTCCAGAATGATTAGAGGCTATGATGTCTAATTAATAAGCTTTTGTGGGAGTTAATTAAGTGGTCAAGAGTAGTATATGAGGCAATAAAGCCTGCTTCTAGCATTTAACAGAGCCAAAGGTTATTTATAGGGTACTGATAGTAGTATAATTCTTTTATACTGCAAAACTTGTAGTAATGAATGTGTTTGTATACTATTTAAGATTTGCAACATTTTTAAACATGAGAATAACAGTTTAAGACCATGGAAAAATCTTGCAAAATACTTGGGCAAAATTAGTATTTATAGACTCATGTTCTAAGTTACTCTCACAGATATCCATCCCTGGGATTTAAAATGCTGCTTCCCATCAGTAAAATGAACAGGACTTATCCTAAAGGCAGAAAAAACTTTTGCCTCATAAGGAACAAAGATGGGAATTTTTTGCTATTTTAGTAGCTTTCATGTTATATATAAAAATAATATTAAAGAAAGTGAACAGGCTTATCTCTTGCTTCTTACATTCATGAATCTAAACTTCTGGGCTTTTTTAGTGATTTCCTGACATTTACAGTTTCAAAGGCAAAAAGACTTGTGAATATAAACCAACATAGAATCTCCAGGACCTTTGTAAGTTTGCTTGGGATATCACTGGAAAATCCTTGACATAAGTTTTACATTTCTTGCATGTATTCAGTAGGCTGAAAAAAACCCAATATTACTGATAGCAATTTAGATGTCACTATTGACTTCTCCCTGTTGATTAACTATCTTTCAATTTTTATTTTTGTGGGAAGGCAGCATGAAGATTGCAGAACTTCCTGCGAGTGCCATCTTATTTGACAGCCAGGGTTGGGTGCAGGTAAACAGTCCTGGCATCCAATTTCAGTTTCCTTATGAATAAATGGAAAGAGGGAGATTCTGACTTAGGTGGCCTTCGTCCTTAATCTTCCTGAGGACAGCCAGGTCAGATACCTAAGCCCCCTCCTCTCTCCAGAAGAGTCTCCTGCTGTAGAACAACAGATTGCACCAGTGTTAAGTGTCTTCACGTTTGAACCTGTATGAAGTGTGCGGCCATCGTGTTGCTGGGACCCAATCATGAGTGGGCTGAGTATGCACACTTTGCCAGCCCACACATGATGCTGTAATTCTCACTTGCTTAATTGGGTTGCAAATCAGCTGGCACACTTGGTTCCTGCAGGGACAGAAGGCAGTGGTCCACAGGGAGAAAAAAAAACGGGAAGAAATGAAGTGGGTGGAAAGAGCAAATCAAGTGCCTGTCACCCTACAGTGACTTGTGTGGAATGGGTAAGTGCTAATAGGTGATACCAATCCTGTGCCTTTTCCATACAAAGACTTTCCCAAATATGTGTGTTTTTTCCATTTCTCTATCCAATACAGAAACTGCACAATGTTCCCTTTTTACTTACCTATCTTTTTATTGAGATCTTCTGCAGCTTGTGGTAATACATTTCTGTTCTTTCTTCTTTTTCTATTATTCACAGTTAAAGACTTGTACTGTATCTCCAAACCTTTCTGATAGATTCCATAGAGAAGAAAATGATTCAGGGGAAAAATCTTTGAATGCATTTTTTGAAAAATATTAGGACTAAAGCTACCTTAAAACTCCCTGCAGATTTAATGCGAGTGCCTGTTAAATTTTCTGGGTATAGAAGAATAATTTGCTAAACAAAATCCCTGCAATTGTACCTTGGTTGCCTATCTTTTTTTTTCTTTTAAACTTCAGAATAAATGAAAAATTGATCTGTGTGGTCACTGAAACATTAAATTGTCTTATCTGTCACTTGTTCAACGTTGGCTTCTTAAAAGGGAAAACAACAATCACAATCAGCAGTTTCTCAGTGCCTGGAAGAAAATAGAAGCTATAAATGGACAGATGAATTATGTGCTTCCAGTGGTTTTCAAGGGAAGCATTTACTGAGGGAGAAAATTGTTTTAATCTTATAACAACTAAGGAGTGTAGAGTTTGTAAAAACATGGAACACCTACACATAAACTTAATTTTTGTTGCATAGGAACATATACAAAGTAGCTTTCAAAGAAATGGTTGGGGAAACAAGCTCTTTCATTGTTTGGTGTGCTATTTTATATCTTTAACAAATCTCTGTGAAGCACTCACGGAAACCTAAACACAGTGGGTTAGTTGAGTGTTCAGCCTTTACAGTATTAGAAAAATAGGAGTGAATCTTCTTTTAAAATGAAAATAAGTATAAATTTGGGTCATGTGGTGTGTATCTTTTCTTTCCTTATTTTGAAAGACTGGAGGAAGAGAATAGGAGGAAGCTAGAATCAAACCCAAACAAAGAGCAGCCTCCGCATTCTTGTTTCATTTTCCTATCGTGTGTGTATTTCTGGATTTTGCTAAGGATCCACGAAGCAAAATACAGAGTTGCAAACCTTCCAGTAGGAGGCATGGATATCCTCTTTCATTAATTAATCTTGGCCGTTGGAGCACCCTCTCCCTCCTTTTTTGCTCTTGTCCAGCTGCTTTACATTCAGTAGCAGAATGAAACCAAATAAATTTTGGGGGAAGTTAAAAATCAGAAACCATTCAGGAATGAAATTTTTCATTCTGTCTTGGAGAAACGAAGTAAACAAAGTAGGGGACACCCAAAATAACATAAATTATCAGTTAATAAAGACAGAAATGTAATATCTGAATCTTTTGTTGTGATGGGAAGGTAATAAGAATAATAATCTGGTCCTTTCAATTAAGCTGTTTTTTGACTGCAAATCTAGAAGCCAGTTAAGGCTACATAGAGTTACCTCTTTTATCACCACTGTGATAATATGCTCCCCAGTGTAATCACAAGATTTTCTTCTGGCTGCTCTCTGTGCTGGTGTGGGAGGACTGCTTTACCTAACTTGAAATACTGGGGGGAGAAGGGAGGAAGAAGAGATTGTTGAGAACTGAGAAGTGACAGTGTTCCTTTGTTTTCAGTTCCAATATGTGCAGAGCAGGAGACACAAAGGCAACCCAATATATAAAACATTGATTTTTGCACAAGATCGTTTATCTGCCAAACATTTCCAATAATATTTTCCATTCTAAGTGGAAGTACGCAGATGCTTTACTCAAAGGCTGACTGGAAATGTAGATCTTGTTCCTTTTTCCACTGATGTTAGAGTAGATGTGTGAGATCAACTACTGGTAGAGCTGTGAGCACAATCTGAGAAAGGAGAAGTGAACTGGTGGGAATGTTTTTAAAAGGGGAGTTTTGTTCTGGAGAACTTGTTAATGTTTTCTAGGCCCTTCTTGCATGCAGGGTGCAACTTTACAGCCAAAATGCCAAGTTGATTCCTGTCTGTTTTGGTTTGGTGAAGCCCTGTTGTGGGATGTGGGTACAGCCTGAGACTCCAGTGGTAGAGTCATTTTGAAGACTGAGTTGAGTTCCTTAAGGGTTGCTGAAAAAAATGTGGCAAAAGCTGCTTGTATCTGGTGGTAGAACATGTGAAAGTATTTGCATTGTTCCAAAGGCTGTGAGTGAAATATTATGGGTGAAACATGGCAGATAAAATCAAGAAGTTGTGGGATAAGGAAAACTCAAGTTCTCAGATGGAAACTGATAACTGGGATTCAGACTGTGTGTGGAATTTTGACAACTGTTATTACTCATGAATGCCTGGGTTCATTTGACCACAGGGAGAAAGAAAGGGTGAACAGTATCTGCAGGGGATAATTTTTATTTCACTTCGATCAGAAATAGCAGTTAACAACAGTAGTTCAAAACACTGTAACTAGAGAGGACAATACTTAGAGAAGGCAGAGACATGTTCTGTTTGCAGAAGAGTATTGCCAAGGGACTGCCATAGAAGCTTAAGCATGGGGTTAATTCATGACTTATCTGAATACTCATGCAGTTTTCTCACACGATGTGTGTGGGAGGAGAGTATTGATACCTACCTTATGTTGAAACATACCTTGAATTCTTGAAGTATTTGACTTTTCATTTTCATATCTTTTCTGCGATACATTGCCAGTGGTTACTACCTTATATGATGGATGGCAAAACTTATACATTCCATTTAAAAGATTTTAGCATAAATTACTACTTTGAGATTTAAATGAAATGTCTGCTTGGGATTTATCCACCATCACATACAAAACAGCATTATTATTTTAATTGTATTTCATTCTTGGGATAGGGTGAACTGTATATTGTTTCTTATGTCTTGTGTTTGCACCTATATATGTAATGAAATTTTTAAAATGCTCAAAGAAGAATTTCCAGCCTGGCAGATGTTCAGGGTTCAGTACATAAAGAGTAAATACAATTGCACATTACTATAGAGAGCCAAGAAATGTAATGGGAATGACCAGTGTTTAAGATCAGAAGTTCTCCTTACATGTACGGACTGTGGTTTTCATGTGTAGTGAAAGATTTAATACCTTAAAGAACAAATGTCTGTGTTCCAATAAATATGATACTCTAAACAAATTGTGGTTGTCAGTGGGGATTCTGCCAAAGGGCGTTCTTTCAAATAAACTTTAAGATCCTAATTATTGTGAAGGCACAACCTATCTAATTTTTTCCTTGTCCTTGTTTTATTGTTTTGGCTATATATGTCAGGAAAATGGTTAAAATGTGCTAATTTATTATGCCTCTGTCTATGCAGTGCTGTTCCTGGTTTTATGGGAATCCCACAGAGGATCATGTGCATTGGTGGAAACCTGCTGCATCCATCAGTGTGGAATAAATGGTACACGTGAGCAAATGGAAGCTCTCTGCATAGAGGTATTTCTTAGTTCTTGGTCTTCCTTGGTGTAGTTCTAAAGGGGATGAAAAAGCAGACCAGAAAAAGAAATATTAGGAATAATCAAAATTGTTGTTAACATGCCTGTCAGTGAAATGCAGTGTGAAGGTTGACAATGAAGAACGGAATTAAACATGTGGAAGAATCTAGAAAATCAGAGTTTGTAAATAACTGCAGCCTTAAGGCTTTTAATATGTCAGTCACTGGCCTTCTCCACTGAGAGCGGCTGAAATGTTTACAGTGCTTTTTTTGGGTGGATGACATTTAAAACCACAGCAATGAAATACTCACTTTTCTCATTTTAAGTAACTGCATACAAACATATATTTATGAAATGTAATTTTTGATTGTCACAAAGAAAGACTTGTAAGTGGGCATAAATCAATTCACAAGTATTACCTTCACCGTAAGTACTTCCTTTGTATTCTGAAAATCAAGGAGGAAAAAAAAAATAAATCAGAACTCATGTGGTTGTTTCTGTATCTTCCAGAGCTGACCAATAATAGCATAAGGGAAAAGGTAGGGTCAGCAAAAGGTTTCCTGGGGAAGTATCAGCCAGATATCCAAGTTCTCATTGTATCTCTTTCTCTTGCAGAAATTTAATGAGAAAGCTAAGCCTATAAATACAGGCCTCTTAAGTCCCTGGTCTTCAGACATGTGAGATTCCATGTGCTGGGGCACACATTTCTGTGCAAGGCCAGGAGATAAGTGTACGTCCAGTCATTAAAGACCCAAGTCCCACAGCACACAGCCTTTAGAGGGGAGAGTGCTTTCTAGCAGGGCTCCCATCGGCACTGGGTCCTGCTAAACAGCACATTCCCCAGCTGCAGTGCAAGTACCGTGACCTTTCCTTTGCTCCTTGACCCACACATCAGATGCAGCTGGTCAGATAATCACAGATCAGACTGACCACCTGCATCTCATGTGTGGGATCCAAAAGTCGGAGTGAAGCTGTGGTACTGCCATATAAAAATGTGCAATGCTGGCAGTGACAGAGTGTGATACAAAAGAATGAGTCAGTGCATGAGACTTGACAGGTCTGCTTTATAGCACAGCTGGGGATTCACCAGATCCCACAGCACAGGGAGTGGGAAGGGAAGTGCTCTGTGTGCTGCCAATTCCCCCTCTTTGCAGCACAATCCTTAGAAGTCTGTTTCTGCGTGCATAACTTACCAGCCTACCTAATGAGATTTGCACGGCAAATGCCCCGGCTAAATTCGTCTTACAGATAGTGTGGAAAGCACTTCAGCCTAAGAAAACATGATTTTTAGCCTCTTCCCCATTTATTTCATAGAGAGCTCTTGTTAAGCGTTCAGGTTTTGAGTCAATGTTATCAAAGCTACATGTTTTGACAGGTTCTCTCCTGTGTGTGTGTATATGGAAAGGTTCTTCATGTAACTCCTAAGTTGAGAGATATAATTTGAACAGAGAAAATTATGGTTCATAAAGTGCTCTTGTTAGGTGACATGACTATGCTTAGTCCACTGCAGGACAGCCTACACAGAGAAATGCATATTTCCATACAAATTACAGTATACCGCAGCCAAGAGATCAATTAGAATGTCTGCGACCAAGAACTCTCAAGTGTCTCCATTCAGTCTGCCATTCAAATGAGACGAGAAATGCGTTCAATTGGTGTAAAGAATTTGAACTCTTTCAGGGAATGTGTAGAGACTGCCGGAAAGTGGCATTCCCTGCAGGGTGGGACTTGCAGATTCTGTGAGATCCAGCAGGGAATTTTAAGGGTTCTGTAACCTAACATTTTGTCTCCCGTTGAGAGAAAAATTGCAGAACATGCTGAATATTGTGGAAAGAACGAGGATTTTCATTGGCCAAATATAACTGCCTGTGCTGGCTCTGTCATGTGTTACGCAGGTCAGCTTCATCATCTTAAATCTGTGTGATAATTCATTTGAAAGGAACTCAAGGCACTCTGCAAGCGATGTTGCAGATACAGCACCAGCAGGTGCTGAAACGTATGAAACGTCCCAGGAGTGAAACGTCATAACTGTTTAACTATGTATAGTAACAGTTCACAGATGACGTCGGGAAATTCAGGTTTAAAAAAACCTTGAAAATATAGAAATGTGCATTTTCAGGGCAGCAGAGTATGATATCATCTCCATTTTTGATAACTGCCTAGAGATATTCATTTGACCAGAAGTTGTCAAAAACTGTGTTTAACAATTCCAAATGCCTGTCTTTCATCAAGGTGTTTCAAGATCCCTCCCTTTGGCTAAAACTGTAAAGTAAATATTACTCAAGTAAATGAAAAAGTGCCCATTGACTTCAGTAATACAGCAGCGAATGCAGAAGGCGTGAAAGCTATCCCAGCTTTCACTCAGTAAAAAACCTGACCAATTCAAATCATTGAAATGTAATAGAATTTAAATGTTAAAAATGCAGAATGGTATTAAGAATTAATACTATTAATTATTAATAGTATATTAATATATTATAGTATGCTATACTATGATACTATACTAATATGCTAGAGAATATTAATATAACTATTAATGGTATACTGATACAGTCTATTATTTTTAATAGTTATTTCTGTTTAATAGTTATATGGCAGTTAATAGCATTATAAATAGTTTATACTTAAAATAGTGCAAAATTCATATACATTATAATTTTCTTTAAATGTACATTTCCTATAGTGTTTCTGTATTTTCATCACCAAGCAATTTGAAATATTGAAATATTTGAAATATTTTTGCCATTTTAAGTGAAGATGCTCCTCCCAACAGTTAGTGAAGCTTTTTTTTCATTACTAGCTTTTCCCTTTTAAAAATATTCTTTGACTATAGAAAAGATGTTTAACTTAGTAAAACAATTTCTTATTATAAACGTGCTGATTAAAAGAGAACTCTTATCCAGAAGCAGGATTTCTTTCATTCGTGATTTACTAAGGATTTCCCCAGACACAGGATCGGTAAAGTGAGTCTCATAAATTGTTGAGAAGGGGCAGAGTTTGCAGGTGTTTCCTTTGGAACTCAGAGATCCAAATTCTCCGATAAGCTTTTTAAGTCGGTGGTTGTCCCAAAAGTTTCATAATATTTTAGAATGCCTCTTCTTGCTCATTTTGGTATCTGTTTAGAAAAGAGCTGTTTTTAATGATGGCACGAGCTACCGGCTGTCCAATTTTGAACAATCTTTTCACAAGGGTTGTGGGAGCTCTTTTCTGGTAGGGACTGGCTCAGGTTCAATATCAAATATGGATTTGCGAGTCTTAAAATTCTCAGAAGCAATTGGTGTTTAACAGCTTGGGCAATTGACTGGGGTCAAAATCTTCGCCTTTCACTCCAGACCTTTCATGCTGCAAAAACCTCTGCAAAAACCTACAAGAGCTGTGGGGTGATTTTTCTTGGAGAAGTCAGGGAGAGAGCAAGTGAGAGGGAGTGGAGTCTGTGGGGTGCTGGGGGGCTGCGGAGCAGGCTGCAGGCAGAGCTGGAGAGCACCCAGATTCCAGAGGGGAGCCATCTCCCAGAGTTAAGGGAGACTTACCCAGGAGGATGCAGGGTGTCTTAGCTTAATGTACTCACCTGTCCCCTCTTACGTGTACGCGGTAGATGCAGTGCTGATTTTGGGCTGTTGTACAGTGCCCTGGTTCTTTGCCACCCCCTCCCCATGGCTCTGTCTGGACTCGGCTCCAGGAGAGCGGGTCATTATACAAAGCAATAGGACGCCCTCCTCTGGATTGCTGGGTCCAGCTGCACGGACTTGGTACAGAGAGGGATACAGAGAGGGAAACGTCAAAGGGAGAAGCAAGAGAAACATCAAAATAAGGCAGATGGGAAAGATCAATGTCTTTGAAAGACTTCTTTATAAATCATATTTTATGGAGCATAATAGAAAGTGATGTAATACAGTATATGGCATAATATACTGAACAACCTGTGGAATATTCCAGGGTATCTATCCTCCCTGTATGACAGTTAAGGGCTACACTATAAAAAAAGGAAATTAAATATATAAATATAATGTAAATTTATATGTTTATATGCATAAATTTATGTATAAGTATAAATGAGTTTTACAAGTTTAGATATAGGTATATATGTAAGCGCCAGAAGGAAAGCAGATTTGATTTTTTATTAACATTAGATCAGAAAGATATTTATTGTTACATACCAGGAAATAAAGTAACTGTACTAATGACTGGGTCAGGAACACCTTTTTCCATGGACATGCAGTAACAAATACCTGGTATCAGCTTTGAATGCCCTCTTCTGCAAGCACGTTGCTTATTTTGAAGTAAGAACTGAGTGGCCCTGAATGCTGCAATCCTTGTGAATAAAAATAGAGACAGCCCATTAAAGCAAGCTGTTGCTTATTCACTGTGCAGTAACAGCTATGAGTCTGCACCAGCCTACCAAAACCAAATTCTTAGAAAGTACCCCACCAGCATGATATAGAACACCAGTGGTGTTCCTCAGGGCTCAGTTCTAGGGCCAGTTCTGTTCAAGATATTTATTAACAATCTGGGTGCAGGAGTTGAATGCACCATTAGGAAGTTTGCTGATGATGCCAAACTGGGAGATGCAGTTGACTCTCTTGAGGACAAGGTGCTTTGCAGAGGGATCTAGAAAGACTGGAGCACTGGGCAATGATTGATAGGATGAAATATAACAAGTCCAAATGCTCCACCTGGGACAGAGTAACACTGGGCACAAGTATAAATTGGGAGAGGAGTGGCTGGCAAGCAGCCCAGCAGAAAGGGATCTGGGGGTGCTGGTCAACAGCAGGCTCAATGTGAGCCAACAGTGTACCCTGGAAGCCAAGAGGCCAAACTGCATCCTGGGGTGCATCAAACACAGTATAACCAGCTGGTCAAGAGAGGAGATTATCACACTGTATTCAGCATTGATGCAGCCTCACCTTGAATTCTGTGTGCAGTTCTGGGCCACATAATTTAAGAAGGATGTGAAGGTCCTTGAATGCATCCAGAGGAGGACAATGAAGCTGGTGCAAGAGCTGGAAAGAATGTTCAATGGCAAGTGGCTAAGGACTTCAGGGATGTCTGGTTTGGAAAAAATGGAGGCTGAGGGGCCAGCTCATTACTGTCTACTGCTTCCGGAGGAGGGGAAGTGCAGAGGGGAGGTGCTGATCTCTTCTCCCTGGGATCTAGTGGTAGGACACATGGGAATGGTTCAAAGCTACTCTGGGGGAGGTTTTGACTGGACAATAAAAAGCATTTCTTTACCAAGAGAGTGGTCAAACACTGGCATAGGCTTCCTAGAGAGGTGGTTGATGGCCCAAGCCTGTCAGTGTTCAAGAGACATTTGGACAAAGCTTTTGGTCGCCCCTGAAGTGGTCAGGCAGTAGATGATCGCTGCAGGTCCCTTCTGACTGAAATAGTCTCTTCTGTTCTGTTCAACCACCCTTAATAAAGTGCCACCTACGGCTCTTGACCTTCCTGGCCAGCGTTGGCTTCCTAGCACTATGAAGCCAGATGGATTTTTTAAAAAAAACAGGATTAGCTATTAAAAACAAAATTCCAGGGAAGAAGTAAAAGCAGTGAGTTTCTTCTGCAAACTGCTTATCATTGGATTAGCCAGGACCTTGCATGAGTGCTTCTAAGAAAGGAAATGACTGGCCCCCTGTGAATGATAAGTTCACAGTAATCATAATGCTTTTTTTTCCCGTAGTAGAGTAGAGAAGACAAGGCAAGGTCTCACTGTTCTGTATGTTAAAAGATCAGTCAGTAGATGCACTAAGTGTTTTCCTTAGTGCTACTTTCCTCTAAATTTAAGATTCTGAAGAGCTTACCTTTTCTAGCGCAGCCGTGTCTAAGACCAGAGCTCTGAGCAAAGCAAGAGGAGCTCATGAGAGACTTTCTGTGGTTTGGCCCATTGTGATCCACAGCTGAATACTAAGGGTTAAGGGAGGAAGGTATTGTTAGAAGATAAAAGATTGAGGGAATGACTAGAATGTTATTTGCTCTTTCTCAAGCCAGAGAAGCAACTGAACATGATACCGATAAAGTTATGTGCATAAACACACATGTATAAAATCAAATAATATAGTTAATCCAAGAACTCACTCCTTTTGGATTAATTAAATAAAATGGAAGGATGGCAGTGCTCTGCATTAGAAACAGTCCACTATTAAATTAAACCAAACAAAATACAGTCCATTTTGAATTATGGTATTGAACATTTTTAATTCTTCTCATTTGAAAGGGGAATCAAATTGTTTGGGTTTTTTTTTTTTTGGAAACTCTCCATAAATATCCCAAAAACAAAAAGTTAGTACATTATTAATATAATAGAAATCAAAGCTCTGAAAGATCTGTGAAAACATCCTAGGAGTCTTGCATCAGATTATCTTAAAAATATTGTCGTTGATATAGTGAACCACACGATGGCAGTGTATTGTTGGATAAAGACAAGGAGTCTGCTGAACTAGCCTGAAAACCAACTACACAGATTATACTTTTACCTAGTGTTACAGAAACTTTGGTCTTTTAGGGTCATTGAATCCTAATTTTAGCACAAGAAGGATTTTCCCAAGATCTGGTTAAATATATCCACAGAGCAGCTCTTTGAAAAACAACACAAGCTTCTTTCCAATAAACTGTAGAGCATGAGAGTAACGTGAAGTTACAGCTTCTCGATTCCAGACTCCATGACCTTGTGAACAGTAGATCATCTTTGATGCCAAGTAAAACTCCCTATTTCCACTCCTGCTATTATTAAAATCAATATTAAAGCCAATATTAAAACCTTTGTTGTATTTAGTGAGAATTGGATTAGCCTTATAATTAGGGAAGCAAAGAAAGATCACAATTCTAATGTGTTTTGTAAGAAGCACCACAGAATGGCCTTTGAAAGGTCACTTGGAAAAGTCTGGGTCAATGCATGTGACTCTTTCAAAAGTTGGGCACTCTGGTTTCATCAGTGGCTGGTGCCTCTCTTGAGGCGGAGAAAGAGGCAGCAATTAACTCATAGACAGATAAGGAGAAAGGGAGTATCTGAGTACTTGGAGTCTGATCCTTTCCTCAGTGTCAATTAGTGATAACTGCTAAAACTGTGTGTTTCTTGGAAGCTAAGTTTTTGTACATGACCTTTTGCCTTGGCCATTATCTGCCGGGTCAAGCACCCTCTGCATTGGTCCTGGCTGTTCCTGTAAAGCGAAAGAAAGGTGGTGGTGGGAGAATGATACCGCCAAACTACTCCTTCCCATTTATTTGTTCTAAAATATTCCTATCCATAATCCCCAGCATGGTTTTAAAACAATTGCAAAACAAAGTAAGCAAAAAAGTATTAGAGGGTTTTAAATGGGAGACAGTCCATCCCTCCCAGCTCGCATTTTTTGAAATCTAACTTTCTTCCAGTATGTAAGGAAGGAGTGTCACAGTATGGTTTGATAGTCAGTTGAGTTCTGGGAGATTAGGGGCAAAATAAATTCCAGAATTAGGTTGTTTTCCCTTCCCTCTTCTGAAAGGAGAGCTGTTAGCCTAAGGCCAGCTCAGTCTTAGCTGAAATTTTCAAAGGTAGGAAAAATGTTTGAGCTTTATGCCCTGTTGGGTTTTGGAGCCAAACTTTCTTTAGGAGTAACAGAAAAATCCCAGCTTTGTTTTTTTCTTGTGTGTGTCAGGTAATTCTGTGCTGGAGCCTGAGGGATATTTAAGAAACCTAACAGCAAGAAACGGGTTGCATGAAGTGCTCAGGGAGTGTCATCAGTGCCCTTTTGCCATCTGTCCCAAATTCTGCAAATACATAGAGCAGCTTCAGACACCCTTAGTTCCCATGGATGATTATAGATCTATGCACGTGCAATAAACCCAGAACTTCCTAGAAGCGTGGACATGCCTTAGGATTAGCTACAATGTGCCAGGAGAAATGTCACAGCACGTGGCATCCTCCTGCCATGTGATACAGGCGGAAGGTATGGGATAGATTCAGCTGGAAAGAGTGAACACTTTAAGCCAGTGGAAGAGGTTGCCATGAAGCTCTTCTCTAAGCCCAGGAAGTTATTTCCTGCCTGTCTGTTATATCTCTTGATGCTTCCCTGTTCTTTTATGATCTTTTACGAACATATCAAACAGAGATTTATCCTTCAAATCTAACAGTAAATTTCCTTTGATTTTTCCAAACGTTGTCGTTTGGCCTCAACCTTTTGGAGGTATCTGCCAAGAAGTGGCTTTGGTTGGTGGAGTTAAGCATCAAAAAACTGTAATGTGATTACGTTTGGTATCAATGAGGTTGGGGCCCCTTCTTTAATCTAGTAACAACAATAATGAATTCCTGCCTTCCCTCATACCACTCCCAAAGGACTTTTTTATTCATATTTCCAGCATTTGTGAAGCCCTTAAGATCGTCTTCTGCAAAGGACTCAGTTCCCTGTCTGCACACTACAACAGCTGACCAAATTTTGTAAAAATATTAATGTTCCAGCTGTAGAACCCTCTGGACATTGTTGTCTATTTTCTTAGTGAAAACTAGCTTAGGACATGGGACGTGTTTACAAACTTCCTTAAAACTCAAAGTATGATTCTTTTGTGTTCTCAAAACCAGAATTTTATTTATAACCTTGTAGATAAGTAGATTTAGGACTGTATCTGAACAGCTCTTGTGTTCTTGATCCCTTTCTCCTTTTCATACGAATGACTCACAGATTCATGACTTACACTGACACAAAAAAAGAGAATAGTCTGATAAAATTCTAGAAAAACACGTAAAACCAAAAAAGTTCACGAGGTAATTTCCTTCCCTCTGCCAATATCATATAATCCTTTACAGAATGTTTTTGCTCTTTTGTCTTAAATTTTCTCATCTGATGTGTTCAGAATTTCAGATTTGCAATTTTAAAATACTTTGTGGTATTTAGTATAAACATTCCTTTTCATCTTTTCATTCTGTTACAGGTTTTTTTAACAGTAAAAAATTATCTCCTGCTACTGTGAGTCTGACCCCATGTTCCTCTGGCTCTTGTCAAATGTTAGGTAGTGCCGGTTACACCCATGGTAGTTAGCCACTGCCTTCTGAAAGTAATTAAATATGTACTACTCAAGCACTCCAATCATTTTCACTCTTCTCTGAATTCCCTTCAGTTTCCCATTAGGCTTTGTTACAGCCATAAAGATTAATAACAAGGACTTAATCGTGTTTCTCAGTTTCCAAGTTGTCTTAATGTAGATTAAGACGGGACGTGGTAACACAGAGAGAACAACGGGTCCAACAAGAGATTCCAAGAGCAGCATGACTCTGAATAAGCTGTAAACTTGTTAAAAAAATAAACCAGAATGGCGTCTAAGAAACCATTAGAAGAGCCATCCAGAGAAAACCCCAGTACTGAGGTGTTTCATAGCAAAATAAATGATATTAAGAGTTTTCAACAAACTAAATCTATGGGTTAGTTAATAAGAAATACAAAACATATGTGTAATAACAGGACAAGCTATATGTAACTGTGGATTCCAGCAATGATATTTCAACAGAAATTTTCCAAAAGGAGGTGAGAATTTGGGGTTCATCTGTCCCTGTGCTTTTAAAAATCTTTTCTGTATGAAAAGGCAACAAGGAGCTGTTGATGCAGGTTTTAACTGATGTTTGTTTATGCACATATTTATATATTAAACACAGGAGATCTTCCGGGTTGGTTTAGGAAAGGTCAGATTTTTCCCACTGATGTGGAGCTGGAGACTCTTCATTTCCTACCATTATTCGAGAACTCTTTCTCATTTTCCCTGACTGGCAAGAGTTTGCAGGTGGCAAAAGCAGTGGACGCCTTTCTGGTGCATTTCTGAGCTGACACTAATATTTTTTAGTGGGAACATGAATAGTTTTAGTGACATGATACAGCTGTGTCCTTTTTTTTTTTTTTACTCACCAATGGCCTAGAAACTACTGGAGTACGTAATTAGGGCATCAGATTTGGATTATTATTAGAAGCAAAGGAAACAGTCATGATTTAGCACCAAAAAAAAGAATATACAAGGTTAAGTTTTGACTGTAATAAAAGTCTTTCACAAGGTAGCACTTCAGCTGAAGTTTCAACCATATTATGCCTTCTATGACACGTTGTCTATCTGTCTTCAATATGTTTGTGCTGCTAATCCTAGTTCCAGTCTCCTGATACAGCTGCAACACAAAGGTGTTGTATATTATAGCATTGAAAATAAAAAAAAAAAAAAAGGGAGTGAAACGCTAGTAAAAGCTAAATAATTTAAAATTAAAACTTGAAGCTTATCAATGAAATGCAGAAATTAAGATGTCAGGGCAGATGCCTGTCTGTGAGATTCTTACCCCTGATTGCAGCCATTTTTGGTTCACGTGTCTGGCTGCTCTTTGTTCTCAAAGTTTTCTGCAAGAGTTGTTCAGCTGTTCCAATGGACCTGTTAGTTGGAGTGTGGGAATTCATTGTTATTTTCTTGGGCCTAAGTAAAGATGTCTTTTGACTGCAGAAAAGTGCTTCCAGAACTACCTAGGACTTCCTCTAGAAACAGGGAAGTTCCTAGTATCATCCTTGATATTATTTACATACCTGAGACTCTCCTTGTGGTGACTTTTTAGTGGCTGCAAAGTGTGATTCTGGTATGTATGCTTACGAGGCAGGGTAGATGATTACTTTGGCAGTTTAATAGTCATCTTTTGGGGAGTGTTCTGTCTCACCATTTGATGTTCTTGCAGCACGGCCTCTAGTTTCTTGGCTCACATGGCTTGTTCATAACTATTCTTTCCAATTAAAGACATGTAGATGTGTGGTAGTTGTTGGAATTAATGTTCTCTCTTCTACCCTGGAATGCTACCCGGTGAGTCTAATCAGGCAGAATTGTGGGTCAAGAGAGCTTTGTTTGTTTTCTGTGTCCAGTCTTAATCTTAACAATTTATTGCTATATTGGAAAATTGTCTCTAAATCACTCTTATAATGTCCTTTGAACCCTGCTTGGCTGTTACACATCTTACAAGATAGTTTGACTGAACACAGTATTCCAGGTGAGACCATCATCCTTAACATAGCTTGGTATCTGAGCTATAATTTTTTAATTCTGTTTCTCTCTACTTCTAAAGCTTTTCCTTATTTCTTAATGGCTGCTGAATTGTGTGTGGTTCACCAATGAGAGCAAGTTTTTTTGTTGCAATTACTTTAGAATTTAGTGGTGTTGACAGAATATTCAAATTATTGGTCCTGAAGCTGCCTTGCATTTGCTTTCCTTGTGCGATATTGGAACATTGTTGCTAATCTAAAATGTAATCTTTCTGTAGTACTAGTGTCTGATTTTAGATACACATCCCATTTCACGGTGCAGTTGGTCTAAAATACTCTCTTTCTGTGACATTGGGAATAGAACAATGAGCTTGCTTCAGATTTACCGTATTGGAATTGTAAGCAGAACTTGATTGATTTCCTCCACAGAGTTAAGCTTGCATATTAACTTCTCTGTAGAAAAAGGCTACATCAAAGGACACAAATTAATTAGGTGGGACATGTCATTAGCTATGCAGAAAGCACTGGCTGTGTGTTTCTAAAGCTCCTGTCATAACTTTTTTTGCTTGTTGTGTGCCATGTGTGGTGGTTCTCAAAAAGCAGGTACAGTGAGACCAACGCTGAAAAGGTATGAATATTTTGTCAGTGACTGAGCGCTTGCAGGTTTTGTAGAGAGCACTGAATGAACCTCCAGGCTACTTTATTTATGCCTAAGAAGAAAAGGTAAGCCAAGAATACAAATTTAGTGTAAAATTCAGGCCTTGGGACAAGCAATCTGAGCGGTGCGACATCTTTTGTGACTTTTGAGAAATGTTGTGGCAGGATCACAGACTTATGTTCTCTCCAGTCAGTTTAGCTTTTATTTTAAATTTTTGTTGATCTTGCATTTGGGATTTGTGTGTGGTTTTGTTTCTAAGATATGTCCAGTTCATCACCAACATGTTGGCAATTGTGGTTTTGATTCCTAATTGGATCTGTTGTATGTGTTTGGGCCAGAAGGGGGAAAATCAAAGTGATATTTATCTAAAAATGTTACTGGCTTCAGGTTTGTCTGTCAACTTAAAGCCTGTGTAGGGTTGCTTTGTAAGGAGTTGATTTTCATTTTGTTCTTGCCTGTGTTTAACTTCCATTGGCTTTAAAGAGGGTCATGCAAGGTTGCTGAGGGACAAAGCAAGCACTGCACAAACGAAATAGATAATGAGAGTGGAGCTTCTGAAGAGGATATTATGCCAGTCTGAAGATGTCCTTGGCTGTTTCAGAATGCTTAGATAGCCACGACCGCCAGGAATGCTTTTATCATCTCTGTTTGCCCAAGAGTCTGCAACCTTTCCTTTCAGATGCTGGCCTTACACAGTTTTCTGTGCCACTGTCACCTCTGGAGCAGATTAGTGTAGCACATGGTATCTTGAGTAATGCACTGCAATCATTGGAAACTTTGGCTGCTGTGGGAAGTTGTTGTTGCCTTATTTAAAGAGAATGTTTCAAGTATTCGATGTCCTGAACAGTTTGAATCCAGCATGATTTTGAAATCATCTGTCTGGATGACTTCTAACTGCAGAAGTTGATGTAACAGAAAGAGTCCAGGCTTAGAGCCTCACCCCTCCTCTCCTCCCTACTTTAAACCTTGAGGGAGTTGGATACAATGGATTAGGGAGCCTTGACCCAGTGGACGTGTGTTTAACTTGCCTCTTTTGCACCTTTTGAGGTTTTGAATTAGTGTAGTATTTTTCTGTTCTCATAGGTTTTCCTGCAGAAATGACTGAGTGAGGAACCTCTACTGGGGAAATTCTGCAAAGAATTTGATTTTGGCCTTTTTAGCAGGGTCCTGTAGGTTTGTGGGGCTGGCATGCCTGCTGGTTTGTGGGGCTGGCATGCCTGCTGGTTTGTGGGGATGGCTGTCAGGCAAGCAAGTATGAAGTTGTGGTCAACCTTTTTGTCTTGTACTGAAAAAGTACATGCTTTAGGTCCCCCCTTGGTTACTTTTAAGCACAAATCCATATTTGGCTTCAGCTTTGCATGATAGGTCTATTTAATTTAGGCATATAAATTAAACCTGGCATTTTTACTGTCATGCATGCATCCAGTCATTCAAAGTCCTTGAAATTTCAAATACTTGTATAAAGACACAGTTTTAAGAGAACCTCCTCAAGACAATTTTCTTTCCAGCAAAAATCCTCACAGTTGCAAACAGAATCTAATATCTTAGAAACACATGGATACACAGAAACGTGTATTACAGGGGGAAATACTTGTGCCAGTAAGGTCGAAGGACCTAGGAATGGAGATAGCTTTCCAGCTGGCTTTGCAAAGCAATTTTACAATCATCTCCTGTGATTTTTCACTGAGGATTAGGCACCTCTGTGAATTTGAAAATCAAGATAGGCATCTCGATATCTCCGAGCGCTCTAACTGCTGGACATTTGCTCTTTCTGGTGCTGAGCAGCTGCATCTCAGAGACAGCAGCAGTTAGATTCTTTGAAAATCTAAAATGAATCATTCAAAATTAGTGAGCATTTCTGAACTATTGTTTTTCCCACCTGAGGTATTGAGAGATACTGAGCCCTGACAATACCCATGCAGTGCTATGGAAAATGAATTAAGGATGTCTGTGAAAAACTGATTTTAAAAGCTCTTGTTTGAGTTACCTCAAGTGCAAAATGGCGATGATGAGTGTTAAGTTGCTGTCTTTGTATTGATTAAATATCTAGCATCAAAGAGTTTGAAGAAGGAAGGGTGACTATAAATAGTTACTCATGGTGACGTTTGGATTGCTTACATGTCCATTGTCTGTGTGGTCCATTTGTGACTGGGAATACAATTTTAAATTAATGCCTTTCCAAATCCATTTATCTGTAGAATGTGCCCCTCAGATCTTGCATCAGTGAACAGGGAGACGTATTTGATATAAGCACCCTATCTTCCCTGTAGCTATATACTGTATTTCATGTCTTATTAACATAATCTATCTACAGTGAAGTTTATAGGCCTTGACAGATGGCACCTCGGGTGAGAAAAAGGATGACAGAGAAAATTTACTTTTACAAAGTCAATCTTTCTGGATCTGTTCTCGGACAGCTTGACACCAAAGGCTATAAACATAGACTGGAATCTGAAACCTTTTCTGCAGTGACCTTGTTTTAGAAAATACTATTCTTATCTCCCCATGCTTATTCTTCCCTTGGCAGTCACTCCTTGCTGTAAATTCCTTACCATGTGCTCCTTCTCTTTCTTGAGCAGTACCTTCGTTTTTTTTTGGTTTTGTTTACTACATGTTTTTGTTTAAGTCATGCAATCTGAAGACCTACTTTATGCTAGTACCAGAATTACGTTAGTGAACCATTTGATTTGATATAGGCTTGTCATCTCTGACTGTTTCTTTTCTATTTCTTTGGAAGAAGGCTTTTCCAGGGGGAGGACTGGTCCTGCATTGAGCATGGCATTAAATTATACTTTAATGGCAGTAGTTTTGTACATTCAAATTTAAAATTGCCTGTTCTTTATATTAGTAAAAGAAGGTCACTACTTTCTAAATAACAGAACAGTCATGTGCAGTGCAAACTTAAGGAAAAGGATTGAAAATACATACTAAGTCAAAAATACAGTCCATTGGAAGAGAGATGTCAAATGGATTTGAACAGTACTTTTACACCTATTTCACTGTTTATAAACAGTGTCAAGCACTTCTTTTTGTATGAAATGTTATGCTGCCATTCTAAACAAACCAAACGCAGTTTCATGTGGTGATGGCTTTTTTTTTTTTTTTATTGCGCTTGCACCCTGCCCATATGACACACATTTTCCACTGAACTGATTTTAAAGAAGCACCTACATTTACTCTCAGAGCCAAGAGACTTTGGAGGAGCAAAGATCATCTGAGGTGTGGACGCATTAATCTCAGTACATTTGCTCTATTTGGGTTTCCAAATGTCCTTGCTGAGATCTGCTGGTGTTGCAAGATCCTGAAAGCAATCTAGTCTCCTTTTCAGCATGTTCTGTCCTCCTTTTTGGAAAAAATCCCAACAAACCACAAACAAATCACAACCCCCCAAACTCCTATTGTATGGCAGACATCTTAAAACATCTGAATTCAAATTCTGTGATATTCATCCTGGTGATGGAGACAATTACAGTTTCTGTGTAACAGCACGGATTAATGAAGCTAAAGAATAGCTGTATTAGAAACACATTACACGTTACATCCCCTGTCACACAGTTCCTGGACACAAGGCAGCTCTCCCTGAACCTTCAGCCTTTTGGGGCCTGATTTAAAATTATTGAAAGTAATTGGAGATTTTCCATTGATTTGAATAGATTTTTAAACCATCTGAAAGAAGCTGCACCCAGGGTTTGCCATCATGACTTAAGTATAAAAAGGCATGGAATATTTTTGTAGTCAGTGAAAACCCTGTTTTTATAAGATACACATGCATACACAATATAGTAAATACTATCAGCTGTAGCTTTTTCTGAATGGTAATCTTCACCAAGAAATAAAACCCACATCTTCTATTGCTACTAGTAGGATCAATGTTATGTGAGTCTTCTTTTTTCAATGAAAAAGCATATTAATATGATTTCATTATGTTTCTTCAAAGGATCAGAGCATAATCTTTATGGCAATTAAGTTTAAGAAAGCGACAACATTTTAAAGAGTGTTAGTTTTTCTATTGAACGAGTTCTTTGTTTATTGAATTACCAGACTTGAGCAGTTTAATAATTATTTAGGCTAAACACTTAAAGGAATGTCAACAACATTCTTTTCTGCTGGCAAAGACAACTAAAATAATAAATCATTATTGAAAATACCACAGGCAAAACCAACAGATTTAATAAGAGGAAGGATGTTTCTTGCATTGTATATGACATTTAAAAGATTTTTGTGCAGTTTGTTGTATCTAAACGAGAATGGACAAATAGTGGACTTCTCTAACTCACAGCTTTATGCTTCATCAAAGCAGGACTTGAATCATGGTTTCTGATTTCAAATATAGTTTGAGTCAGTGGAGGTCTGTCATCTTCTTTTTATTTTTTGCTTGCTTTGTTATTGAATTCTGATGTCAGGGACAAACTGTATTCTCAATTACATTTGTGTAAATACAGGAAATAGCTTTTTTTGGCTTCTATTCTTTATGTAGCTATTGTAATTAATTCAGTATTCATTTATAGAAGCAAAATATGTTACGTATTTCAGTGATGCTAATCTTGTCTAAGATGAACTGCTTTTCTTTAAAAGAGTTGCGTCTTTGTGAGATGACTGTTGGATTGTTACTTATTATGCAATTTGACTCTTTAATTACTTGCTACCAGTCATGGTAATTCCTCGCCTTTGCAGGAATAATATGATTTACTGCTTCATCATCTTTGTTTTAGCATACTAGACTCCATGTTTTGAAATCTACAAAAACTGGTATCGATGTCTGTCTTCAGAGTCGTATGGAATTGGCACCCCTTTAGTGATTAGGGAGAAAAAAACGGTCAGAGGTCTCATGTAACCCGTGGTGAGATAAATTAGATATTGAGCGGAAAACCTCACTCTGTTCATTTGGGATATTATGTACTTTAATTTAAGTGTATGCCCTCATTAAAGATTCCAAAAGTAGAAGTATGTGGTGGTTAGCAAAGAACGTACAGACAGGAGTGGTGTGTCAAGATTTTGAGAAAATGGTGGTGATAACTCAAGACACCATTCAGTTCACACATTTTAACCAAAAGTAAATAAATGACTCGTAGTGATTGACTGATTATTTAGCCTTTTACATTTTAACAAATGTGTTAGTTATTGGAATGTTCTTAAATGTTTTCTTAAGAACATATTTCAACCAGTGGATTCATGCTAAAATACTCGCTTCCACTATGTCTAGAAGTATTTATATTTTTTCTTCATCTGTGTGATCCACTATGCTTTATCTACTCATGATTGAATAAATGGTACCATTTTATGTTCTAAATACATTTTTCTATATCAAATATCCTTTTTTAAAAAAGTAATACTCTGCAAAAAAAAATCCAGTATCACTTACATTTGCAGTTATGTTTCAAGAGCATTTCTAAGGTGTATCTTTGTAAAACATCTCTTCCAACAGTTTAACCTTTTCTTTTTGGATAATATTCTTAGAAGTAAAAATCAAATCATATAATGTTCATATATACGAAATGTTAAAGGTTGCAAAACCTATCAAAGTATGTTTATAATGTTAAAAACATTTTCCTATATTCACTAGACACTTCTTAACAGTGTCAGAGGGCTTTTGGTTATTTTTCATTTCTCTTCAAAATCTAAAATATCCCAGTCCTCCTGCATCACTTAATGTTGGATGGAAGCTGGAGATCACTGGAATTTATTAAGATTTACTCCAGTAAATAATCAGTTTGTTCAGCCTTAGGTGGAGCTATAGAATTCCTCTGTATACTGCAAGTAGTTTCTTGTAAAACTGATGATGTTATTTCTCTTGTTTACTCTATGGCTTTGCTGCCTGCATTTCTTCAGTTGGCCTTTAAGCTTTTATCCTGTTGTACGTGTATGTGTCTCATTGTGCCACTTTTTACCTCCTAGATACAGGGTGAGGTGGATGAAATCTGATGTGCATTATACTGCCCGCTCTTCCAATTAATTCCATACTAATGTGGAGGATCTGGGTTGACGTTTTTACTATATTTGTGTATTTTCCACATGGTTTTTCAAATGTCTTAGTTTAAAAAAAAAACACCCTAAACTGATACATACCCACATAAAACATAAATCTCTGTTTCCTATGAGTAATCAATCTGTGGAAGCCGCATATAATTCTAGTTTCAGATTTTCCTGTTGGATGCAATTTGTTTTGAGTATCACGTCAATGATGTGTTGCTTATCTTTTAGCATGCTGCTTTTTCTTTCTAGTATTTAGTAGGACTACAGGAAGCTTCAGAAAGGAGCCTGGTAATGGTCATATGTTCTATGTATTTCTGTGATGACATTTTTATGTATCACAGGTGCACAATGACAGAATGTACTCCTATGTCACTTGTTGAGTCTGATAATTTTCTGAGTCCTTTCCCCATTACATTGTCAAATTCAGTATATTCAGGCTGTTTCAGGATATTTCGAAGGGACAAAACTATTACTTGCACGGCAAGTAACACTGCAATTTTGGTAATGCTGTTTAATTCAGGGAAGCAGTCTGCAAAACAAGGGTATGAGCAGTAATACTTAAACATGCCACCTGGAGGGTACAATGTGTTCTCTGGAACAGAGGCCATAAGAAATAAGGTGGGCAGAATTTTGTCCTGCCCAACTGTAGTTCCTTGGTTTTAGAGGTGGCTGAACCATCTGCCACTTCTGTTGACTTCAGTAGGAGCCAACATGCTCATTGCTTACTTAAGGCAGTGTATACGTTCACAGGAACGATGTAACGAAACTAAGTTTATTGTTTGACGCATGTGCAGCTTTGTTTCTTTTGGAGTGATAAGAAACATGCAGTAAATCAAGCCAAATTGTGGATGCACAATCTGGTTGATATTGTAAAAATGCCTTGGCAAAATAGCATTTTTTACTCTATATAGATGAGAGTAATGCTGAGATGATGGTATGATCACATTAAGCTACATAATAAATCTGTTTTTTTCTGTGGGTTTTGTTTATTTTAGGTTTGAGGGGTTTTTTTTTGTTTAGTTTTGAATACATCCAGGGTAGAGGAAAGGCAGTGAATTTAAGGAAAAAAAGTTCAGGCTGTACAGTACGAGTAGAAACTTTTGGGGACTGAACCCATCTTTTGGTTTTGTGCACACAGCACCTGGCATAGTCCATTGGGATCCACAAGAAGACTTTTGAACGTTACTATGATAGGACCACTGGATGCACTGTTCAGTGTTCAACATATCTGCATAGTATAGTTTGTAAAAGAAGTGAAAAAACCCAAAGGATGTAAGCAGAGGTGAGCACTTGGCTGCCATTTTTGCATTTGAAAGTACTCTCCAGATGAGTGAGTGTGTTGCCAGAGATTGGTGAGCACCAGAACCACACTTCCAGTGCCTACAGCCGAGCAGATGTGCTGACTAAGCATCCTGCTGGAGAATTCTGTGCAGGCTCTGTTCCCAGAGTGATACACTTCCAACAGAGACTGGGATACTGGGAATGAGAAATGCATAAAAGACAAGTGAAAACTATAATCTGTTACTTCTGAAGAAACCCTTTATATTCTTATGTGCTCAATAAGCTGCTTTATTGAAAGGCTGTGACAGCGTTGAATAGTTCTTCTTGTCTTTACAGAGATTTCTTGAGTATTAATATAAAAGGCTGTTTTTAGGAAAGGGGAAGATAGCAACTGCATCTAGGGAAACAGATTGCCAGTTAACTCTAATAAAAATAATACTAAATTTTCAGTACATAAACCAATAAGCAGAACTGGAGAGTTTCAAGTGCAGTAAGCTGGAAAACTATGCCACTGGAATGAAGGAGGAGACTGCAATAACAATTATGCAAGTTACAAACAAAAATCAGGTACTGTATGTTTAGTGATGCTTCAGAAAGTACATAAAAGGAAGCTTTGAAGGCTCTTCTCCCAAGTAACAGGTGATAGGAAAAGAGGAAATGGCCTCAAGTTGCACCAGGGGAAGTTTAGATTGGATAGTAGGAAAAATTTCTTCACTGGAAGGGTTATCAAACACTGGAACAGGCTGCCCAGGAAAGTGGTTTAGTCACCATCCCTGGAGGTATTTATAAGACATGTAGATGTGGAGCTCAGGGACATTGTTTAGTGGTGGTTTTTGTCAGTGTTAGGTCAATGATTAGACTTGGTCTGAAGCGGTCCTTTCCAACTCAGACAATTCTATGATTCTAAGTATGAAACCGTTACCTTAGGAATTTTAATTGAGCAGATGGATATGGTGCTTGATGAGCAATTCCTGAGAGCTGCCAAGATGCAAAACATGCTTACCTGCTTCCTCTGGTTTTGTTTTAAATATGGTGTGGTTTTTAAAGGTACAACTCTCCCAGTATTGGGGTTACAGCTCACTGGTTCTCGTTGCTACCCCGTCAGTGTCTCACCTGGACCCTCGTAATCATGTGTGAGAAGCACATAGCCCTTCTCACCGACTAAGCCACAGCTTTGTGTAGCTCTCACAACACGTGAATATGGCTCTGGAAGGGCACCGTGGTGATCTTCAATTTTCTCATGAAATTTTGATTGATGCTAATGGATAACATGTATATGGTGGCTCTGCTAAAACCAGAGCTAAGTTAGACAGCTATTATTCTTGTACTGTCAGTTTATGCCAGTGTGTCTGAACCTTTTGTGTGATGAATGGGATGGTTTGAGGCTGCAGCTTTCCAGGGATCATGTAGGATAAGAAGTGCTCTGTGGATGCAAAATAACAGTGTATTAAATCACTGTTCTCTATTGTACTTGAGAGGTGTTCAGTCCCACATAGAGGCTTGAGAGGGAGCTTAAAGCAGACATTTGCCCCAAGCTACTGCAGAACTCATGCTTCTCCCCATAGTCAGAATAATACTGTAACAACTCCAGGGTTTGGTGTTTGAGTTTAACACTGATGGGTGCCGTGGTTGTCTGATGGAATGACACTTTGATGTTTCAGACTCAAAAAAAGGTTCTTCCTCTCTGCTGCTACTCCGCTGTAAAGTACTAACCAGCTGATGTTAGTTCAGGGAGAAGGAAAAAAATTCTTTCCAGACCCACACTAAAATTGGATCTTGTGTAAGGGACAAGCTAATTAGCTCACCTAGGTGTTTGTAGGGACAGGTGTTCAGAGAATGTAGGTGACTTCACTTGTGCTGTCCTTTTCCAAATGGATATATTTGGAGTATTTTTACATTTTAATCATTGCGCTTAGACTCATTTCCTCTTATACTTACAAAAACTTCAACCATTAAAACCATGGATTCCAAACAACCTATCAAAATGACCATGAAGATGATAAGCTTCCTACAGAATAAATAACAAAAAATAATGTCTCTTCAGCCCCAGAGCAGACTCATTTGATACGGTGACCTTTTCAAAAATTTTCTTTTCTTTCATATGAAATGTGTTTTTTATTTGTTTGCAAGGGAGAGCAATGACAAGAGGAAAATAATGCATTGCTTTATTTTTCTTTATTTTTATCTATATGATTTATTTTGTTTTATATGAAACAAAACAAAATTTAAGATACTTTAGTCCTTTGTTTCATTAGTCCTTTGTTTCATATTTCAGATTGAAATTCTAATTTTACTTCAGATGCATTTTTTTTTTACTTGGTTCCTTTAGATTTTAAAGAGAGATACTAAATGCTCTGAGAAAGGGGCTTATTTCTGAAACTAGCAGTCACATGCCTTCAAATATTCTCCTTGTGCATTATTCACAACACCTACAGCTGAGTGTGTAACTTAGGCAACCTGCCTTGATATTGAATAATGTAGTCGGTGCCTTGACATTCGAAAAGATGCCTGTACCCAGCAAATGCTATTTTTATGGGTGATGTCTTGTTGCTTGAGGGATTGTGGAAATTAGCCTGCATATAGTATTTTTTTCCTGAAAGTATACAATTTGGATATGTGTTTATGTGTTCCCTGGTTGTTTCTTTTCTTTTCTTTTCTTTTCCCCCTGCCTTTGTTAATTGTCTCAATGCAATTTTAAAGCCTACGATTAATTGCTATTGAAGTGCATTTAATTTGAAGAAAAAGTCTCTTGTCAGGAAACCAAGTATTAGAGTTGTTTGGGTTCTTATTTCCGAGGCTGTTTAATGACAGCATAAATATTCAGCCTGACTCTAAATAGCTAATTAAAGCCGACTATTGGCCAGATGTTCCCCTTTGTTGCCCAGCGCGGAGCGGAGGGAAGAGCAGGAAGCGGCAATCCCAGCGCAGGCTGTCCCAACGCACCCTGCCCTCAGCTTTTGGGAGACTGGGTGAGTGATCCCTGTGTCACAGAGTCTCCATGAGCTTACAGCCGATGAGAACGGTGGAGTGAGCTGCTGTTCCTCTGCTTCTGTGTGCTCCTTCCCTCTCTTCTCCTCAGTAGTTCAGTAAATCGCTTTGATTTGGGGAGGTGGAGAACCAAGTCCAGCTTTTCCCCTGGGCAAGCCAGTGGATTTCAGGAAGAAGCTGTCTTTTTAATGTGTACAGGATTGGTGAAGGCCTTTGAGATGAGTCAGGTGTGTAGATGTGAAGCAGTTTACTGCTTTAATTTTAACTTTTGTGGCACACCTTCTGTCCTCAGAGGCAATACAGCGGGCAGAGCTAATGCTGTGAGAGGAGGAAATCAGGGAATAAATTGAGGGAGGTGCCAAGTAAGCACCTGCAGTGTCTAGGATTTTGCTTCAAAATTCCCTAGTCCTTGGGAGTTTCCCAGGGATCCTGCCTTGTATGAGCAACAGCTTTGGTCAGGAGATACTTTGGACTCAGGAGATACTTTGGGTGGATTCTACGTTGTGATGAATGTCAGTGACCTAGCAGTTAGTAAGGAGCTGAGGCTGTGCTTGGAGTTAAAACCCTTATTTATTCCACGTGAACTGCTGGCAGTGTTTTCAAAACGTGAATGGCCGCTGAGGCTGGAAAGTAAAGAACTAGACCATAAAACATGGGAGGAAAACTGCAAAACATTTTCTCTGGCTCCAGGATTGTCCGTGGGAGGATACCAGGGTTATTTTTATTCTCGAATTTGTAATGGCTTCTTACTGAGTTTGGAAAACTCTTAAAAATTAATTGCGGATGGAGTGACAATAGGGGTGTCTCTCTCCCAGGTCCTGGAGACAAGTTAATTAGGTAAAAATCACTGGAAAAGAGATTCTGGCCCTGATGGTGGGAGAGTTCACTCCAAAGGCATATAAAAAGAATGCCATGCTGTAAAAGTTACCCTGTAATTCCTGATATTGGGGGACTTGTTAATGATTCCTGACTGTTCGGGTTAGCTGTACCTACACACCCCTCGAGAACCTGAAGGCAAACAACCAACGTAACCTGTGCAAACAACCCCGTGGCTGTCTCCAGCAGGACCCCAGAACCCTTTCCCTGGCGCACACAGATAAGGCAGGGTGTCACTTTCGGCCGGGGAGGGCTCGCTCTTTTTATAGCCATCACCGTGAGGGGTTTTCTGCTTCAGCAGCCGTGAAATCCGCATCTGGGGCTGGGCTGGGCTGGGCTGCCCCTCGGAGCTCCCCCCTCCCTCGGGAGCCCCACCGCCTCCGAGCCGCCGCCGCAGCCCCGGCTCCCTTGTGCGGCTGCGGGGAGCGGGCGGGGAGGGGCGGCGCAGCCCCGCAGCTTGCGCGGGGAGGTTGTCAGTGCCGGGGCGAGCGCGGAGCCTTCCCCTCGTCTCTCCGCACCCTCGGCAGGAAGGGCGCAGCGGGGCGGGGAGGAGAGGAAGGAGCGGAGCCTCCCCCCGGGGTGAGCAGCGCAGCTCCGCCGCCGGCCCATGCCTCGGCGGGCGCGGTGAGCAGAGGAGCCGCGGAGCGGCGGCGGGCGGCCGGGCCATGTCGGAGACGGAGAGCGGTGCTGCAGGTAAGGGGGGGGAGCGGCGGGACTCCGCCGCCGAGCGCTGCCCCGCTCCCGCCGGGCCCCCGCCGCAGTGCGCTGCCGGCGGTCGGGCGCGGCCCGGCGGAGCGGCCCCGGCTTTATCGGGGGAAACGATCTGGAGCCGGAGCCCCGTCCGGAGGAGGGGAAGGCGGGGAGGCGGCAGACAATGTCCCGGCGGCTCTGCCGGCGCAGGCAGGGCGGCCATCCCCCTCGCTTCCCCGGCGGGGTGGGGGGTGTCCCCGCAGGCAGGCTGCGGCAGCGGAGGAGGGCGGGGTGGTGGGTGCTCGCTGCGGAGCTCGGCCCCGCGGAATCCCCCCCCTCCAACCCCGCCCGCTGCGGAGCGGCCGCGGCTCATCCCGCTCCGTCCCCGGGGGGAGCCGCCGCAGCAGAGCGGGAGGGGATCCAGGTGAAGAAACAATGCGGCGGCGTGGCCGGGCCGGGGCGGGGGCGGGCGGCCTGCCCGGGCGCCGGTGCGCTGCGGCGGGCGCAGCATCCCTCCCGGCCGGGGAGGGGGGACTTTGTGGCTCCGTCCTTCCCGAGAGTCGGGGTCTCCCCTTCCCAGCAACGGCCCAGGAGAGAAGGGTTGAGGGCTTGGGCTGGAAATCGGGGGCTCATGGTGGAATAAAGGAAGGCACCCTTTTTATCGAGTAGCCTGATGAGCTGAAAAAGAGAGACCTGGCAGCTGGGTGGGAGAGACAGCGCTGTCTGGGGTGAGAGGCTAGCCTCAGCATCCTGGCACAGGGATGGGATAAAACCCGTTTTACCACGTTAACGGGTCCCCAGGTCTCTGACTTTGCGAACTTGACATAGGAGCTGAGGGTATCTGACATTTGTTTTTGCTTGAAACAGGGATTATGTGGTTTTGGTCCATTTGCGATTACGCTGCGCCTGATAAAAATAACACAGCCTTTGCAGGACAGGGGTGGTCTCTCCTTGTGTGGGAACTGGGGGAGGGAAGAGGGTTCCTAGGATACAAATGATATGGGTGAATAACCCTAAGGGAAATGCAGACTCAGCCTGATTTCATTTGATATCTCCATCCCTTCTTCCTCACTGTATGCTGCCAAGATTTGAGGAAATTTTAATGTTGAGCCTAAGGTGCTGGTAGTAATGTAAGGGGAAACTTAAAAGGTTGAGTTTGAACAGATCATAATGGGATTTGGGGAATATTTTTAATAAAATAGCTTAATTGCAGTGCAAGTGAAATAAAAGAATCATAAAGTATCCATTTTAAAAAAACACACCACAAAACCAAACAAAAAACCCACCACAAAACCGCACAAAAAGGTACTTAGAAACTAGTTGAATCTACAAGATCACCTGCTCTACAGGATTCCCTCCCTGCCCACCCCCCCGCCCCGGCCCCCCCCCTCCCCCCCCCCCCCCCCCCAAAATCTACATGTTCTCTCAGTGCTTCCTAAATACAATCTCTAATGTCTGTTTGGGTTGAAGTAACCTGTAACAATTTTCTAGCGTGCAGCTGACAAAGGGAAGAAGACTGGTAGATTCGTTTGTCTTTTACATGACAGGGTATCATGTGTTTTGTTTTCTGCAAAGTTGCACGGTTAGTGTGCCGCAACTGAAATTAAGTATCTTGTGACATAGGGAGAATCTACGCAGGAGGGTTTTTGTTAGAAGACATAAGACCATGTAGTAAAGCAATGATTTGTTATACCAGAAATCTTTATATTCTTTCCATGCACTGGAATGCTGAGGCTGTCAGAGAAAAAAAAAAAGGGCTTTGGGGATAAAATGTGATTTAGTGAGTGTTGTTGTATTGACAGAATTGAAGTTGCAGTCACTTATTGCAGCATAGTACAATGTGTAAAAGAAATGTCTATGATAGCCAAGTGTTGTATGCAGTACCTGCCAATCATTTTTATAGCTTCAGTTAGCACAGCATTGCGGTATCTGCAGCTTGGTTAGTATGAGCCTGGATGAAATTGTTCATACCCAGGAGCTGTTGCATGTAAAGCTTCCAATTATACTGACTTTTGGCGTTTTTAAAGGCATTGGCTCAAAATTTACTGACTCTGATTCATCCAGCAAGTTTTCCCTTGTGGTACTGTCACCCTAGGAGCTTTCAGCCTGAATATTTAGTTCATTCCCACTGGGGCAGCAGTTGGTGTTTGACAGAGCTGCCCTGCTCTGTTACCTGCAGAGTTTCCCTAAAGCTGCAGCCAGCTGTAGTGAGGCCCCAGGTCTGTTCTCACCAGAGGTTGCTGTAGCTGATGCAGATACAGTGTAAGGGGATTTGAGCCTGGTCTGGAGGGTGTAACCGGGATGTCTCTCAAACACAACTGTCACCAGGAGCCGGGACAGGCTGCTGCAGCCTCAGATGTCTGCTCAAGTTAGAACATCCTTTGGGAGCCAGTTCTGTGCAGGAAGACCAGAATGCTGTCTCAGCTGCAGAAGACCTGATCCCTGCACGTAAATGTCAAGATTTAGGATCTGTTGTGCTTTCTGACCATGGCTCTGGTGGTTGGGGTTATATGCGAGTTGACTGGTGTCTCATCTTGTGCTCTTTTCTGCCAAATGCTTTTTTTTCTGTTGTTGAGGTGTTGTGACCTGCCATGGCCAACTTCTCCCACTTTCATGGGAATGCCGTTGAAATTCTGGAGTCCACTTCTGGATGAAATTTCTGCTGTTACAATTAAGTCTGGATTTTTTTTCTTTCTTTTTTTTTTTTCTTTCTTAGTTTTCACTTATTCTTTCTGGAATTGCACCAACCTTCTTTTTCTTTAAAAAAAAAAAAAAAACACTAAAAATATATTTTTTTATTTTAAAACAATAACATCCAAAGAATCCCATCACCTCCATTTTCTGTACCTGAATTGGTTCTGCCTTTTGACGATGTGTCAGATGGGATTTCACAAGTGTTTGGCTCCAAAGAGCACACCATTTATGATTTTAGAAACTTCTCTCTGTGGCTGTTTTAGTCTGTAGGCATCATTAAGGAGCAACTTGGCTTTTTTGGGTATTTGAAAAAGCTCTGCTGGCTCTCAGTAAACAATAAGGAAAATGTGAAAGGAATAAAACCCCATGCACTCAAATGGTGCTACTTCCAAGTAGGAGAACAAGAACAGTCAAGACCTTAATTAGGTAGGAGACAACATGTCCTTTTTGGGTAGTTTGTATACATTCCTTTTATTATTTTGTTTAAGTAAAGTAGATGTTGACATTCTCCATATGCAGCTTTAGAAATCTTTAGTGTGTTTTGTCTATCCATAAATGACTTCAGTTGCTTGTTTATTCAGCTTCTGTTCGGCACTTGCCAGTTTTCTATTAAACAGCCTCGCTAGTTGAAAACAGAAAGGGGTGAGACTCCAGGTTGCATCACTATCGCACGGGCCTCTTTGGCTCTATTTCCCCAAAGGTACGAGAGAGAGAGAGAGACCAGGATGACTTGGAATCTGTTTCGGGAATGAGCTCTGAAGTCCATCGGTCGTGACTGTAAATGGTACGTTCGCTTCACAGATGTTTGACTGAAGAGTATGCAGCTGTTTGGTGATGTAAGGTCACAGGTGTTGGTGTTGCGCTGAGGGAATCGCCACTGCCAAGATCTGAAATGCCTGTGATACACCTGCAGACCTCATCTTCCTCACTGGGACAAATGTTCTGGCTCCTGGGTCGTTAAATTGAAACTGCCTCCTCTCAGTGGCCAGGCACGTTTTTGGTCTTAAAAAGAACATCCCATAAATCTCATTACTCAAAATATGTCAACTCTGGCCAATGTGCTGTGCCGTTAAGAAGGACGGTGATATGCATTTAAAGTAAACAAAGCGAGTTTTAAATTTTGCCACAACTACCACTGAAGCAGGGACTTTACAGTGTTTTAAAATCAAGATAGTAGTAGTCAACTGTATAAGTAATGGGTATTAAAACAGGAAATTCCTTCAAAGTCTGTCTTGGAGGGATTTGGGAAAGGTTTTCATGTAAATGAAAAGGAAAATGCAGTCAGTTCTAATAAAGTAAGCAAATAAATGAACTAAAATAGTCAGAATTCAGGCTAGAAAGCCTTTGTTCTTTACTCGGGACTTGGCTGAATGTCCTTACTCAGGACTGCATCAGGGTGTGTCAAGGACATCAGAGGGCAGTTTTATGAACTGCATTGATGTGCCCCACCGTCGGCACGCTGCTCTCCTCTGCTCCTGTGCTAGTCATTTGGTGCTCGCTGGCCCAAATCAGTAGCTCTGCTGAGATTGATTTGCGAGGCTCTGGGCACATGGATCAGCTCTAAAGGCATCTTAATTTACAAATTAAACAGCAGACCTGGAGAGGGTTTTTCTTACATCTGTAGTTTCTTCTGTCAGTAATTCCTCAGTGCCTGAGTTCACGCTGTCAGACTGTTCTCTGCAGATGCAATTTCCGAGGAATATTGAGAAATATTTCCAGTAACTTGTATCAGTTGAAGTCCAGAAAGAAGTGTGCATGTGAGTGGGGTTTCGTAGTAGTATTTTATGTCATCTAAGGGAGTTTATTCATTTATGCTCTCTGAAGAAAAATCTATTACAAACTGCATTGGTTTCCTTGGAGAAGGATGCAGAGGAAAATGACTCTCCTTATGTTACTTCCTTCTCCCATAGGAGATAATCTAGGACCATTGCTTTGATTTGTCCATTTCTGGATACATCTTATGTTCTTAGGGCTTTTCAGGACCAGTGTCTAGGATTGTAGCAGTGTCTCTCGAAGGCATTTACAGTCCCAAGTGCTCCATGCTCACCTGTCCCACACAGCCTTTCCTCGCGAGGCTCAATGTGTTTGCATTCTTACTTTATTTTTTTGTTTCCCCCTGTTCCTTGTGAGGTCTGAAGTGGGCTATTTGGGCATATGTCTCCTCATTACAGTGATTAGGCAATTTTTCTGTATTAAGGGATAATAACAACATTAAAATCATAGTTTCTTTAGTATGTCCTTGCCACTGCCTAGTCAATGCTTGGGAAATGGGTTCCTTTGACAGTTTGGTCTTGATGCTGTCTCCATGCTTAAAGATCAAAATACCTATAGGCTGACTGGAAACTAGCCCCATTGCCTGGTGCCAAACAGATCCAGCAAATTTAACATCTCTTTCTCAAGTTTCCATGGATACCTTAGTAGAGCACATGCTGTAATCAGAACGGCAGGGCATGCCATTTACAAAAGCTTTCAGCATTGTCATTATGGAACTGCTGCATTCAAAAATCAACCTTTTGTAGTAGCTCTCTTTCTTACTCAGCCCTGCTTCTGTCATGATTTTAGCCATAGGAACTCCTTTGCAGGCCATACCATCTGCTAGTCACTGTGACTGTGTAACTTCCCAGCTGGTTCTCTGGCGGGTTGGTGTTGGTCTCCATGTGATGTGCATGCACAGTCGCAGCATCTGAACTAAGCCTGAGGGGTGCTAGTATAAAATCCTCTGGAAATGGATTTTGGTTGATGACTGCATGATTTTGGGATCTGCTTTACTTAAATGTCTCCTTTCTTCTGTCCATGGCTTCTCTCCTCATAAGGTATTTCTTTAAGCCTGATAGCTGATCTGATTTCAAGACTGTGAAATAAAAAGAATAAAGGAATAAAAAACCCTTACTTTTCATTTAGCTATCAAGTGTCACTCAGAAGCTAAATCAATAGCCATAGACTATGGATTCACAGATGACTTTGCAACTAAATTGTCAAATGTGATACCAATTTTGCAGTTTTGCAACAACTAATGTTCTCTTATTTTCCCATCTTTGAACAAAATTGAGTTTAATAGCCTTGAAGGATATCAAGGGATTTATATATAGCATCACTCATGCTGTTCATTATGAAAATTAATAGTTATTCTAGTTTGGCTAGTGTTTTTACACTGTCTCCCTCTTTCTTTGGGTTTTTGGGGGGTGGGGAGGAGAGAAGTTTGTTTTTGCTTGTCAAGACTCTACCCTGTTCGGCATTCCTGAAGATTGTCAAAATGAAGAAGAAAAACATTTTCAAGTATCTTTCCCAATTTAAGTCTTGAGAAAAAGGAGTCACTGCATTCATCCAGCTTGATGCATTGCAAGATACTTCATGAATGTAGGGATGCTTGATAACCGAATAATCTTTTTGCCTTTTAAGTAAACAAGTTTCTCCAAAATGTTCTTGTTCCTATATGCTGGATGCACGGTCTGGAAAAGCTGAACAGTAATTCTTGTTCAGTCTTTGAAGAATATTCCTTTGGACATCTTGGTCTGGAAAGGTAAATCTAGGATTGCCATGTTTTCAGGATGCAGTTGTGTCCTTAAATAGGAACCTGCAGTAAAACAGGGATTTTTATAACTCTGTAATATTTTGATCTTGCTTTTTAAAACAAAAAAACCCAACCAACCAGCCCACTCTCATCTGATAAATGGTGTTTTTCCCAAAGAAAGTGATTAGCATCGCAAATGTTCTGTTTTATGAGTGCGGTCCTGGGAAATAGAGCATAATCTTATTAGTGCCATTCCTGACAACCTTGCAGTGAAACAAGCAGATGAGGTAGATGATGACCGACATGGTGTTGAAGGAGAAGCAGCAGCAAACCTTTTTCAGGTTTCAACCTTTTTCAGAACCCAGATTCTGTACATCTCTGTTTTGTTGTCTGTTTCTTATGTCTTTCTGTTTGGAAGCGAGGAGGGAGGAGATGAGATGTACAGGAAAACAGTGCTTCCACAGAGGCAAATAGTGCAAGGAATCCTTAAGGAAGCAAGTTCATAGAAGACCTTGTTGAAGGAAGAGAACTGTGCTGGTTGAAGGACCTGGCTGGGGCTTTGCAAACCCAGTTGTGAAGTGTGGATGGGAGTGTGACATTTCTGTTTCAGTCCAGCGTACCAAGCATTAGCGAGGTCAGATCAAATCTAGGTAAAATAGTTTACCCTATGTCCTGTCAAAAAGAGGAGATGTGAATGTAACCCATGTGGCATTTTCAGAAGGCTATTGCAAGTCCTTGTGTGTTTCTTTCATCTTAAATTAAGTTCACAGAAAATAAGAGGTCTCTTTTGGTTTCACGTTGCTGGTAAGATACAGGAAAATGAATATTATCCACAAAGTGAGTGATGGGAAGAACCTGGGGTTGTTTTTTGATACTCTTAACAATAGAATTAAAAACTTTAAATTATCTTAGAAAGCTTGATAGCATAGTGGAAAAGTAATTCCTCCAGTCAAACTGTAATCATGAAGGGAGGCAATGCAAAAGCATAAATGAAAAGGGTTGAAGTTGTAATGAGGAACGCGTCTTCTTTTTAGATTTTTATGCAAAGAACTAGGAGATTTTTTTACTCAGGAAATCACTGTGTTCTAATTGGTATCAATGGGATGAATACCAGCTCTTTAGGTGACCAATTATTATGAAAGGGTATAAGGAAACTTGGATTTGTATCAGAGATTAGCTATGGTTGTATTCATGGAAAGGAAGTATATTGCCATCTTCCGTGAACCAGCTGGATGCCTGCTGGCATTTTAAAACAAAGAACTCTGATTCCGTGGACAGTAATAGCGGTGGTGTCATTGGTTTCAGTAGAAACAGAAGGTTCTTACTTCTGATATGAAATGTGAGATCTTTTTATTAAGCGTAAGAATATTTTAAGTGGCTTTTTGTATTTGCTTCTCTCTGTGTCTTTTTCTTTTCTTGTTGTTCTATAATTATTTTCAAAGACCATCTTTGTATTTGCAATAAAATGCTCTTGGTTGTCACGTTACATTTGGAAGTCATGACATTTTGTTCTTAATGCAAAGCAACATCTCAGCAATAGGAAAAGCTGAATAAGGATTTTTTCATCAATGCAGCAGTTGTCAGCTAATAGCAATATGGTAAACCCTTCCTTTCCTGTTGTGCAAACATCATTAGCAAGCTTTGCTTGCAGCAAAATTATTATTGATGCTCAAAATTGTATACAGTGCTTTGAATGAAAAATGATGGTTTTAAGTCCATTCTTTTACTGCCTGGTGGCTACCCTATATTTATTTCACTCTCACAATATATATACCCTATATATATTTCACTCTCAATACATCATTTTAATTATTTATTTATTTTTAAAAATCCAGAGATATTGCCTGAATGGAAAATGGAGAATTTGGCTGAGATTTTGGTATGGCCAGCAACGTGACTGAGATCATTGCTACGTATAGCAATCACTCTCACCAGCTGCCGGATGGCTGAAAATTCCAGAAAAAATGGCCATCAGATATGTGCAAGTGTTTCATCTGTGAAAATGATTAGTGTGTGCATGGTAAATTCAGTTAGCTTTGATTTATTGGACCCATAAAAACTGGCTGCAATAGTGGCATTTTTAGTAGGTCTAATGCATCTTGACTCATACTGTGCATGTGGTTCATCGGCCTACAAATAACTGAGAGGCTGAACGGATTGGGCATGTGGGACAGTGGATATGCATAATACACATGAAAAAAAGTTATTACAGCTCTCCTTTTGAGGCAGGGGGTTGTACTGCAGGAATACTCTCTTGGGAGTTCAGGGGAGCCCGGAAAAGGGTATGGTATCCAGGTCTTTCCAGTGGGTCCTCAAGCTCAGCCTGAGGCTCAGATCTGCCTGGAATTCATTGCATTGTATATTATGGATTGAAAAAAAAATATGACTAATTATTGTAAAAGCACTTTTTAAAATGATAAAGGTATGAGCTGAAATAGGGAATAATATCGATCCCGTTGTTGATTCAGAAAATCATGAGAAGGGTTTAATTAGCAAGTGTGTTTGTGGCCACTCCGGCAGTTTAGAAACAGAAATTAACTTAGGATACGTTGATTGGGGTATAACATACACACTAATGTTCAGGCCTGTTCCTGCAGAGATGATGACTTGGTAGTGATGCTGCCCATTTTCTGGTTCACAAAACAGCTGTAGGAGATCCAGACCACGGCGAGGCCCTTTCACTGTCACTTGGAAGTGAGGTCTGCGAAGGTTTGGAAAGTGCCCTTCACTTGTGGCCAAGCCTTCTCTTCTGTAGGCATGAACTCTACAGTACTGCAGAATGTGCCCAAAAAAGTCCACGTTGGAGTTTCTGATGGCAGACTTGGGGCTTGATACTTTATTTCTTCTTCTTTTCTTCTTGTTTCTTTTCCGTATGCTAAACTGGTGACAGGAGAGATGTTCAGAAATTTCCCCCCCTTCCCTGATCTGTCTGTATTTCTATGCTTTCTGCTGTTAAGCAGCATATCCTGTTTCCTCAATTCCTGCTTTTAATTTGTCTTGTTAAATCCTTACTTAGAGACAACGCGCTCCTGCAAAAACTCGAGCTTATCTGTTGTCTGTTACGTGGGTTGCGTGGAGCCTTCTGTTAGCAGAGAATCCACTGCTCTGGCTGCTTCCCTGTTGGAATGAACAATTTCTCTGGTACGTGAAGCAGAAAATTTTACTGATGCTTGGTGTAGCTGGCTTATATAAAGCTAAGTGTTTAATAAAAGCTGAATTTAATAAAAAAGAGGAGATTTTGTGTAGCTGCTGAACAATTTTTTTCCTTTAGTACCACCTTAGTGACTTGTGAGGTTTAGTTGTCGTCTTTCCAAAAGCACCTTTAAACCTGTCTTCTTAAAAGTGATTATCTGGGACTGTACCCATATCTGATAATTTCAGTGGTTCACTAAAACTTACTTATCCAGACCTGAATAAGAATGCGTGGCAGGGGCTCCCAAATATTCAGAACCATCTGACAGTCTTCCAGAGGAGGTCAGCTTCCATTAACTGATTTTTCTAATTAAATAATGAGCTTGGTTATGCTCTCTAGATCTATTAGAAAATCAGATTTGGCTGAACATGCCATCAGTGTTCAGTTCACACCACATCAGCTAAGTTTTTGTAAATGCTGTGGATATTGTGTTTACTCTATTCTGTCACAGAGGTTAATCCTTCCTTGCATTTTGTCAGCTAAATTGCAAATCTAGAATCTTGCTGATCATTTACTGAAAACAGGAGAATCTAAACTAATTAACCATTGTGGAAAACCACAGAAAATAAACCCTTGCATGCGTTTAGATGACAAGAAGAAATAATTTAAATTCAATCTGCTAAAACAGCAATTGCAGCTAATATGATAATGAACATGACTCATTATTGATACAGTATTTGCTGATCTCACAATTTCACCAGTTCTGTAATTGGGGATTTGCAAATCAGATAGGTTAAACAAAAATGCTGAAAAAGAGAGTCTTCTCTATTTTCTCTTCTGGTCACCTTGAAAGTACACAAGATGTTCTTTGGCAATTGCTTAGATTAGGACTAAAGTTGCAAATTATAATGATTTATTCGAATTCATTCTACACAAATTTAGTGAAATTATCTAAACCCCTGATATAGACAGTCATATATCAGATTAATGTTTGTATTAAGGAATTTCTATTCAAGAAGCTTGCATCATAATTAGAAAAAAGATTATTTTAAATATTGGTTGAAGTATGTGAAGACTTAGTTTAATTTGGATTCTGAATCAGATTTCTTTATTTATTTTGGTGTGCAAATTGTCAAGAATTAAGTGTTTATTTAACACGTGCTGCTTAGCTGTATGTTTTTTTCCGAGTATGTAGTTTGACACAGCTAGAGATCCTTGGTAAACATGGGAGATAAAGCTGGAACTTGAGCTATGTGGGGCACTACTTATTGTGGTTTTTTGTTAAAGAAGCCTTCATAAGCCATCTTGTTTTTTAAGAACTGTTCCAAATAACATGATACTCTCCAGGATGTCTTTTTAAATTGTTAGGAAGAGGAATTTACTCACAAAGTCAAAAGCCAAAAAAAGGGTAGGTTTTTTTTGATCCATGATTGCAAGTTGGGTTCCTTGCAACCCTTCAGACATTCTCTGGCTTGGAACAGATGCTTTTTCTTTCTTTCAGATCATCCAATCACAGTCCTTTAGAAAGAAGAGATTTTTTTAAAATATCCTGGAATACCCATGCATTTACCACTCTTCAAAACAGAGCTGTGAAAAGTGGGACACATGAACATTTTTCCCCAAGCAGATACTAACTCAACAAAATATTAAAGCTCCCATATGGACAAGTATATTTTAACATCTTTCAGTTTAGATAGGGTAGACAGGATAATGTTACAAATTTCATATTTCATTTGATTTTAACAATTATTTCACTATGTGTTAGAAGAACTCTTAGCATTAAATCCAGGGTGACTGGCTTGCAAATGGTTTTCTGTCAATGCCAACTGCTCTGATAAATGACTTCTTAACTTCCCAGAATTCTGAACTACACTCATTCATTTATTAGCTCTGCAAGCTCTTTGGTAATGTCAGGGCCTCTTTTAAATGGGACAATTATAGCTGTCCCAATTATTGCACCTGATTAGTTGTTAGTCTCATGAAACGATTTGCAATTTAATGCAACTGCTGCTTGTGCCAACATGATAGCAACTCTGCAGAATCTCTGTAACAGAAGGGTTTAGTTCAAATTTTACTTTGCTACTTTATAGGCATTGCCTTCCATGATTTTCCTCTCCTATTTGAACAGAACTCTAGGCCGGTGGCATTGTAGGATTTTGTTTAACTGGGTATTTTCAGGAGCAGCAGTGAATGCAGGGGAGAGTGGCCATAGGTTTGGAAGATTTTTTTTTGCTTCTGGCCAAAAAAAATACTGGTAAATCACCAAGAGCTTAACCATCCAGCAGACCTGAGCAGTTGACGAGAATGAGAAAAAATTAACAACGCTTCCACAAATCCAGCCTTTATGCCTAAGGCTTCAAGAGCAACTGAAATGGAAAATTTATTTTAAAGATTTTCAATGAAAATATCTAAGTCCATTTTCTGTTTTAAGTGGCATTTTCTATGGGTACCCAAGACAGAACTCTGATCTCTTCTTAACGTTTTTATTTGTTAGCAAGTATTTTTATACTTATGGATACAGCAAGTGTGTTTGCATACATTTTACACCTCTAGATTATCACAAGTTGATAGGGTTGAATAAATTCTTGATATAACACCAGCCAAGTTAGCACAGCTTCACGGGATGAATATGAATATTGCACTGCTTATTTAATCACTCCTCTCTGAGAGACAAAAAATCATACATGATTTTCTGAGTTGCATATAGATCTAGAAGTAACGACTAAAGGTACACCCAAGCTGATAACTGAAGACAGGCTGGAAAACAGATCGCTGAAACATGAGTGCTGAAATAGCTGAAATAGAATTAGTAACAAAGACAAACACTTTCACATAGATAGTGATTTGATGTCTACATTTTTGTCTTCCAAAGCCAGCATCCTGAGTGGAGGAGACACACTGGCTTCCAAAGGAGTTGAGTCAGTATTGCGATGTCCTGGTTTGCGCAGGAAGTACTAGTTCTGGTCCAGGCAGGAACAACAGCAGGATGCAAGGAGCCTGTTTTGCTATTAATTTTTTTGTGTGTGTGCTGAAATATTATTCTTCAGTTCTATGAAAAATGACATGATGATAGTACAAAAATGAATCTGTTTTGAAGAGAGGAAGAAATTACACAAAGGAGGCTAATAACAGCATCTGAGGCTGATAACAACATCTGATCCAAATACATCTTAACGAACTGAGCAGATTCAGTGCTTGTTGCATTTGCCCTCTGGCTTTTTGTACTTTACCACAAGAGGAGTAACATAATATATTCTTGAAAAACTTGTATAGGAAATGTGAATGTTTTGCTTCTGCAAATGCTTTTGAAGATCAGGCTCAACAGGCATATTGTAGCTTGAACTGAAATAAATGTTGTTACAAGAGCAATATTAAGATTGGGAGGAAGATTTTTTTCCTGTGGGCAGATTATCCCCTAGTTACCTACTGCGGAGTTTGTGCCTCTTCCCAGGGAAACACCACCTATTTGATTACCAGGAATAACAGGATTCTTCATTAAGTAGTTCTAAGGTCTTTTCTTGGAGACCAACTCCTGTGTCATCTTGGAATAACACTCTGACTTGTCAGTCATGTCTAGGAAATACAAGCTATGCTTAAGCGTGCACTTTATTGTGTGATACATCCAAATAGGCGATAAAAATATGTTGAAATGCATTATTTAGTGTTTATTATGGTTATTAATCTTTACAGACTTACTAAATAATTCTGCTTTACATATAATTAGCTTGTATTCTACAGAAGACAATTCAGTAAACAAGGTTCAAATTTGGGGACAGAGGGGTGTGAGCACGGACAGAGTGTGTGGTACCTTTTCTACATTCCATTTTGATAAACTATTCCAATCTTTTTAAGAGGAGTATACTTTATATAAATCCATCCGAGTCATCAGTGCTTAATCATTTTAACGAGCCATTTCCTTTTCTGTCATCAATAGGGTAAATATAAGAAGGAAAAATGCAAATAGTGCATTACAGTATTTTTCACTCATTTGGTATGTTCCTTTAAATGAAATTTCAGTATTGTATGCAGGGTACAAATATTTCTTTGATGATTTGTTAATAATACTTTCTTTTTTTCCCAGCTGGATTCTGTCCTGCAGTAATATTAACAGCTGCAAGATGTTTCAGTGCAGAGTGTATTAAAGAATAAAAGCAGAGACAGTATTGGGAAAGTTTCAGAATAAAGGTTCATGATGGAATAGTTGCAACTTATTCTTACTGCGTTGTCAAATTGATATCAACTTCTCTTTTTCTCTTAAAATGAGTCTGTCTTTTTTGATCTCACAACTTGTGTTTAGTTTCCGTATTCACAAATTTAAATGTTAGGCCATTAACGAGAGTGTATAGTATTCAAGCTGCTTCTATTAACTACGGCTTCTGAATACATTTAGGAAGACTTTTAAAATTATACATGGTGATGTAGCAGGCAAAATACTGAAAGTTTGTCATGACAGTCAGACAAACATTTTAAATTCAAAACTGCAGTTGTTGTGTCTTAGCGTGTTGTAAGTGCAAAAAATATATTTTACGTGGCAGCTGTGGAATTTACTTTTTTTTTGTAGTGGATTTGTTACAACAGGAAAATAATGTAGCAGTTTGCAAAGCAACTGTCCTATCTACTCATTCTGTTTACTGACACTGAAAAATTGTTTCCTTTCAGATGCAGTTTCCACATCTGCTTACTCATCACCAGCCAAAAGTTTGGGAGACCCTGGAATAACTCCACTGTCTCCATCACATATTGTGGTAAGAAATGTACTCTTAACATACTGTACGTTAACATTACTTTCTCCTGCCCGTTCAGTGGGGCAGAATTTCTTTAGAAAACTGTCATTTGCTTGCATAGTGATTCCTTTTATGCTATCAATAGTCTTAAGTGAAATTTGAATACGTTGGAGTTGTTGACATTCATTTTATTGGGGTCCTGGTTTAGCTTTTTTTTGCATCTACTTGCTGAGTGAATAGATTTGCTCCTGCATATTTTTATATCAAATGCAGGGCCTTCTTGATCCCCAAGGTTTCCAAGTTCTGTCCCTGTCTTCATCACTGATTTGTTTAGACAGCCCCTGGAAAGTCTCATTTTGTTCAGGAAAAAAGGGAATGATATATATGATATTCAACAGTAAAAATCCCCATTCCCAAAGAAAAGAATCTCCTCCATTTTAAAGAGATCAGAAAAGAACTGGTTTAGTTTCTTGAGGAAAATACCCACCTCTGATAGTCTTGAGAAGCAAGACAGCCATTCATAAAGTTAGTGTGCTTTAACTTTGTATGCAGTCACATTCATTTTGTTGACAAATGCCCATTACAACTGAGTCACATCTGCTTTTAAGATCACCTGTAACAGTTTATGCGCATAGAATCATAGAATCATATGGGGTTGGAAGGGACACAGCGTATTTCTTGATATTGGAAGGGGTCACGTTCAGAACATATTGCTACCCTTGTCAGATTTCTTCCTTAGGTTTCTGAATTAAGTTCAGAGTTGTGTAACATCCCTCTCCAGGATTTCCAGAGTTCTCTCTCATAAAGTTTAGCTTTTATTCCCTTTTTTTCTCCCTATAGTGTAGAACTTCCCCCTTTTATTTCTGTGGTAGTAATGAATTATGTCCTCTTTCAGTTTGTTTTGCTCCTTAAACTCTTTGAGGAAGGCATATAAATAACATATTGCTCTAGCTGAAAAGATTTATTAGGAAAATCCAAACAAGTCTTTCATTATTCAAGATCAAACCTTATTACTCTTGTTTCTCCATTTTAAATAGCAGGCCTACAGGATGATCTTGAAAAATGTAGGGATACAGTAGAAAGGTACTGGGAGTAGCAGGCATGGAGTAACGGAGGTAGGTGAGGAGGATGATGATGGAACACTGCTCATTGAATGAGGGCATTTGGCAGTTCCTCTGTAAAAGATAATAACAATTGCTTCAAAACATTACTGAGGGTACATGCTGAGCAGCAGTGGTGGATGATTCAGACCCGAGCTGTGTAGTATTATGGCAACAGGTCTGTTCCACGGTGATTTTGCAAGAGACCTGTGTGCAGATGGATGTATTGCCCCCCTTCATTATCTGCCTGTTTGTAGCACGTAGCTCTGTCACTAGTGTTTCCAGCTTCTCCTCCTCCTGACCTGCTGAGCTGCCAGAGCTGTAACCACCATCAGCATGTGAGCAGTAGTTCCTTGCTGTTCATTACTTATTGCTCCTTTATATAGGATTTTTGATAGGCAACAGGATACTGTGGAGTGGTACAATTCCTTGCTTATTCACATTGTGCTTTATAGCACGTCATTATGATTTGGGCCATAATTCTTCCAGCTCTTCTAGTTAATGTTCACATGTTGCCCTTGACTGTACTTTTCAGGGACTGCAGTATTACATGTAAAAGAAGGATTCAGATTCACCATAAGCGGCTGAACAGCTTTCCACATTTTAGCACTGTCAGGAGGAAGAATGCATATAGTGTTTCCAAAATAAGTGTTACATAAACTCTTCATAAATAAATAATTATAACGGGATATACAGCTTATTGCTGTATTTCAGGTTGTTCTGTCTCCACTAGTTTTGAAAGTTAGTAATACGTCATATTCAAGGTTATGATATAGGTAACTCCTAAAACCACCAAATAAATCCCAAATATACCACTTTGGCGGACATAAACATATCCTTCAGTTGATGAATTTAAGAAAAAAAACCTAGAAGACAAACCAGCCCCCAGACTAATAGCATAGTGTTTAGCCATAAGTTTTAATGATCCAGGATAATAGCGATTTCAAGAAATGTATATGAAGGCAACTTTTGATTCAGCAGGTTAGTTATAAAAGGCTTCAGCAAATATATTGAGTTGTATATTGAATTTCCACTTCCATTTGAATGTGAAGTTTTCTGGTATCAATTTTGGTCAGAAATGCAGCTTTAGTGAAGTCCATATTTTCACTGAAGAGATATGTATGTCTCAGAGAGCAGAAACACTGAAGGGTAAGACAGGTTACATTTACTCTAATCAGTGACTCAGTGTCTGTTTTGCTTCTGCTATTTAACAGAAGGACTCTGATGCAGATGATGCTGTAGAACAGTTATTTCTTGTTGTTGTGGCTATTGATTTTGGCACAACATCCAGTGGCTACGCCTACAGCTTCACCAAGGAACCAGAATGTATTCATGTAATGAGGTAAGGGCTGCAATGCAGCATTCAGTTTTCGATCGTGATACCATGGCTTGTCTGCAGTACCTGTAGGTATCTTCTGCAGGAGCCTGAAGTGTCTACATTGGTCTAGTGTTGCCACAGTATATACCTATCTCAGGGTTATACTTTCTTGTTACATCTTTTTGTATTCTAATTTGCTTTAATAATCAATGTAAACATGTCCCCTGTCTGTTGTTTTGCTGAGTTTACAAGATGACATGAGTAAAAGGAGGGATCAGTGAATATTTAGAATTGTTCAGGGAGCAGTGGCAAGTATTAAGTCAATTATTAAAGCCTTATCTCAGAGATTGAGAAGAACTACACTTTTATTAAGGGTCATGGCATTTCCCAGGAGCTGCCCATCTCCTGGAATCATGCTTGTATACAGTTGCATGTACAGTGCTTAGTTACTTGCACCCAGAAACTGATCATTCATATGACTGATTTAAGCATTTTAGCATAAAAATTTTATCAAATCCCTGGTAATGAATCGGTGATACTGGGAAAAAAAGCAATCAAAAGGCATGAATGTGAAAATTAAGGTTTGATGTGAACTCTGTTCTGTATTATATGTATGGAAAGGACAGATTTTAGATGCTGTTGTGTAAAGCTTTTTTAAAATTTCAAGTCCTTGATAAATTCACCACAGTATAAATTTATGCATATAAATCTAATGCAATCACAAATGCAAAAACTATTATGGTAGGTGCCCGAAAGGATTGCCATACAAACCATTTTTATAATGTTTTGGGTTTTTTTTAAATTTTTATAATGAAAAGCTTATTAATATAATTTAAATATAATTTAATTTAAAGATATTTTAAATATAATTTAAAATGAAATTCTTATTAAAGTATCTTTAAAATGACTGTATTGTAATAAGACCCACGATACAGACAATTTCAGATGTAAGCAAGGTATGTATGAAAAGCTTAGCCAGAAAAGTTCTAAACAAAGCTGCTGTTATAGCAGTAGGTAAGCTACTGTTTTAGCACTATAATACTGAGAGCAAAAGGACAAAAAGACTCATTTGCTGTATTCCAGTGCGATGTACTGGTTTTCTAAGCAAAGATGCCAGCTGAATGCATCTCTGTCAGTCTCAGCAGACAGTATTGATTGTGTGTTCACAGTTGGATTGTATACGGTTGCAATGCATTTTGGGGATCTGATGCAACTGGGTGATGTGAAATACTTTCTAAAGGGAGGTAAATTTTGGAATGGTTACAAAGGTACACACCATTTTCATTACGGACAAGGCCTTTTCTGCATCCCATCCAACTGTTCTGCAAACAGCTCGGGAAACTGTGTGGTGCTAGAAGTCAAAGGACAGGCTGTGTGTTGCTATCTCAGCCAGGTTACAGGGCTGTGCAGTCAGAATCCATGTATATCATTTCCTGTTCTCTGTTGACAGCAAATGATTAATCACATTTCTTGAAGAAGTTGGCTAAACTGAGGGAAGACATCTCTGAAGCTGTACCTGAGCGATCCTAAATCCTGTATACTGTGTTGTTCCTATAACCTCTGTGGAGACTTCACTGTGTGAATTCCCTGCTGTTTCTAGGGATGTCTTTTAAGCCCTTAGGTTTTATGTTAGGACCTGATTTTTGCCATTGTGTTCACACTATACTGCAGTAAATTACAGACTAGAGTCTCCTTCCAGGGTACCAGGCTTCCTGCTGTGCATCACTGGGACATAGAAATCTGGGTGCTGTGTGGCCAGCTGATAGTATATTCCAAATCTTATGGATGTTTTACTACTTATGGTTGAAAGCACCATATTTTGTTCCTTATGCAATAATGGATTATGATTTCAGACCTGTGTAGATATTATATGAGATACTGATGTAAAAAGATGTGAAATAATTTTTATATTTCTAGCCAGAAAAGAGGAACATATCGGGGGGGCAGGCGGCGTGACACGGGGGGACAGGGATGTATTCAGATTTCCAACAGGTGTTTCAAACAGTGGAAAATATTTTAATACCAAGAATGATGTTTTAATTATTTTTTAAATGGTATTGCTGTTAAGGAAAGATTTGGGGGAAGACACAGCTGCAACTAACTTATGAAATAATGTGTATAATATTTATATATATATATATAAAAATTAACATGAAATAAAGAAATGCAATTGAAAGAATGGTATATGTATCAAAATAAGGCTTCAGTAGTTCAGAAGGTATTAAGAGGTTCAAGCTCTGTATATAATGAGGCTTATATATAGCATAACTTACAAATATTTCAGCAGAGTAAATGTAGTAACTTCCCGCCCGCACTCGAGAATGTTTACATTAAAATAAAGCATACCAATGATGCATGGTCCTCTTTGCTTCCTAACATTTTTCCACCTTCACTCCTTACTGTTGATCCTTTCCAGACATTTAGATTTCTGACTGCCTTTTAACAAAGCTGCTTTTCTGTAAATGTCTCAATGAAGGGTAAGATGGGTTTAATTATGAAGTCTTACTTTGGAAAAGAGTGAACACACAAACCTTTAGTCCCAAGTTTGGCTGTGTCAGCAAAGTCGTCTAATTAGTAGACAAAGTCATGGTTTTGACTGTGTGTGTTTATTTGCTGTGATGCTCAGTACTAAAAAAACATAATTTATAAGCACTGAACTAAGAAAGTTCTCGGAGCATAAGTTTAGCTTTAAATGTATGAGTACCCTCACTCACTTTAGTAGACTAAAGCATGCTTTCAGAGTTGGGCATGCATTTCTGGATGATGGATGAATGACTTTACCTTGATTGCATAACATTAGTTATTGTTATATCAATTTTAGGTAATACTTCACACCTTTTAACTCTTACTAGTTCCTCACAGCTTCTGCAAAGATAGTTGTGGTCACCTTCCGACTCCTGTTGCAGAGTAGAAGTGTGTGTTACGATGAGTACTATTTTCTGCATCCCTTGAGGCTGAGTGAATGGTTATGAACAGCCTGGCCGTGAGCTCAGCGAGCGCTTCAGGGTGCTGGGCAGTGCCAGAGCCATAATGAAGGGCAGTTTGGTGCTATAGAACGAGTTAATAATGTCTCCTTTGAAGGCAATACGCGAAGTCTTACATAATTTTGAAAACTCCTTTTTGATTTATGTGCACTTTCTTGAAGTTATAAATGTTTCAGCTGCTGGTTAAATAGCAACAAATTGAATATATTTCACAGATGGAGAGAAATAAATGCATAAACGCATGTGTTTATGAAACAAATTGCAGCCTGTCTTTGGCAGGAGGGAGAAGGTGGTCTTTTTTCAGTGTAACTTTACTTCAACCTTCAGATTTCCCCTCTTCCTTTTCTTCCCTGTTTGACTGTAATTCTTGGCAGATAGTTGCCTTTCTTCTGCAAGCACGCTCCCAGTGGCGTTAGGCTACGTTTTGATGACCCTGCTGCTCTGTTTCCTTGACTGTTACACTGCAGCTCTGGATCAAATTCTCATCGCTCTGCAGATCACTCTCTTCTCTGTCTGTTGGCCAGGTCCATGTGTAGGGAAGGGCATTTCTCTAACCTTAGTGTAACCTTGTGATCCTGAATAGAGTTTTTAGCTCTGACCCTGCTTTGAGAAAATATCCCCCAAGTGCACTTAGAGTACTGCTGGCTTGTATTTGGCCATGCTCTTAATAGGCATTTTCTTTTTTTTCTTCTTCCTAAGAGCATTATTACCATCATTTGTAGTATTGGAACCATGAAATAAAACTGCAAATGAAAGTCTTGAAGTCCTGGCCCTACTGGCTGGAAGCCTCCGCTAACTGGAGTGAGGCTAGGGCTCCATGTGAGAGGAGTGGCAGGAGTTACCATGCACGTGCCTTTGGCTGCAGCTGCTTCTCTCTAGAAAAGATGTCACATATTTTTAAAGCTCTCATTGCAAATGATAGAATTGAACTTCCCCTTCTTTATTGTTCTTTCTGTGACTGAACAGTAATAAGGCTGAGAACTTTCGAACTTGCTGAGCAGTTAACTGTATCTAGTTTCCATCAGAAACTCCCCAGGAAGTGAACATCCAATTCTCTAGGTGGCTTTGAAAATTCAGTCCATAACACTGAGCATTGATTTGTCTTCATTTAAACTGCACCTCAAGTGTACTTATTCCGGAAAGAGAAAATGTGCCTCGCCGTAATGAAAAATAAAGGAGTATTGTTATTAGCCACATCCTATTTATGGAATTTCCCACCAGTGACTCAGAATGAATCATTAATGATTCCAAGCAAGACCGATACCAGTCTGTCTCCTCTCTGCTTGCAGCGGGTGTGTGGGATTTAACAATCTGGTGAAATAGGCAGTGTTTTCTGCTCATGGGCTGTGGGATCTCAGCTTCTTCTCATTGAAACCATATGTTTGCTGTAACACCTACTCAAAGCTTTTGGAGTTGACCAAGTAAGTTTCTAGCAGCAGGTTAGATGAAATGACCTGGAGCACAGCCCTTGCCAGCAGATAATAGCTCAGGGGCTGAGCAGCAGGGCTACAGAGGTTTAGGAAAGTTTTCCGAGTGGATGAAGGTGGAAAACATTCCACTTCTCATTCTGCTGTTTCTGCTTTCAGAGCAGTGGAATTGCTCTCTACACTGAAGTCAATTCAGAGACGTGGTTCCCTGCCATCGCTGCGGCTGGTGCAAAAAGGGCAGATTTTGTTCTGTTTTGCCTAGTTGGAGGGTCAGAAAGATTCCCAGCACTTGAGAAGATCCTGTTTCTTGATACTTTGCCAAGTATTAACCCCTTAGATCGCAGTTTTCCATGTCAATTGTCTGCCTTGGTCTGGAGGTCAATTAATTTTCAATTGCTTCAACTGTCTCTCAGAATGAAATGGAAAAGATACTTTTTTTCTACATAATTTTCCTATGTCACATAAGTCTCGCAGAACAAAGCAGTCTTTTTTGTGCTTCACAAGAAGGACTTTGGCAGTAGTATACTGTGAAAGTGTGTTTTGCTATCTTTAGAAAAAAGCAATCAACATGTGGTTTAATAACGAATGCAGTTGCCCATGTGATCTTCACTTGGCTCCTCTTTGAGCTGCGTTATGGTTATGGCTGAGAGCATAAAGCAGATTTTCCACTGATGCCTTTTTGAGAAAATGTTTTCTGGTAAGTGTTTGTTTCCCATGCTGAAAGTGCTTGTATATGGAGCAAAGAAGAACAGTAATGATTAATTCACCATTTTAATGGACAGTAGTCAAGGAAATATTTTGGTGCCTGTAAGATACTTGAGGCCTGGGGTTATTTTTGAAAGACTAACATTTTTAGAACGTTTTGGGCATTTAAAACACAAAATCCATCAACTTCAGGTGAGTGAAGAGTGCAACGCAGAGAGCTCAACATCTGCAGACAGTTTCAGGTGTCCAGGAAATTAGGCACTTGTTCATGTGGTGGTTGAACTGGCTCCGTGCTTCAGAGAGCATTTTGGGACAGGAGCAGGGATTTAACCAACTTTTCAGTGGTGTTCAGCTGATTTAAACAGGTCCCTGTTTCAAAATGGGGAAGAGTAGCCCATACAAGTGAGCATACATTAAGTCTGCTTGGCCATTTTGAGGATTCAGATTTTCATTTATAGTGTTCTTGTATAATTATTTGATTTTTTTTTTCCCTTACAATATTTATTATATATGTATGTTTAGTTTGAAAACAGGATTATTTCTGTTTTGATTGTGTGTGACTTATTTTAGGGAACCTGTACTCTTATTAAAGACAGAGCATGATTATGTCCTTAAAAATTATACAACTCACTGCAAAATGAATTTTCTGAAATTAAAAGTACACCCTTCTTTTCTTGGATGTGAGTAAAACCACTTGGTTTTGGTATTATAAGGATTGAAATTAGTATCTTTGGAGGGGAAAGCAGTGTGTGCAATCTGTCCCCAGGTTGTTTTTTCTGCTGCTCTAAACTTTAGTATCATTTACTGAATCTATTTCACTTGTTGGATAGACGATGGGAAGGTGGAGATCCGGGCGTATCCAATCAGAAGACACCAACTACTATCCTCCTAACACCAGAGAGAAAGTTCCATAGCTTTGGGTATGCAGCAAGAGATTTCTACCATGACTTGGATCCCACGGAATCAAAGCACTGGTTGTATTTTGAAAAGTTTAAGATGAAGCTGCATACCACTGGTGTAAGTAGTAACCATCTCTCTTGGATAACTGTTCATTTACTACTCAAATCACCTTTTAGATTTTGCCTAAAGATTGTGACCTAGACGTGAAGCAGCTCTATTTTTAAGTTTAGAGAGTAAATAAAGTAAATTAAACTGTTAGGTTGACATTATGATTAATTTTCTTCTCACTGTATTTGACAAGTGTATTTTGCCAGCCTTCTTTCTAGATCTTAAAAGTTCAGTATCTGCTTTGCTTAGATCTTCATGTCCTAATTTTCCTGGGTGAAATCCATAGCTGTCTAGGAACTCTGCAGGAGATCAGTTTGTTCTATAAATTTACTCAGAAAGCAGAAGTAGAATAGAAGAGCCATACTGAACTCTAGCACAGAGGAACAACTTTAGCCAGGGTTCATTATCAAAACTGCAAGTGCAAATCATATTGTTAATTTGACATTATTCCTACTGATTATACTTGTTTCTTAAATTAAGTCATTGTAGAGTTCTGGGACTTGGCCAGTACTTTCTGTATTGAGTTTTTTTCTGTTTTCATGTGTTGGTGGGAAGCCAAAAATCTACGCTTTTAACTTGGATTAAAGATTTTACATATGCTGCTTTGTTAATTACTTACAAATACATTTAATGCAATTGTTTGATATTTAGTCCATATTTCTCTCTCTGCCTGTAGTATTTTGGACATGGTAGGTGCTTAAAAACAGAGTCTAAAATAAGCAGCAAATGTCATGCTTCAGGAAATTCAAATGATGAGTTAGATCCTCTTCAGAACAATTTTGTCACTTTTTCCTGGCCAGGTGGATAAAGAATTCCCTCCTCTCAAGCAGTGGGAATTAATTTTATGTTTACCTTCTCCTTTTAATAACTTCCAGTTATTTTCTTTCATGTAGAATCTTACCATGGAGACAGAACTGACAGCTGCAAATGGCAAAAAAGTCAAAGCACTTGAAATATTTGCTTATGCTCTGCAATTCTTTAAGGAACAGGCATTAAAGGTAGGATAATGCTTCCTTATCTAGATTTGTCTGTATTTATAACTGGTATAAATGTGATGTTAACACTTCTAACCTTGCCAAGCTTTGACCTCAGTAGTATTTGATGTAAACAAAGCAAGGCAGCTGTAGAAACTCTAGGCAGGCTATGGACTCTGCAGGGCTCACAATAGCCCAAAGTAATTTCCCTTCACATAGGGGAAGCTTGATTCAATAATAGTGAGTGTATCACCGTGATGCAGAGTTCTGAATATCTTCTTACTGGCTTAAATATTTTCTACTGCTTTTTTTTTTAAATTTATTTACATTTACTTGAAAAGAAAATTTAAAAGTGCAGGAGCTGAAGCTCGGGAATTAAATTTGAGACTGGTTCCTGTCCTTGTCCCTTAAACTTCTCCTGCTGGGATGGCAGATTGTTCTGTGTCCACGCCAGGTTCTCTCTCACATTAAAGAGTTGGCACTGTGAAACACAATAGGATGGGCACCTGCTGATATCTCCTCCCTCAACCTTCTCTGATTAAGCAAAGGGAAGTCAGATGAGCTGGATTTGTTTGTAATAGAAAGATTATTTAAAGCTCCTTTACAATTTGGTGGCTTGAATTTTACTGTAAGTCTGTACCAAGATGACCTGCTGAGGTGTACAAGCCAGCTAACCATTGTCCAAACCAATTTAACGACCTGCGCACAGCGCTCCTTTATTCTGTTTTACACAGTTGAACTGTAGTGCATGTGCCAAAGAGCTGCGATCAGGCTATGGTGTTTTGGCCCCGTGCTGACCCTTTGCAGGGGTGAATTTCATGATGTTGTGCTGTGAGATGTTAATTGGTTGCTCTAATCCTGAATGCACATTTATGCAGAAAATCTAACAGGCATTTGAGAGAGCCAAAAAGCAAGAAAGACATTTAATTTTTAAAATCATACCATATTCTGATGCACTGCCTCCATTTGTGTTGCTTTTTTTTTCTTTCATTTTTTTCTTTTGTTCCCTACCGTGGCTCATGTTGTTAGGGTAAATGCATTTTTTTTTCCATTTCCCATTTGAAATGTTACAGTACTCATTTCTTGTAATACTTTTCTTGGATCACAAGTTTGTTTTTTGTGTTCTCCTGTGAAATACATGTCCCCAGTAAACAGTTTTTGAGATTTAAAATCTCATGTAAACAGTCAAATGTGACTTAAGTACACATTGGCTTCAAACGCACCACTGTAACGTCAATGTAAGCGTAGTAGTGCTGGGGCAGATCCGAATCTTCATTCAAGCAAGCATTGTTTAAAATAGGCTTGTTAGAAAACTAACCTACTTTTTTGAATGGGTTTAATTTATTCTCTGTGAGATCTCAGTCTGTTTTTTACGGCTACAGGGAAATAATCCTATCGTTACAACTCAAAATCCTCATCTTGTCAATGACTGTGTTTAACTGGATTTGGGGGTTGATTCTGGAGTCACAGGCTTGAACCTGTGCATAGTCTGGGGAAATTTTTAGCGAATATGAGTGCTGTTGGGTGCAATCCAATATATTTGCTCTGGTGCCTGTTCAGGGCTACATCCTTTCTAGATGTTAATAAATAAATTCCTGTGATTTGTGATTGCATGCTGAAACTAATTAGACAAGCAATGTAAATGAACTGTTACTTTGGACTATAATCTGTCTGTTTCTAGTGCCATGTGCAGAATAAAGGTACTACTTTTCCAGCATGGATTTTTAAACTACAGCATAACTAAACAAATACACACCTTGGCACAGCACATGCAGAAACATTTTTATACATTCTAAAGGCCCGTTGTTCACCTTTCTGAACCTCTCCCTGTTTGGATGGAAATTTAGATAGGACATATGGTAGTGACATTTTACTTGGAACCTTTCCCAAAACGTGTCAGTATGTCACCTAATTTGCAAATGCAATACAGACTTTCCTCTTTTTAAGGGGAAAAAAAAAGGACAATAAAAGAACTAAACTAGTCTTGAATGTTTGCTTGAAGCAAAACTTTCAAGGAGCAATCAGTCATTTTTTAAAAGGTTTAACTTTAACTTCCCCTTGTTAACTGAGTTGTAAAAATTTGATTTAAAGGTAAGTGAGGTATAAAGAAGTCATTGAAAAATCCAGGTTGTAAAACATAATATTCGTCAGTGATACTGTAAATATTTTTCTGCATCTTAATCAAGATGAAAGTGTGAATTCTTCAAGCTAACAGCAAATCCCACACTGTGACTAATAATGTACATAAATGTTCTGTAATATTCAGCAATACATGAGCTGCTTTTGGAAAAACTAACTTTTCTACTTCACGTTAAGCAGTAAACTTTTCTATAGACCTCCTTGAGAAGGTATCAACCTGAATCCCAGCTTTTAGCACAGTAAAGCATTTTTGACAGGTTGGCAATAATTCTGGTTTGTAGCATAGATGTAACAGTGAAAAAAATTGAAAAAAGAAAGTTACTGTTATTGGAGCCAGCAGAAAATAATGTTTTCTTATAAAGCTGACAACCATCATTTTGCATTCACCTCCATTTTCATTTAGGAGCTCAGCGACCAAGGAGGCTCGGATTTTGAAAACAGTGAAGTCAGATGGGTGATTACGGTGCCTGCTATTTGGAAGCAGCCTGCAAAGCAGTTCATGAGACAAGCTGCCTACAAGGTAAGATTGCAGGCTGGACATAGAAATGCCCCTTTAAACCCCTAGTTGATAGGCTAAATGGTTAACTGTATTTGGGACAATTAGCTGCAGTGTAATCTGTTTTAAAATGGTGTAGAAAAGAGATGAGGAACATTGAAGGAAAAGTTAACTCTACCAAGCAGTAGCTTTAAGTCATATGTATTCACCTCTTCAATGCTTTTTTCTTGCTGTCCCTTACTGCAGCTTCTGATGTTTTAGTCATCCTGTACACTGTATTCCTGCTGAATTCAGTGCACGTGGAACAGATGCAGTTTTGAGGCTCAAGGGAAAACTGATGTTAAAATACTGGACACAGTTTTGTTTTGTTATTTTTTTTAGGTCATCACAGACATTTTAAGTTAAAAAAAAAAGAAAAAAGGAAGAGGAGTGAAAGAAAAGAGCCTCCTCAGTGGGACTTTTTTTCCAGTTCCCATTTTCCCACAGTAGGAATGAAAGGACTGTGAACCGGATAGTCTGGATATAAAATTAAATTCAAATGTTATTTTCATCAGTTAGAGGTTTATCTGCATTTAACCCTTTCACCCCAGCCCCCCCAAATATGTGCGCTTTCCACAGGCATGTCCTTTATTTCAAATTCAGTTTGTGTCTTTGATACATGAGATGTACACCTTCTTTTCATCAGGATATTCATTTTCCATTTTGTTTTATTTATTTTTGGTCAGAGACTTACGTAACCCAGTGGCAGCAGCTTTGCAATACACAGTTTGTAAAATACCTAGTAGTCATGAGTAATTTGCAGAGTGCTCCTGGGAAGCACCCAGATTTTTCTCTGTTTCTAACTATCTCTAATGTTGAGCAACATTTTTCTTAACAGTCTTTATTGTGGGATTGCTAATGCTAGTGCCAGAAGCAAAACACTCTTAAAGTTCTGATGGAAGGACACGGTTTTAGGTAAATCTGAAACACTAGAGACCCATTCATTCTCTCTGTATATTGTTGTCTGCCTGCTGTCCGTGTGTGTGCATGTGTGCTCGTGAACCGGGAGCTGGGTAAGGAGCAGGGCAGGGTAAGGTAGATCTCTTGGCATTTCTCATTTGTGGCACAATGGAATGTTGTTAATTAGTGTCTGTGTCTGTGGTTGTGTCTGTGATTGTGTACTTTTATCGGCAAGCTTGATAAATAGCTAGGACTGACAAGGCTTTTAACGTGGTGTGTGTGATCAATTGCAGGAAAACCTAAGTTTAGAGAAATAATTGATGTTTACTTGACACACAGTGGATTATTTTTTTCAAGTAATTATTTTTTTTCAAGTAATGGGGATGAAGAAAAAAGTGCAGAAAAGGGAGGTCTGCTTTGCCATCCAGTCTTTCAGGATCCAACACGTCCCTCATACCAGTATGGTCATAGGGATCAGAAGTTGCAGCCCTTGTTGCTGGCTACTGGAACATGAAAGAATCGTGAAAAGGAGAGCATGTTGTCTTAAGAGTAATTGGGGCATGGAGTAGAGAAAACTGTGAAAAGGCAGTGGTAGAAACTTTGTTGCTGGAGACACACTGAGATACAAAGGCGAGTGTATGCTGAGAGTTAACTAGTAGGAAATGTTAATGAGCTGTGGAAATTTGCTTGAGTAATCTGTTGCAAATGACGTAGCTCTAAGAGAACAAAAATATTAATGGCTTCAGTCATTGGGTCACAACATAAAGCCCAGCCTTTCTGGAATGGTTAAGTAGGTGAATAAGCAAAGCTTAATATTGCATGGAATTAATAAAGTCAAGCAAGAAGTGTTGTGGATCTGCTTCTGCACTCAACATCCATCAGCTTTTGCAGAGCCTAGAATCTCGGCACGACTCTGACATCCCCTCATCTCTGTCTTGCCTTAAACAAGCCATTGCTAACCTGGAACTCGTAATCTGCCCAAGGGCTCCTGCCACGCTCCCTTCCACTTGCTGTGCTGCTCTCCAGTTTGAATGAGTAATCTGGGTGTTCCCTTTGGCTCACGGTTCTCCCTCTCGCTTTCCATCCAGCCTATCACAATCCTGTGCATTCTGTCTGCATGACAGCTTTTCCTGTCTGTACTGCGGAGCGTCGATCAAAGCTGCCACAGATTTTGCATCTTGGTTATTGCAACATCATTTCCTTGGCTTTGGCAGCTGTAATCTGGCCTGGTTTGTATCTCTTCAGAATATTGCCGCAAAAGGGTTTTGTAGCTTCGCGTTTGACAGGGAATCAACCGACATTTGACTCCTTCATCTGTGTCACCTCAGACATAAGCTGCATGTCCCAGACGTGAGAATTTGTAATGTTAACTCATTTTCCTTCTCTGAAATCTGCTCTAAAATGCAGGTTTTTTTTCACACCTACAAAAACTCGATTCTGATTAATTTACTGATATGTGAAGCTGCTCCTCATTGCTTATTGCTGTTACTCTCCCTGCCCCATATTTACTCATTTGTTGTGCTTTTTGTATCCTTAACTCTTTTTATAGTTGAGTTGTTACCTCTTTGAAGCGGGTATTTGTTTATTCTCATTTGTCTTGCTTTCTGGGGCCTCCTGAGGGACTAAGTCTGGCTGTAGAGAGCTGCATGTCTTTACAGCTTCACTTTGCTGAATCAAAATTGCTTTCTTCCTGAATAACAGTTCACAGATGCTTCTTCCTGTCCCTCATGCTTAATTCCTGTGTGTCCAGAGACAGTTTAAAAGCTGTGTGACACTTGTTGACGTGGGGGTCACACTTGTAGAGAGCTCTGTGGCAAGAGCAGGGTGTCATCTCTGAACGATCCACTTTGGCTTAAGTTTCCTTTCCCAAAGCATGGGATTAGTGTGCATTGCATGTGTGTTTGTTGCATCCCAAATAATGACTCTGAGGATGCATCAGCCAGGTTCCTCATTGTGCCCCCCAGTGAAATATAAGGCATCATAAATAGTGTTAACTTTTCTTGTTTCTGTGTCCTAGTTGTTCTGTTCCAAATTCTTTGCTTTGGTGTAGTTCTGTCAGAAGTGCTGTATTTGCCAGTCTTAGAAGGAATCCCGTTCTCATGAAGAACTCTCATCGTGAGTAATAAATTCAAATTGCTGATATGTTTTCTTATTTTGGAGACCTTGGCAGAGTGGTCTGGTTGGACAGTGTGTGGGAGGACTCCATCCTGCTCATGTGGGTGGGACCTGCCCTAATTCTTGTCCTTGCAAAAGCAGCCAAATGCAACATGCACTGGGCCTGAGGCTTAGACCCCACCATGAAAAAACAGCTTAGGTGTGGAGACAACCCACTTCTGCTCCTGAACGTGGCCTGGCACCTACAGCCTCATCAGAATGGCGTGTGAACACGGACACAAAACCAGGATCCCACCTCTGTGTCATCTGAGTTTGTGCTGACACAAGAAAGTTCAGTGTTTTGTTAGTCTTGTGTTACTGGTGACAAAAAAAAAAAGAAGCTTATGTCCAGTAATGGAAAGGTGAAACTCTAAAAGTATCGAAGACCATTTTTGTAGAAATCCATTGTATCTGGGTAGGTGTAAATAGTTGATTCCATCTTAACAGCACTTCGCTGTCTTAATATATTACTATGAGCAGCACTTGTAATCCCTTATCCAAACGAAATTCAGGCACTGTAGATTGTTTATTAGAGGCATACAGGATCCAATATTCTTGGCAGATTGTTTGTTTTTAGTAAAGGCATTCTTCCAGCTCGTCTTTCAGTACACATTCTCTGGGCACAGTAAGTGCAGAGCAGAATCTGCAGCCCGGAATACCTTGAACATGCCAGTAGCAATAAGGTTTTAGGGAAGAGTTTGGAGTGAGACAGGAGTATGTGAATGCATAAGCTATAAAAGAAGACAGTAAAATGCGGCGTTCCAAGTGCACTTAGGGCAGAGCAAAGGAAAGGGAAGGATATTGTGTTTTTGTAAGCTTGCCTAAAATATTCTGTAATTGCAAACATCAATGAGCTGGTCTACTTAGAGATATTGAGGGTTCTTCTCTTTCAGTATAAACTGTTGATTTAGAAATGGAGTTCTAGAGCTCTGAAGTAGATTTATCCTTCAGTTACAAATAGCAAATAAAGTCATTTGCATGGTAAGCTCATATAAATAAACAGAGGCAGTCTACGTTATAGGATTAAGGATGTGAGCCTGGAATTCCAGATGCTCTCTTTAACCAGCTGTTGTGCTGAATAGTTATTGATGTTTTCACATTAGTTTTGTCATGGATTGCACATGATGAGAATTATTTAACACATTGTGTTCCAGAGTTACATCAATCACATTGATCAGTACTAGCCTGCTCTGTAGAAACTTCAGAGAAAAGTAAACGAATTTGATGAAAGAGTAATGTGATGGCACATAAAATTCATTACTAATAAAAACTTGATGTGAAGTATGCTTGATTTTTAAAAAGATAACTAGAGAGATTTAGCCAGATCGATACCTGTGAAGCTGAACTACACTTAGTCCTTTGTAAGTATTTTCTTTGGTTACATAAAGCACATGTAACTGAAATTTATTTGTCTAGGCACAGTGTAACAGGCTTCTGCTGTAAACTAAATAAAAAGGCCATGATGTTCAGGCATAAGCAGCACTGGGAAGTTGGTGATTTCCCTGAAATGGTACTTGTTAGTGGCAGCAGACGAGGCAGAAATGTGTTTATGCATCAAACACCTTGATTATTTGTGGCTTCTGAGATTCTCTTGAGCCCATGCTTTCACTTTTGTGATATTAAGATCTTTTTAATCATAAGGATTAAAATGTTTATTAAGTGATATGTTAGGGAGGATTCTGCATCTTGTTAGCTATGTTTAATTAGGAAAGGATAACTAATTGAGGAGTGAAGATTACAGAGTAGGAACTCGGCACAGTGGGAAATGTGTAGTAATTGATCTTGGTTTACACGCTTTAATTACCCAGCCGGGTTCACATGAAAGCATAGGCAGTTGACAGAACCACCTGGAAATCCATTTCTGTACATTTCTGTTTGTCCACCTCTGTGGCACAAGTAGGAATATTTGGAGCTTTTCTTTCTCTTTTGCTAAGCAAGTAAAATAGGAAGTTTTTGTAGCATTCCAAGTAAGACTAAGTAGATGGGTCGGTGCCTGTCTTAAAAGCCATGGAACATGTTTCTCAGGATCTTACAGATTGCCTGAAAGGGCACTAGAAGCAACAGAAATAGCAAAAAATAAGAATCTTCCCTCTGCCTGGTGGAAAGACTGTGCTAGATGGGGTTTTCCAGCCAAAAGGTGAAAACAAGTCTGAAAGTCTTTGAAAGTCCAATCAGGAGGAGTTGGGGGAGTGATAGAAGTCCACAAACAAATATAAATCAGTGTGGACAAGGTCTAAAACTAGTAGGTAGGATTATCTGTAGTGGGTTCATAGAAAGGACAATGAAGGAGGGTAACAGATTGGTGCCAGTATTTAATTGCAAAGACAAATAAAAGAAATACAAGCTGAAAGTGGAACTATAGGGAAAAATACTAAGGCAAATTTAGAAAGTCCAAGGTACAAAATAAGATACAACTAATGGAAAAGAGCAAGCATATAGTTTTCTCGGTGAAACTACTCTCAGTCAGGTCCACTTGTGTCTCTTTAATAAAATCAGCTGAAGCCATAAGGACCTACACTGAGGATATTTTGAAACAAAGGGAAGGGGAGAGCTTGAGACACTGGGAGGGTACTTAAATAGAGGGAGAGTCAGGGATTGCTGTTGTGGTAACTGGTGCATGCCCATGGTCCGGAAAGCATTTCTAGAATAATATAACATGAAAAATTTAAAAGGTTATGAGAATTTAATGGCTTCATTTTTCTAATGCACGCTAGTCATAAAGCTTGCAACTAATGTCCTCCTGCACCTTGGGGGATATAATGTAATGCAGCAAAAAATTCTTGGTAATGCCACTTGGAGCTAAGCTTTCGATTACTGCACAAATGTGATCTGAGGCAACAGTCACTTGGGAGTGAGCAGCAGCAACATCACCCCAGTGGAAATACGGACTCGGAGCCACTGCGGTCCCTTTTACCATCAACCTGTCAACAAACATAGGCTCTCCCTTAGCATGTTATAATTCAGTAATATGTGAATCAGCTTAAAAAATGCGAATTCAGGTTTATTTTGGTCCCAATATCTGTGAAAATTTTGGAGGGATGAAGAGGCAAGGGCACAAGAAAACAAGCAATTTGGAAAATTTGTGTAGCCTATTGTGCAAAGAAGTAAGTTGGTGATTTCAGAGTCTTGTTCCTTGCCTTGTAAGGGATCCGAGATTCTTCCCCTTAGAAAATTCTTCTTTGAGTTGTAGAACAAGTCTGCTAGTTTTGGGGTGGGATGGTGTTCCCCTGTCAGAACTATCACAGTACAGCTCATAAATTTCCTCAGGTTTTTGAATTAAGTCAGACCAGTCAGAGGACTTCTTCTAACTGGGAGAGGAAGGTGAAGGCTTGACAGAGAGGAGCCCGTTTTGTCACTTCTATTGTTTTCTGCAAGAAGCTGTGTTTACCTTAACATTTGGACTAGAAGCATAATCTTAATCGTTGTAACATTTATATAGTGGATACTGTATTCTTTCACTATTCTGCAAGTGTCACATATAGGGATTTGACATTATTTCCTGTTCTCTGTCCTCTCATCGCTCGTACTGCCTAGGAGAACAATGTTTCCCCAATTAATACTTCATATTGCTCAGGAGCCCTTGAGATTATCTGCTTCTCTTCCTTCTCTGGATTCCCTTATGCATTTTTGGCGTTTCAAAGGTTTGTATTATATCCTATGTAAATTTTATTTGGTTTTAAATTAAAAAGGGGAATTTATAATACAGAATCCAGAGGACCTGATGAATATGGATTTCAATAATAGAACCAAACAGTACTTACAGTCCCAAAGAATTCAAAGTATGTATGAAATATAAAATATAGAAATGCACAGGTAAAGCAATCCATAATCTTAGCTGGGTAACAGCAACCCCAGGAAAAATAAGTTGAGGCAGTTGACTGTGCTTAGCAAAGGCATTTATCTCAATCAGACAGCCTAGCCATCTATAAAAAATTGGTTCATCTAATCAGTGACCACAGAAATGCAGCGATTCTGACTGTAGCCAATGCAGCTCCACAAAATTCATTATTCAGAGTGTGCTGAAAGTAAAAGTCATGCTTCATTGCAGTTCCAGGTGCTACATTTATCTTTCTGCTTTTCAGAATGGGATAACACTATCGTTTCTAAACGGCTGGTAGGAGGGAGGAATGTTACAGGCTGTACTTTTATTTCTTATCATAGGAGTAGCTTTATTAATAGGTTTGTAAACAGAAATGAGATATAGAACGGATACTGCTTTGGTCCAAACCAGGTTGGGAAATAGCATAACCAGGTATGTATATGAGAGACAGCCAGCTTGATTGGTCAGAGTCCAGGCACCCTCCATTCCAACAAGCTTCAGCTGTAGGAAGCTTTTTTCCACTGGAAACCTTGGTATTGAGTTGGATACATTTGCTTTAGTGGATCCTTTCACAAAGTTTGGTCTAAAGCGATTTGCAAAATGTAACATGGGAAGCTCGTAGCAGAGCTGAATGCAAAAGAATTGAGCTTGAAGTCCAGTTCTGCTGTTTGTGTTCTCATGCTTTTAAACACAAGACCTTTTTTCTCTGTGCAAACAAATATAGGAAAATGAATGAATTAGGAATTGAATTTCCCTCTCTGACAAGACACTGGACTGAGGCAGATTGTGTTTTTTTTTTTTTTAAATGCAGATTTTATTAACATTGTAAACCCAACTTGTGCATCCTTGATGCATTGAACTAACTGCTTTGCCTGTATTGAATCACTTTTTAAAGGGATTAATGGCTGATGTTTAAGGCTACAGGACAGCGTAGAACTATTGTATCCTTTATTTTTTCAGAATTAAAACTGTAGCTTTCAGATTAAAAGTGTACTGTGACAAATGTTTCCTTTTGATCTCAAGACTATTAAATAAAAGTTCTAATTGCAAGGGTGACTGCACTCCACACAGAAACTTGGAAGGGCCTGGCTTGTTACAGTGAGTCTGGTATTGCTGTTGTACTGTCAGACATGATGGGTTTCTTCTCGCCGAGACAGACAAGGATTTGACACAGCTTTAACAAAGACAAGGAATAAGAAAGCGTGTAGGGCTTTAGCATTTGGGAAAGATTCCTACCAGCAGTTTTGGTCTTTCTGAGCATTGAATACCTGCTCCATTGATACCTTCTGGAATCACGGAAGCTTACCTTGGAGGTGTTCAATGGAGATCATCTAGTCTGACCTTCTGTTTGAAACAGGGTCATTGCCAACACCAGCTCAGCAGTGGCTTTGTTTAGCCAAGTTTTAAAAGTCCTCAAGGGCAGAGATGACTCTGGGCAGCTGTTCTAGGGCTATGTCACCTTCCTAGTAAAAAGCGGGGTTTGTAATATCCAATTTGAACTCTACATGCTGCAGTATGTGGCTGTTGCTCCTTGTTAATCTGCCGGGGAAGCAGAGAAGTTGTGTTCTGCTGTCTTTGTAATGGCCCTTCACATAGCTGCAGGCAGCTATTAGATTGCTCCTTGCCTGCCTCCTTACCAGACTAAACAAATCCAGCTCCCTCAGTCTCTCCTTACAGAGCATCTTCCCTTTAGCAGCCCTCCTTGAACCCTCTCCACTTTCTCCATGTCTCTCTTGAATTGAGGGGTGCAAAAGTGTTTGGTTTATAACCCTTGTAGAGCTCATTCTGTAGCCGTGACTCAGGGAAATTAGCAGCCCTGGATGCTTACACTGCCAAATAACAAGGAAGTCAGTGTTGTAGAAGAGAGCTGTAAGTGATTCTAGTGGTTTCTTTGGAATTAACAACAACAACAATAATAGTTTATACAATGATTACATATTTTCATCCCATCTGTTTGAAGTTGGTATCCAAGAGTTGCTTCTACCACAAAACTAAGTCTAATTGTAAAATGCTAATTGAAACCTCTTTCCCCTTCAACATAAATGTTCACGCACAAACTCTTAAATAGGGAATAGTGTTATCATCTGTCCTGATTACCAGAAGATTAGAGGATTTCACCTAAAAATTCCCTTCACAGGAGTTCATAGCTTGTGAGTTCTACATTGGAAGTGTGAGCAGCAGGAAATTCAGCCTACGTGGAGGCTGTAGGAAGGCTGTGAATTTTCTGTGGGTTAGTTATTTTGTATGAGCCTTTTGGTATGGGCAAGCCCTGGAAATTCAAGAGGCACTGCGAAGCCTATGGTCTTGTATTTTAAAAGCCAAATAAAATTGTATAAATCTATAGTAACAGTGTCTACTTCATCATGGCAGAAGAGAAGATAACTGAGGTCTCAGATGTCTCAGGATAATTCCCAAATGCTAAGGACAATTTAAAGGCCAATCTTTACATTGTGATTCATCCTTCTGTGTCTTTCATCTTACTTAATCACTTATGCTAGTGCAAAGTGAATAAATGAAAACTGTTACAGGGGTCTCTTCCAGTCTTCTTTTACTGTTTTACCATAGCCTGACATTTCACTTATGCTCTCTCAAGCAGTTTTCTCACAGAAAGATGAGTGTCTGTGTCCTTTCTGTAACAGTACAGATGGGGAATCTGACGCTGAAGGAATTTTGTGGTTGTGATAATTATCCACTATGTTCTCACTTGTGAAATGCAAAATATTATTCATGGCACCTGATCAGAATAGGACGGAGGACAAGCTCTGCCACAAACCTAATTTTAGCTCAACAGGCAACAATAGTGTGAAAATATATGCATTTATGTGTATATATTATGCATATGTATAGCAAATGTTATTTAAGAGAAAGCAAAAAGTCTCTTGCTTCTGTAAAGCATGAAGTGTTTCTATGATATTGTAGATGTCAGATCTTTGCAGGATCAACCACCACCCAAACACTGTGTTGACTGGATTTTAAAAAAGAGGAAAAGACAGACGTTAATTCTCAACTTTGATCTAGGTTTATTAAATCTTGAGGATGAATTTTTGAAAGTAGGGGAGCGCCCAGCAGCTCTTCCTCCTGCCTTTGGCAAACCCAGCCTGAGGTCACTAAGAGGAATCTGGGTGCCTTTGAAGATCCTGTTTGTTTTGTGGCTGTTGAGCAATTTTAAGAATCTGTCTTTGATCAGGTAAGTGGACTGATCTAAATGGGCTGTCTGACCTCACCCTGTTGTATTTATCCATGATACCTACTGTACTGCAGTACTGTTCATCACTCTGAAGACTGCCGGCAAAGCCTCAGTGTATGTGATGGCGTAGTGATTTCTTCAAACATTTTTGGTGAAGGCTTCGTGAAGTCTCAAGGCTGGAGGTTTAGCAAAGCCATATGTGCTGTGCTTTTCCTGCAGCTTTGTGATAGCCACTAGCCCCACTCCCTGCCAGCCCAGCTCCCCCTTACGCGCCTCTCTGGGATAATGCTGAGAGTCTTTTCCCATGTTGCTCATCTTCTTTCCTGGCATGCTCTGCCTCTGTAATTACATCTCAGTCGTTTATTTGTGACATCCCAGTTTGATGCCATAGAACTGGAGAAAGTGCTAGCAAGTGAAAAAGGAGGAGGATTAGAGAAGAGCTCACTTACCAAGGCACAAAGTGGATGGTGTTATCATGAATCCGTTAACACAATGAACTGATTAGTTTAAACAGTGTAAATTTCACAAGGCACTTAATTTCCAGCTGCTGTTTTGTGTTGCCTTGATTCAGTCACACAATACTTTCTTCATGCAGGCTGTGTGGTGCTTAACTTGCAATCATGGTTTTCCTATTGTTACTAATTATAATAAATATATTGGAAAATAGAAAAATATTGATGTTAATTCACAGCTTCTGTTTTTATGCTGAATAATGTTGTCCTGAAGAGCTTCATTTCCCAACGAACTACATTGTCTTTATGGAGCTATTTCATGGAATCCAACTTTTATCTCTGGGGCCTACAAATGTGGCATTAGTAGTAAAACAGGTTTAAAAGGTTCTTCCTACCACCCAGAAGAATGGAACATTACATTCGTCTGGTCTGGAGCTTCAGAAGTGGAGGTGGCAGACTGTGAAAGCAGAACAGGGACCCAAGGCTGTCATGGAGATGTCCTGGCAGCTTCTGCACGTGCTACATGTCACTTGCAGAAATTGAAGCTTACTGTTTGGTGAAGAGTAGCATTTGTCTGGGACACTGAGCTGGAGTTCTGAGGTTGTGGAGTGAATTCACACCTTATCGTGGGTTCCTGTGCAACATTAGCCAAGGCTTTTAGTCTCTGTGCCTTCTTTTTCCAACCGTCTAATGAAAGTAGTTCTTCTTTTGGACATGTTTGTCTCTTTAGTCTATTTATGCAACATTTTTGTATCTGGAAATGTCTTATTAATTGTGAATGGAGTGCCTATGGCACTAACACGGTACTCAATCAGGTCTTAGATGACTACATAATTTATCAAAGCAGTAAATCAGAATCCTTCCAATCAGACCTCATTCTTAGTTTGTTTCTCTTTCCAAAAGATCAAATTTAACTGTCATGAAAGTTACATAGTATCTTACTCTATACTTAGTTTACAGAATGTATTCCTTTAGTGGCTTTCAGTGCATAAAGGACAAAGGCACTAGTATACATATTTTACGAATAGGTAATCTGAACTAGTAAGGAGTACAGAGTCTGCTGGGATCATGTCACTGGTTAGTAGTGCAACAGAAAGTAAAATTAACATCTTCTGAGTTACAAGCACAGTTCTTATCCAGAGAAAATGCACTCTTTAAAAAATGTGAGTATATGTTGGAATAACTTACTTATTTCTTTTGACCCTGACAGTGATATGGCAAATGTTACTAAATGGGAAAAAAATGGGTCTCGATGCTCTTCTCAGAGTCTGCCTATGTGGGACCAGTTTGGTCCTGTATTTTGGCTGGTTTACGTCCCAGTTTGACAGGACAGCACCAGTAGCCAGGGGAGCAGCCTAGGGGCTGGCCCACAGCTTCAGTTGGGTTTGACAGCTGTGCTATAGATTATTCTTCCCCCCCATGACCTCAGGGACATAAAAGTCTATTTTTTGTACATACAAGCTTAACAAAAACAGTTTCAAAGTTCCTGGAAAGTCTGTGCAAGACAGGGCAGTGTTTTGATCATTGCTGTGTTCCCCCTGGTGTAATTTGGTTCCGCAGGTTTGGCCCTTTATATGATTTGGCTCCAAAAGCAAGACCTCGTGATCTCGTGAAAGTGTGTGTGCCTGTCTGTGTTGTCACCCAGCATGGATGGAAGGGCAGAAGCTTCAGAAATGATTGAAAATAGGCTGCTGTGTGCAGAAAAGCATGGTTATGTGTTCTCTAAGAATGGGAAAAGCCACAATGTGAGCTGAGCACCTCCCAGCCCTCCTGGCAGTCAGACCTGAGATTTCAGAAATTCTAGTATTCACACAACAAATTTGACTTTAAAGTTCTTTAAGTGAAGAGGAAATGTGTGTATATGAAAGAAAGAGAGAGAGAGAGAGAGAGAGGATTTCAAGGCAGGTGAAGCTCAAGGAAATATAGATGAATACAAAATGCATGGACTTGACTCCGGTTAATATACAATTCTAATAATAAATCAGCATCTTAAATTCAACAGATGGAGTACTATTTTCTGCACAGGGTTTTTTTTTTGCACTATTTAAGATCTTTATGTCAGTCCTTCTAATATGTTTTAGAACTCAAAGAAATGTGTGCACTCCATATAAGGCGTGTTCCTTGTGTTACAAGTCAGAGGTTGTTGGGCTTTTTTTTTTGCCTTTAAGAAGATATCTGATGTGTATCTCTGAAAAAGCAAAAAAAAAAAAAAAAAGAGTTCTAACTGGTGCTTTCATTGGCTTGAAAGGATAGTAGTAGGAAACACATACCTTGATGTACCATTAATGGCATATTTCCTAATCTGCTATTCCGTTTGAGGTCACCGTGGTGTAATGAATAAAGCTTGCTCGAGTGACAGCGTTCTGCCTGGCAGTGCTACCAAATACAGGAGGGCTCCAGCTAAATGCTGATGCTTCTAATTATAGTGGCTTTCAGAGATTGGAGCTTTTCATCTAGGCCTACCTTGTGGCTTTCATTGCCTTTTAAAAAGGCTCAAACTATATGGGGTGTTCTACTATAGTACTGTCTTTAAGCTAATATACATTACAATTATTTTAAAAAATAACTAAATATGCACTGCTTTTTCATCGTGCGTTGTGGCATGTGATACTGGGTTCTAAAAGCAGCATCTTTTAATCTGTAGTAATGAGGATTCTGTGCATGAAATGAATGTGTATCATTTAGTTCTCTGGAAGTGCTCAGGCTGTTACACTGAGCTACAGTCCAGACCTCAATATTTGCTAATGCTGAATTAGTCTAACGCTTGGCAGCTGACACTGTTCAGAGAATCAGGAATGTATTTGTGGTCAGCTGTGGCTCTCGTCTGGCTATAAAAGCAGAGCTTGTATGCTGGGTTGGGAATTCACCTGCCTCTGGATGGTAAAGTTATTTGTGCTGTAGTACATGAGGCTTTGAAGCACTTTGAGGTTTGCTGTCGATGATGCATCTTGGCAAATGAACAGCAGTGCCCTGGCACCACCTCACAGACTTGTTTCACTGGAGTGAGTAAAAATCTGGGAGTTCTCTTCAAAGCATGAAACCCTAGTCCTCAGGCATAACAAGCAAAGGGAGTTTGGGGCAACCTTTTAGAGTAGTTCTTTTTGTAATGTCCTTTGCTTCTTCCAGGTGTATAAACGCAGCAATATCCTCCAAATAAATTCATTTTTTAAGAACTTTCTGGTGCTCAAAGGATTTTTGTAATTCCATGATGGGTTTTCCACATTTGCATTTTTGGGAGCACCGCTGTCTGCTTCCTTTACATTTCATAAGTGATGACTGGGTTTATACTGCTGGTGCGTATAGTGGGAGAAAGAGAATCTCCTTACCAGACTCCAGTCAAGACACGGCTCTGCTATGAAGTCTGCTATAAGCTGCCCCAGGCAAAAGCAACGAGATGCATCTGTCCCACTGCCAGAATGATCTATATAATGCTGAATTTCGAGACATTGTTTAGATCTGTCCTGTTCAAGCCTGTTAACTTGTGAATCTCTGTTCTTAGTTACGGTAGTACTTGGGCAGCGGTGGGCAAGGGCATGGAGAGAGGCAGACAGAAAGGAA
>JAOQGH010000002.1:31312984-31378540 GCA_025769975.1 Gallinago jamesoni | reverse complement strand
GAAAATAGGAAGAAAAAGAAAAAAAAAAAGGAAACCAAAGAGGCAGTAAGGTGTTTGCTGCATACCACATCAGATTTCCCATCTGTGTGAATTGTAACAGTTGCACTGATATCGGTGCTACTGTGTCAATCTATCCCAGAAGGAATTTTTCAGAAGAATTTGTATTTTATCACGTTTACTAGGTCAAAACAGTACAGGCAAATGGAAGATTAAGATAGTAAAGCTATTCCTGTAGTTACCGGGGGGTATTTTTTTTTAGTTAGATGGAATCACTATACCATTTTCTCATATCCATGCCTCTCCGAACTTGTCAGATGTGTTCAGTGTTAAGGCCCACAGAGAGCACAGGACAGTCCCTTTACAGGACACAGTCCCTTCAGGGCCCCCTTGCCTTCTGTCCCCCTCATTCATGTCCTGAACTGTTCCAGTTCCATGTGATTTTACATGAACTCACTTTCAAGCTACACAGGGATATGCCTCTGGGAAGATAACCGGAAAAACTCTTTTCTTTTATTAAGGTTTTGAAGCTGGGCAGAAACTGGCAGATCATGGATTTCTGCTAACAGGCTTATGCTTGGATGAGGGGGCACCGTTCTCCTTCTTGACTTTGTATGGTAAAAGCTACCGGGGATGGGAAAGGTTTCATGTCAAAATTAATGAAAACAAAGTTTGGAGTGAATTAATTCGGGGTTAGAATTAAAATTTCATAAAGGCATGGCAGGCGCCCAAGACAAGTTGAGAACAGATTAAGGAGAAAAACCCTTTATATATAAACAGAGAGAAGCACTCCAAGGACCATATTATTGCAGTGAAGTCAAAACAAATATTTTACTGTTCCTAGTAGCCAGGATAACCTTACTTCAGTTGTAGTTAAAGACTGGCTCATGTGTTCACTTTCAGCCCGCAGAAGTGAATGAAAGGACTCCCATTGACTTCTGTGGGCTCCGTGTCACCTGGTGCTTGGACCTGGTGCTTGTTCTGTCATCTCTGGATCTCTCACTGTGTGCTGTCTTCATGGGGAGGGTGGGGGTACAAGTGGAGCTGCTGGTCTTTTTCTGATGACAGGCACTATAGAAACAAGGAGTGAAAAGCATTCGGTGATTTGCCTGCTGATTTTTGTCATAAAGAATGCTATTTCCATGCATGACGGGATGCCTCTCTTCTTCTGTGGTATTTTATAGAAGTGCCTTTGAAGGTGAATGAAGGTTACACAGAGAATGATTTTATTTTTTTTTAATCATTCCATTGTAGAGGTTGATTTAAAGCATAACAGCAAAGGCTCGCACTGCTCTGCTTTCTCTTCACAGACTGTTCTGCATCTTTTAAATGTCTAAGTAGCAATTAAGTCTTTTAAATTAACTGATTGTTATAATAGTATTTCTAGATTATGCTTAAATTTTAATTGGTGGATATTTAAAATGTTATGAGGGTCAGACTTGATGATCACTGCGGCCTTAAGAAGTTATAAATCTGAGAAGCAGTGCTTTTGGCTGCTTCTTTTGAGTCAGACCAACATCCTGAAAGGCTGGGGAGGCATCTTTGCCCTGAGGACCTGCAATCAGCAGTGGCTTTTAGAAAAGTGGGGGGCATGTTCCCGGCCCCGGGGGCGCAGTGGATCTGGCAGCGTTCCGGGGCTGCCGCCTGGTGGCACAGGCTGTGCCGAGCAGAGCTGGCTGCCAGCCCACCCCGTTACAGGCTGCACTTTAAAAAACAATATAAAAAAAAATAATCACACTGTTTACAGCTTTCATGTTAGGTTATTGGTTTTAATCCAGTTAGTATTAAGGAAGATCAGTGTGGCTGAAAAACATTTTTCCTTCTTTCTAGGAACAACATTATAATGTTCCTGATTCTAATGTGATAATTTTTGTTCATTTGTTTTGTTAAGAAGTGATACGTACAGATCTGTCAGCCTGCTTGCACTTCCTTCCTGCAGCTTATGATATCAACTTCTTCATGCTTTCTAATACTCGGTGATGTTTTTTCTCTGTCAATGACTAGCTAAGGAACACATCCGTCGTAATCGACAGAGTCGAACCTTTATGGTGGAAAATGTCATAGGAGAGATCTGGTCCGAACTGGAGGAAGGTAGTGTCCTTTCTTGAATAAACTTTGCTCTCACTGGTTTTATAATGTGGGCAACCATTGTGTTTCCCACAAATGTGCTGTGCGCTCCATTGTTCTCACGGTGGTTATAAATAGGAAAAGAAAAAAAAAATACAAGTTGCTGTGCTGCTCTTAATGACTAAGGCTGATCTGCAATTCTGTGTGCTCTAGTAAAATATGGTTTATTAAGGAGAAGGTAGAAAGGAATCCAGCTTTCAAAATGCAACCAGAATATTTTCCTCAGAATAGGGATTGTAAATAGGCCATAGTATTAATTTGGTAGCCCAGTAAAGTGTACACCAGCAGCATGAGCAAGTCCACTAATCTACTTTTCATCTTTGCTATATCAATAGCCTTTGACATCTGAATTTCTTATCTGTTATCGGTCATTGTGTTATAGTTACTAATAAAGATCAAGTTTTCAGTGTAGACATTTGTGACTTTCTTCAAGTCATTATATCTCATGGTGATAATGCCCGTGAGAAGCTTTCATTACAATGTGCTGTTGTGATAACACTATTGAAAATACCATTTTCCCGTTCCTTTGGCAAATTAGGTGACCGCTACATCGTTGTTGACAGTGGGGGAGGCACAGTGGATATGACTGTCCATCAGATCAGGCTCCCTGAAGGACATCTTAAGGAGCTGTACAAGGCGACAGGTAATGTCACTTCTACTGCTTACTTTATTTATGTAATATTTTGACTTGTCAGTGAAGGAAATGTATGCCTTCATTATTCACTACATTTCACTAACAGTTCTTCCTGAAAGAAGACCAGCAGTCAAAATTAGTATAAGCTTGGTGCTCACCAGCAAACAGATGAGTAAATCACTTAATGCTTCTGATGCTTTTGGATGGTAAACCTCACATTGGGAGAGCAAGAAACAAGAAACTGCCCTCTCCTGTGTTATTCACTCCCATTCAGACCATGACCTCCTGACACAGTCCTGGTCTGACTTCTGCTACTAGAGTTGGCATCTTCCTGTCCTTTGAGAAGTCACCCGTGTATTGCTGTTCTGTCCAGGTATTCGTGGATGTAACTGTGGAGATATGAGTAGCTGAGTGTCACAACAAGATCCTTGTAAAGTGACTGACTAGATCAGAAGTTTTGCTAGATTTAAGGGGAATCATGTATTCTAGTAATTTCACTGGCAGTGTTACATGGAGGGTCTACCATCCCCTGGCAAAGATGCACAATGGTTGGTCCTGGACAAAGATATAAAGTGCAGTTTCTTCAGAGGGTATTCAATTCCTGAACTCCAGATCCCCTTTGACTTCATCCAGTGGCTAAGCTGTTAAGCACATGAGTCGGCCAATTATTTGTTGCTGTGACTCTTTACCAAGTTAATCTTTATCTGTACGGTTCATCACTGAGCCTTCTCTGTCTCAGTGGCTGTAAGACTACCTCAGGAAACAACCTAGTAAGAGCAAATGGGACAGTGTACATTAACTCTGTCTCCTCCTAAATATGAGTCCAACCCACACCTTCTCATGTGTGTTTAAGGAAGCAGTCCCCTCTGCTTCTGATAAAAATGTTTCTGTTTCATAGTGATGGTGTCACAGTGGCTGTGATTGTATAGGGGTAAAAGTGAGGGGAAAGTGAGATTATGTTCTGTATTAGACCAGCTGTTACATTTAGGAAAGATACCTCTTTCTATAGACCTTCTCCCATGACAGTCCTACTAGCATCTATCTGATGTGTATTTATTCAACTTGAAATCTAATAAGCAGTTCAGAATATTAAAGCTGTGTTTTGTTTGTAATGCAGGTGGGCCATATGGTTCGCTAGGTGTGGACTATGAATTTGAAAAGCTCCTGTGTAAAATATTTGGAGAAGATTTTATTGAGCAATTTAAAATCAAGCGTCCTGCTGCCTGGGTAGATCTGATGATAGCGTTTGAGTCCCGGAAGCGGGCAGCAGCTCCAGACAGGACCAATCCACTAAACATCACCCTGCCTTTCTCTTTCATCGATTATTACAAGAAGTTTCGAGGTCACAGTGTAGAACATGCCTTGAGGAAAAGCAAGTGAGTAGACAATTGAACCCAAATGGATGCAGAATTAACTACTGGTAGCAAAGCCAAATAATTAAAATATCCTAATTACATGCAGACCAAAAGATAATAATGTAAAAATGAAATATAAGGGTAAGAAAATGAGATTGCCTGAGGTGCAGTTTCCACAATGAAAACTTCTGATCAATCTCTTGCAAAAGCTTTTTTTCTGCAAGACTTGCACTCATCTGGTATTGCTTTATATGACCTTTGCTAGGCCACCACTGCATCACTTTCCTAATTTGGCCTTATATTTTGAGTTCCTTATGTGTTAATTAGGTATGTCAGATCAATTACAGAATTTGATGCTAGTTACCTGAAACCTTAAATTTTAGAGGCTTAGGCCCTGAAACAAACCCAAGATCTTGAGGTGTGTAAATATATTGAGGGCTTGAGAAAAGTTACTAACAATACCAGATCACTGGTGAAAGCATATACTGCTGCACAGAGCTCTGCAAAGGAAAGCATTCTTCTTTTGAAGTGATGGCAGGCTTTCTTTTCTTCTAGTACTTTACCAGTTATATTAATTGCTCAGTAAGTGGGGAGACTTATTCTCTGCAGAGATTTTAATTCATGATTTTCAGTACCAAGAAGGCACCCAAAATGACAGGATCATGGGCTGCTATAGAAAAGGAAGTGAAGAGAAAGTAGAAGTGGGCATTTTGCATCTTTTGAAATTATATACTTCAGGAGACCTGGAGATTAATGGCATAAAGCGAATGAACAAGAGAGCTTGGGAATCTGGGACAGAACACTCGGGACCTGAGAGCAGGAGAAGTGATATTTAGTACCTGTTCCTTGGCTTCTTTCTGCATTTTTTAATCTGGTGAATGCTGAATGTAGCATGCATCTGAAAACTCCTGCATCTTTTCCTGAAGTTATTGGTAAATATACTTTAAGCCTAAATGACTTGGAGTCCAGCTCAGAGTCACTTCCTAAATAAGATGGAGGTTATGAAATTATTAAAAATTTCTGGAAATATTCACTCTTAGAAGACCATCTCTTCTTATTAATAGTCTTAATGGTGAATCTTAGAGAGAATGCTAAATGGTCCCTTCAAATAAAATGAAATCAATTGGATAACGGGATAGAGAGTATAAATGTGACATATAATGTGCATGAATGAAAAAGAGATTACTGACCCACATGGATGTGTAGCAGTGATGGAATAACATAATGCCTGTATTCGCTTAACAAATGTCATGCCTCATTAAAAATGCTGTGCTCCCTTCTGCTTCCCGAGGCTTCCCATACTCCTTGTTTTTCTTGTGTTTCCAGTGGCTTTAGCCTGCTACTGCTGTAATCTAAATGTTGCCCTTCTGGGGATGAATCAGTGCTGTTTCAGATGAGCAAGCGCTGGATTGACTGCCAGCTGTTTCAGGAAGCAGCTGAGCATTGCTAACGCTACAGAAGGCAATCAGGCAAAGAAAATGACAATTAGACAAACAAAAATAACAATTGTCCCTTGAAATTTTACATTGCTGCGGTTGCTATGAGGTTGGGCTGAGGCGAGGCACTTTCTTCCAACCAAAATCCATGCAGATTCTGTAAAATCATTCATTTATTTATTTAGTATGTCTTGTGAGTGCTTGGCTGTAATGATTTAATGTCCTTTATAACTGTTTTTTATTCAGTGTGGACTTTGTGAAGTGGTCCTCCCAGGGAATGCTGAGGATGAGCCCGGATGCAATGAATGCTCTTTTCAAACCTACTATTGACCAGATTGTTCAGCACCTGGGTACGTATCTGCATGCAGTTCTACTTCCTGACTAGGCTGGAACTGAAGCTTTGCTTACCTGTTTCAAACCAGTAACTGGAATTAAAGTCTAACAACCCCCTACTACGCACCAAATGTGGGCAAGGAATTCAGTTGTGAAACTTGTAATTCTCTTCAAAGTAGTTAGGAAAATAATAAAAGTAAGGGACACCACTTCAACATGTATTCCTACCTAGTTCTAGTACTAGTTATTGAGTGTCATTCAGTCCTGTTACTGCCTAAGCTTCAATTATTCTGTATTTCCAGGGCTGCAAGCATTCAGAAGGCTGAAATAACACTGACTAACCCAGATTTGTCCTGCTTTTCTTCTTCCTGTTTCAGGCAACAACTAAATAGTGCCAGAGATATAATTTGTTTCTGATTATTCCTGCTATTAAGACCTGTAGTTCATTTCTTCACAGTGGAAGGTCACATTTATTCATGACTGTCCAAATCACTGACATCTCTAAAACACAAATAATAAATGATGCATCATGGTAAAAGGACTTCCAGGCATGGCTTAAGCAGCACTGAATGTATTTATGCAGTAATAGAAAGTGACATAGGCTTATTGGGAAATTTATTCTTTAAAGTCTTCCTGGTGGAAGAAAGCATTTGTGTTAACTAGATTATAATATAGGTACTGAGCAAAGTATTGCCATTCTACACATTACAAAGCACTAATTGAATTGTATTTGGAATGGAATATATAACTTTGCTCACTGTATGTGAGGAACTATTTGGTAAATTTCAGAGGTCACAGTGTAGACAACTAGTACTGAAGAGCTGATACGTGAACAGGGAGGGAGAGACCTAGAATTACAGTAGTTGTGACAGATAACTCAGTCCTGCTGCCTGAGTTATTTGAACTAGAGGTGAGCCTACAACTGATTTTCTTGAAAGTAGGGGATTTAGGCTTGAGCTAAGAAGGAACGTCTGTAAAAATGTAAGGAGGCATTATTTTGCAGATGGTATTTATTGTGGTTAAGATGACTCCTTAACTTAAGGTGACTTCTCTGGAATGCAATAAAGGGTACGTGAATTGGTTGGGTTTGGGAATATCCAACTGATACTTGAAGTGGCAAGTCTGTTTCCTTACTACCCATAATATGCCTGGCAGGATTTCTTTGCAAGAAATTCGCATCTCCCTTAATGGTAGAAGCTAAATAAAAAATCTGTTTTAAATGCTTCTTCAGAAATATTGTGTGCTTTGAGATAAGTTTACATTCACAATGAAATAGAGTATAGAAGAGACTACAGAAGTGGTACTAGTGCATGCTGAGTGTGGCATTGTGATCCTAGATATGGCAGTTCCAGATCTTGTGCATGTGCATGGGCCATTCAGTGCATTCAGACAGGAATTTCACATGCATTGCCTTGTCACAGTGGATTTTTCCTTACTGAATGGGTTCTGTTTCTATTTAGGTGATGTGTTTGATAAGCCAGAAGTGACCAATGTCAAGTTTCTGTTCCTGGTGGGTGGCTTCGCTGAATCCCCCTTACTCCAGCAAGCTGTGCAGAGCGCTTTTGGTTCAAGATGTCGAGTCATCATTCCTCAGGATGTGGGGCTCACTATCCTCAAAGGAGCTGTTCTCTTTGGCCTAGACCCTGCCGTCATCAAAGTGCGGCGTTCGCCTCTCACCTACGGTGTGGGTGTGCTCAATCGCTTCGTGGAAGGGAAGCATCCGCCAGAGAAGCTGCTAGTCAAAGATGGCACACGCTGGTGCACTGATGTCTTTGACAAATTTATCTCGGCCGACCAATCTGTAGCCCTTGGAGAAACTGTGACACGCAGTTACACACCTGCCAAACCTTCTCAGTTAGTAATAGTGATCAATATCTATAGCTCAGAACAAGATAATGTCAGCTTCATCACCGAAGCTGGAGTGAAAAAGTGTGGCACCCTTCGCTTGGATCTCACGGGAACTGATGCTTCGGTGCCAAACCGGCGAGAAATCAAAACACTTATGCAGTTTGGGGACACTGAAATCAAAGCCGTGGCCATTGATGTTGCCACATCTAAAAGTGTCAAAGTTGGTATTGATTTCTTAAACTACTAGCAGCCCATTTTCCCCACCACAGCCTGTTTGTGAGACTGATCTTCCACCGTTCCATTTTTTGACTTTCGTATATCACGTAATCAACTTGAATTTCAGCAGGCTATACGAGAACAGCCTGTAAGGTGGGGTATGTCATGTTTGTGCCCTTTGATGACCAAAGACTAGATTTTGAAAGACCCTTAAAAAGTTTTGGGAGCAAAAGTTCCAGAGGTAGTAAAAGTTCCCAAGTTAGTCAAGCATGCTTAAAGATCTACCGTTATTAAGTAAATACTGATTATTGTTGGGTCTTAAAGATTAGTTAAAAACATATAAAATCCTTATCTCTTTGCCTTCTTGTTGTTCTTCCTCTTTCTCCCAAGAAAAAGTCACTAACTCACATGGTTGTTTTAGGGAGAGTATCTGTGAGAATATCTGTTTAAACAGCACCATCCTCTGGCGATAGGAACAAATTAGTAGTCTATGGTATTGTTCTTTTGATTTTGCCCTGTGCTTTTAAAATTTAAATACTAAAAATCAATGACTTAAAGAAATGTTTCTTAAATTCTGAGATCCCACTGATAATAAAGTCATCAGAAATCCTAAAAATTAAGGATTTTTTGAAAAAAAAATATATATATATTTAGGAGCCTAATATTGATTGTTCCAATTTGAAAACAAGGCCTTGATTGGCAGAGCTCTCAGAAATAGCTGTTGGATTAAATAGCAAACTTTATCCCCACTGTACTTTGGAAAAATTATGAAGAAGAAAGTTATTTCCCTTTTGGGTCTTCTAAACTTATTTTTATTAGTCTCCCTCTGAAATCATCGAATCACAGAATTGTTGAGGTTGGAAGGGACATCCCTTGACTGTCTTGTCCAACTTCTTAGCTCTAAGCAGTGTCAGTATAGCAGGATACTCTGTCTACCTTTTAATATCTCCAAAGGTGGAGATCCTAAGCTTCTCTGGGCAACCTGTTCCAATATTTGACCCTCACTGCAAAAAAAAAAGTTTTTTATTATGTTTAAAAGAAATTTCTAGATTTCAGTTTGTGCCCATTGCCTCTTGTTCCTCCACTCTGAGAAGTCTTGCTCAGTCTTCTTTACTGTCTTCTATTGGGCATTTATACACGTTGCTACTATCACCTGAGCCTTCTCGAGTCTAAACATTCTCAGCTCTCTCAGCCTCTCCTCACATGATAGATACTCCCATCCCTTAATCGTCTTCACGATCCTTTACTGGACTCAGTCCAGTATGTCCATGTCTCTCTCGTACTGAGAAGCACAGAACTGGACCCGGCACCAGGTGTGGTCTCACGAGGCTGAATAAAGGGGAATAATCACTTTCCTTGACCTGCTGACAATGGTTTTCCTAATGTAGCCCAGGAAGCTGTTGGCGTTCTTTGTTGCAAGGGCATGTTACTGGCTCATGCTCAACTTCGGGTCTGCCACAACCCCAAGGTCTTTTGCTGCCAAGCTGCTTCCCAGCCAGTTTTCTCACAGCGTATACTGGTGCATGGGGTTATTCCTCACCAGGTTCAGGACTTCGCACTTCGCTTCGTTTGAACATTATGAGGTTCCTGTCTACACATTTCTCCAGCCTGTCGAGATCCTCTGAGCCATCTGGTTTATCAAGCACTTCTCCAAATGATTATTTTTCTTTTCTTGTTAATCCCTGTGTTAAGATTTGGAACTACAGTTAGATGGCTGTTCAGGAAGATTTAGACAATTTAAAAGAGAAGAAATGTCCAGATGAAAAGTACTGCAATGTATTTTGAGCAGCAGATATTTGGGTTGTGTTGAATGGCCAGTAAGGTGGAAAGCAGAAGCCAAGAGAATGAAATTACAAATAGCATTAAATAAAGCATTCCTAGCATTAAATAGAGCATTCCTTACACGGCTATGAGCCCACAGCCCTAACACAGGTGAAACACAATTCTGAGCATGGTAGCATCTTGTTTTCTAAATAATGACCTTCCGGAAATGTTTTGTTAAGCATGTTCACCTTGAAAATTTCTTCTGCAACTGGAACAGTTTTTATTTTGCAAAATGCTACAGGTGGGTAACTTCAGAAGCCTACAATCTATATCTGCCATGACTTGACAGCTTCCGATTCAAATCCAAATCCCACTCCACGCTGGCAGACTGATTGGTAGTAGTTGGTAGACTGCTGACCCATAGAATCATCCGAAATGCTGACACTTCCAGAGCATTAATACAGAGCTGCCTGATTACCTGCTGAAATTCATTACATTTGTGAAGCTTCGCAACATTAATTGTTCCACTCAACCTTCCTTTCTAATAAGTTGAGCATGAGTTAAGTCCATTACTGACACTTTTCAGAAATAAAATCTTTATCGATTATTTCACTAATTTATGTTCCAGTCCGGCACTTAAGTTTTCTGTGTTTAGTCTGGAGATTTGCCACAGTGGAGAGCTGCAGAACTGGCCTACTGCATTTTGCCATTGAGTGTTCTGTGTCTTCTGCAGAATTCCCTAGTTGAATGTGAAATCTGTTCTGCATTCAGCTTTAAAAAAAAAAAAAAAAAAAGAAAAGGAAAAAAAGGACTACAGAGAACTCTAGTCACAGTATCCGGCTGGATACTTTCTATAATTACAAAGTGTGCTTGCTAGCATTCAGTTTCCTTCTGCCTGCTAAATGCTTTAAAAGCTAAATACTGGGATTTTTTGTGTGTTGCTTTCCATGGTTTACAAACAAGAGAAACTTTACGATGAGTTATGAACAATATAATTTTATGTATATACAATATTTAAATATTGTACAGACTCTTTCTTTCTACAGTGCTATTTTCTTGTATAAAAAATGCTCTTTGCCTCTGTTGATTTCATTCAGCTGTTAATTTTAAATAACATAGTTTCTCAATCAGCTTCTGTAATTATAGGCTTTTAAAGATGGTAAGATATGAAATGTAAAAGGCTGATCTTATAATAATAGGAAAGAAATGTTGGTGTGTCAGAGAATACAACATTCTTCCTGCAATGCAAGTCATACCAGTTAAGCGTATTACACAGATGCACTAGTCTCTTGCTGGGATTTTCGTTTCTTTGTTTCAGATGGTGACCGTTCCATCTCCAGCAGTTCATCATAATAATGGATGAATCCTCCTGTAAAGCCAAGTTAAAATGTTGACTGTATGATCTGGATATACAGCTTCTTCACTAGTTCCCTAGTTTAAAATAAAACAAACACAAAACTACTTTCTAAAGCCAGGCGACACTGATTTATAGTAGCTGCAGGTAAGATCCGGTCTCTGCCTACCACTACCACCTACTAAAACACAAAATTCATAAAGAAGAGTAGGCTTTGGTGTCTTTAATCTTGTGTTAAACTGAATGGGTCTAATTCTGCACAATTTGTTTCTATTGGCCTCAAGTTAACACAGAATTTCATCTAATAAATAGCTGCAACCTCCCCCATTCCCCTCTGAAGATGAGGCAAAACTGGAATATCAGGTGGACCATGATTTTTGTGCTGGTATCAGCCTGTCTGCAGGGAATGAATGCTAAGGGTAGCTTCTGCAGCTCTTCTGAAGCATAATTCCCTGCACAGTAGCAATTCTCTGCCCTTTGTTATTCACCTTTTGCAAGATTCCATCTGGATCCAAGCAAGGATTTGTTGCTGAAGTGACTCTACCTGTAAACTATGTAGTAACTGTAAACTATGAAGTTTGCATATTTTTGCACTTCCCCATTCAGTCTGATGAGATCACTATCAAGGTTATCTTTGCAGAGCACTGAACTACTGAACAAACTCCCACCTGTCCTTGTTGCCCCTTTTAAATCTAAGAATGGAAAATTAGCTTGTCTCTCTAAGGAATTAGAATCGTAAGTAGAATATTATGCTGTGGTCTGTAGTCTATAACCCAGTTAAACAACTTAACCTTCTAAGTGGCATGCGGATGCCTGTTTTGATAAAGGATGTTAGGCTGTAAAACTAGTATGAAATTTATTAGGGAATGAGTCATATTTAGAATAGTAGCTCTGAGACCTTTGCAGGAGATTCCCTGCAGAGTGGGGTTTTTTTTGATAGGGGTTTCAGATGACATTGTGCAGCTTAATGTTGGAAAGACAAAGCCTGCTGTCTTTTGGGAAAGCAGAAGGCTTTGGTGGAACTTTTGCTTTAAGCAGCAACTTGCAAGTTTGGGTCCAAGTTACTTAATGCTAGGCTGAAAGTTAGCAGCTAATTGTGATAGAAAATGATGAATTGTGCTAGAATATGATAAATGTGCAGTGATGGGTAGGACAGTTTACATTGGTATGAATATACCAATATATATACACACAGGAGTTTTAATGCATTATTATGAGAAGGCTAATTATATATTGCAGAGATTTAATCGCCAAGACAAGCTGCATATTTATGATATGAAGTGGCTTAAGCGGATGAATAGTATAAAAGTTGTTGGGCATAACGTCACAGTACTCACCTGCTTGAAATAGTCTTAAACTATATTATAAAACCAATCATTGTGGTCTTGTTCACCTCTGTGCAAGATAAATTCAGATTTCACTGATGTTTGGAGCTGTTCACAACTTGTCTGGATTGTATCTTGAGTGTTCTTGTGTCTTCAACCATGTCAAATAAAATACAGTAAAACTAATTTTTCTTTTTAGGTGTTACTATTTTTATAAAAATGACTATAAAAAGAGACCTAATTTATTTTGAAAGTGAGAAGGGTCAAGTGGTAATACTTGTGCTTGCATACCCCTTCATGTGTGTAACTGAGCAAAAGTGACATCAGCTGTATGTGTTGCTTGTCCGATTTCTTCAACCTTTTAGGTGGGTGGACACCTAGAGCCTGGGCCAAGGGCTTGTAGGTCCCTGTGCAGCACACACAGCTCTTCAGCAAGAGGCTGCTGCATTTTTAGTTCACTTGTGTCCTTTCTAAGGGGATTCCGTATGTGCCTGACGTAGAAGTGCACTGCTGGGGATTACTCAATTTCCGTCAAAGTTGGTGTAGCTCTAAGTAGGGCATCTGTTAGAGTTAAGACAGAAAGACTTTCGCAATACCAAAAGCAGATTAGGTATTTTCTGTAAAGTTCTCTGAGAGAGCCAGGATATCAAATATAAAAATGGATATATCAGAGAGAGGACTGTAGTCTCTTAAGCCTTGTCAAAGGCAGGTTTATTGCTAAAACTGTATTATCAAGCCAATAACGGGGTATATTAACAAGAAGGTGTACATCTGTACTGTGTGTTTCTAGATCTAGGAATGTTTAGTAAGGACCAGATGCACTGAAAAAACCCTTGAATAAAAGTTTATGCAATATTATATTTTTCTGCTAACCATTGCAGGTCATGTCCCTCTCAACTCCTGCAGTGTTGGCACTAGCTGTGGAGGGGATTCAGTGGCGTGTGTGACCTTAGTCTACAGAGCTGCTCAGAGACAAAGATGCAGAGAAGGAACTGAGATACATTAGCAGCCACTACACCCAACTTCCACCTATTTGCTGCAATGAAGATGTTTTACAAGTGCTTTATGACTATAATTATAAACACCATCCTAATAGGCTAGGTACTGTATTTAACTTGTAATGAACTTGATTTCAGCTAAACATTCAATTAATGTTACTAGTACAATGGGAAATATAATTACAGTCTTCAGGGACACATTAAGAACCAAATTTTGCTTTCAGTGTTTTAGCGCATTGCTCTGGTTTCCAGGCGAATTTCATGTATGTGCATTCACTGGCAGAATTTGGCCCTTTTGCTGGACTTTTCTAAATCTTTTTCATATGAGTGTGTTTATATTTGAAGTTCCAGCCCCATCTTGATAGGAAGGAGTTTGTATAAATCGTCGGTTCTACCAAGATCACACAAACCCTTACTGAAATTTGCAGATGGTGTTTTCATGTTAATAGCCATGGAATAAAACAATCTCCATACTAACAGTGTCCAGCATCCCCAAAGAGATTCTCTCCTCTCAGTTTTCTAAGCAGCGACATTAAACGCAACCCAGACATCTGTCTTAAGGACGATAGATTCGGAGTCCCCTTAGTTGGTGCAAGAGCTGCCTGATTTTTCAAGAGATGCAGCTTGGATAGATCGGTGAGAACTGGGACTCAGGCCTGTTATTTGCCAGTCTCGTTTGATACTGATGTTTGAAAATGTGTGTTTACTTTTTCAGGAATAAATTCTGCTTTATCAGTTCTTATTCATCTCTTCCTCTGACACACAGAGACATTTTTGGGGTGGGGCTGCTGCAGAGTGACAACAGGTATTGGCGGGGCAGAATGTTGTGCTTCTGATCTTTCAAATTAGAGATCTGAAGGTGGGTATTCAAACAAAGGGAGAAGTTGGCACTGCAGCCTCTGAAGTTCCACAGATGCAAGGAGCAATTTTCTTGCAGCAAAAAGCTCTCTTGAAAATGCATCGCAGCCAAGGTCAGGAGCGCTGCATAGCCTCTGGGGAGATGATGTGCTTGTGTTTGATTCTAAGTTCGTGACAGGTTTTTTTTTCATACCTGTGACTTAATAGGTGGATGTGCTTGTGAATATGCCTCGTTAAAACATGCCAATAGCTGCGTTGTCTTCATTAACTGCATCCTTGGAAATTTGGCACACGTTTTGCCACACTGCTGGATTGAGGTACGCAGGCAACGTAGGAAGCATATTCCTCAGATCTCATAAAAACTAAATGCAGAAGCTCTAAATCAGCTGTGACAGCACCAGTATTTGTCTGATGTAGACAGCTTTGAAAAGTGAGTCAATATTTGAGATTTTTCTTGTAGTTTTATGGATCTAAATTTTGGGTTCTTAGGAAACAAACTAATCATTCAAAGGAAACCTTGAAGTCTAAATTCCCAGAAAATATGCTTTTCATCTCTTCTGAATTTTTCTGTGTTAAACATTCTCATCTAACTGTCCAGAATGTCAAATCACTGTTTTAATAGTAAAGACAGTATTAGTAGTAAATTGTGCCATTTTTATTACATGGCAATTTAACTCCTACTTTTACAATAAATTTCACTGCAACCTTAATTACTTGCTACTGATGAACAGTTTATGTCCCTCATGTTCTTATTTACATTACATTGTAATTCTTCTGTAGCTTTCCTCCCAGTTCTTTTTAACTCTTAGAGAAGTTCAGAGCCCTATTTCCCTATTTCTGCCCCCCGAAGGGGCCTCCAAGAAAGCTGAGGAGGGACTATTTGCAAGAGCATGTAGCAACAGGACAAGGGGCAATGGCTTTAAACTAGAGCAGGGTAGGTGTAGATTAGATGTTAGGAAGAAGTTCTTTACAATGAGGGTGGTAAGACACAGGAATAAGTCGCCAACAGAGGTGATGTAGGCCCCATCCATGGAGACATTCAAGGTCAGGCTTGATGAGGCTCTGAGCAACCTGATCTAGTTAAAGACATCCCTGCTTCCTGCAGGGGAGTTGGATTAGATGACCTTTAAAGGTTCCTTCCAACCCAACACGTTCTATGTTTCTATGATTCTATTTGAAGTACATTCTTTCCAAACATTTTCTCAGACTTTACTATTGAAGTAAGTTCAAACCATTGAATATCTTCTCTTGCAAACATCATGTCCGAATTCAAACACGCCTTTGACTCTTAAATACATCAACTCAAGCTGAACTGCAATCCAGGCTTTTTCTCCACCCTCCACATTAAGCAGAGGCTGCCCGTATTGGTGTTTTTCATTGTGTTTCAGTCTTGCAAAGGATGGCCCAGAAACCCATTTTGCCTTGATGACCTCTCGCTGCTGTAACAAATACCTCAGTTCTGAGACCTTAATTTTGTCTCTATTCCTTTTCTCTCCTGGATTCCTTCACGCGCCCCTCCCCAGCGGCCAGCACCGCTGTCGGGACACAGCAGCTATTTCAGCAGCACGGAGCTCCCAGGCTGGCAGCCTGAAACCAGCCATCACCTGTGTCCCCTTGAAGCTGCCGTTTGGCAGCCAGGAGGCAATTTCCTACGCACGGATTTCGACAGCACAGTTGAAAACGACACAAACACTTGCAGGAGGGAGCCTTTCCAGGGTTTAGGGACTGCTTTGGATCTCATTCATCTCAAGGGAAAGGTTCATGCTGACTTCAGGGAGGTTTTGAACCTGGCTCTTAGCCAAGCCCTCTCCTCTAATCCTTTGTAGCCAGAGAAATACACATGCAAGAGTAAATAGACTTTGAGGAACTAGCTGCGTAAAAAAATAAGGTAAGAGAATCTCAGCGTCACTAAGGGGTATGTCAAGAGCTGCTGAGCATATACCTCACTGCTATAAAGGGACTAAGTGCAGTATATTATGTTAGTCAGTTAACTGCAAACATTCTTCTGCAAACCAAGAAATTGTGTATCTATCTTCTCTGTGTAACATACAGTTGTGTAGGTGCTGACTGTAATTTTGAAGTAGTATCTATTTTCTAATTTTTGAGGAACCGTAATAGGGAAAAGTTTACTAGGTGCTACTATCCCAGCAGCAGTGGCTTTGTGTCCAAACAAGAAGTCACCAAACTAGGAGACAGTATTTGCTACCATGTGATGGTAAAAAATTGATTTAAGAACTTGGTAGATTGCAACCGCTGTGATCCCTCTGTCAGTGCCTGCAGGTGAGTTGACGTAAACGTGGAGGAATGAACAATTCAGTGTGAGCTGCTTCTGGGATTCTTGTGTGCTGCAGCTGAGACAACAGGTAAAAGGGGGATGATACTGGGTTGAGTGTAAGGAAACAGGGAATCATCTAGAGGGGTGTGTAACAAGGGACTGGGCGTAGCAGGATGGAGGCTTTGGTGTGTACCAGCAGTAACTGAAGATCAGGGAAGGTTTCAGAGTAGAAAGGAGTGGGGATTCTGACAGCTGTGAATGCCAAAGTTTACTGAACCACAGTAATCTAAGGAGTTAGAAAGGTGACTCTCCCTTTCCTAAGGACAACAAGGAGCGTTTCCTTCCCTCTGAGGAATATGCTGTGCACCTCCAGTCGGAACTTCCGTCTGCCCCCGGCTGATAAGAGCAGACACCAGACCGAACATATCCTCTTCCTTTGCAGTACAAAGAGCAGCCCCGCTGCTGACCTGGTGCTTCCCCAGCACAGGCACACTGCACACCCTGTGTCACCACGCATCTGCTCACACCGACCGAGGCTGCAGTGTAAGGTGTCCCTCACAGAGCTTTTACTTTTCATCTAGTGACAATCATGATGTTCTCAGCCCTTTCCCACCCACCTACGCCCCCCAACATACACACACGCTTTATCTAGATGACTCTCAGCTTCTCAAAATGAGTACAGTTGAACAAAATTAACTGTGAGAAGAACTAAGGCCAGCAGAAAAGATGCTGGCCCTGCATGACATCTGCAAGGGTTCCTGTAATTAACCATGTTTTTCCACAAGCAGCATTACAGCATCCCCTTCAGATAATTTTCTCCCTGTGTTCCTGTATGAGCAGAAGTCCCAGATGGCAGCAGGACCTGTTGGGAAAAACAGCTTTGTCCCTGAAAAGGTCCTTAGCAAGTACTACCTAGATGGGCAGGAGAATAGATATTTTTGTCAGCTCAGGGCGAGTCAGCATTTAAGCCTGATAGTTGTGAAAGGCATTTGAAAAATCAGGTAACATGACTGAGGGTGTTCAAAATTACATTTAAATTAATTTTGGAGTTTTGTTTTGTCATAGGGGCGAGACATATGACTGAGTTAAAAACATGCTACACACTTACTAGACATGCTGCAGGACTGAGGGGATGTTGCCAGAATACATTGATCGCATCCCACAGAGCATCTGTAATCTGTCTCCTTCAGAGCCAGGTAGTATATAATATTAATTGTGGCTTTAGATTTTTCCCCTCTTTTCTTCTCTATCTCTGTCCAGACCCATCCAATATTTTTGCTGACTACAATTGCAGCTCTGTCAGAGCATCACAGGAGATGCATGTACATGGAAAGCTCTGACTCTGTGGCTGTCCTACCCTGGGAGAACACAAGAACATTCCATCCTGTTCCTTCACATTCCATCCCGTTCCTGCTTCGGACAGCATTTGACATACCTGAAAACTAGTTTCATGCTTGCCCTGAGTCGAACTCTCTAATTAAACCCCACATCTCTCAATCATGTTTTATGGACCTATGATCTTTTTTATGGCTCTGTTGGCAGCTTTGGAGATTAGGCAGTGGATGCTGGTTTCTTGCAGATAAACATCTCGCTGTGGAAGGACGCTTGGTAACTGATGCCGAAGCCGTTCTGCGTGCACACACCTGGAGGGCTCAGGCCATGCACATCTCACTAAGAAAAAGAAAAAGCCCTGGTGAAGCATCAATAAACAGTGAAAAGTGACGTGAGTAGTTGAGGCACGTTGTGTTTTCGACTTTTGCAAACATTGTTTAAAGGCCTTGCAGGCAACTCGAGGGGTGCGTGTTTAAACCTTAGGAGCTTGTTACAGTAGTTAATATTATATTAGCTGGGTGTGTTTTTGATAAATTGCTCTTATGAGGTAACCACAAACCATGGTTATGAAACATAGTGCGAGTTTTGTACTCATTTTGCTTTTATAATTTGTATTGTTAAAGGATTTTTCGTGAAGCCCTATACTGTGGCAGTTCTGATATACTACTTATGCTTTACTGGCCAGAAGCGTATTGAGCTTTTCAGCTACATAAAAAATGCTGCGATGAAAAACTTCAAGGAGAATGAGAAATTTGAAGAAGTTTAGGCAGGATAAACTGAGCTTTTAACTGTGAATTGAAAATGCAATGAACTACTCCAACTGCAGAAAACCAGGCTCCGTGCTGAGATTAAAAACTAATTTCATTTGGTAGTCACCCCTACTTTTGACTAGGTGTCAGCACCCCTGGTCTTTAAGTCTCCCTTACACCCTCCTTGTTATTTAAATCCCCGGCTCTTCTGATGTGGCTGTTACGGGACATACTGTGCTTTGGAAAATGAGGATCTAAGTGAAGAACGTTGGAAGACAGTGCTTTAAAGTCGGTCACTCAATTGCTGTTTTACTCAGAATTGACGGGTGTGGAAGAATCACATTATCTCTTGGTAGATTCTCAATGCTCCATCACCTAAATCTATATGACTGTTGTGATGCCAACACCGGGTGATGAGCCCTGTGTGGCACCGCTTTCTGCTCTGCCCAACCCATGGAGAAAGCAGAACTGCTGTAAACAAGACACAGCAGCTCACAGTAGTGCAAACTCTGCCGAACGAGATTCCTTTCATCTTCCCTATCCTACTCCTCCACAAAGGTGAAAGGAAACATTTTTTTTCACATTGTCTCCAATACCCAGAAGCCCTCACATGAACAAAGAAGATGATGGGATTGGTTTGACAGCCTTGGTCTGCCCAGAGGAACCCCCAAAAGGTCTGCCCAGAGGGACCCCCAAAAGATCTGCTCTAAGGACGCAGATGGTCTGCAGATGGCCTGTGAGAGAACAGCTGGACCTGTTTCGGATACCAAGGCAGAGCGAAAACAACCAGTGAAACGCCCAGATTTATGGAACCTTTCTGGGGGCTTTTTGTGTGTTAAGTTATATTCATCTCCCCAGAGTGCTATTAGCATATTCACCTACATTTAAATAATTAATTTTCTTGTTATACGCCAACTCTTAATTTTTTGTTCTTTCAAAGTTATTGAAATCTGTGACAAGAGGTAGTGATACGAGGAAACGTTTGGTTTCTGGTTTGTTAATCAATTCCATAATATCTCATTCTTCACAATTGCTTTATTTAATAGCACCAATTTCTGCTTTCAGGTCTTGACTTCCCTGTTAAGCATTTAAGTTTCAGATTTTTTTTTAATCTTTTAACCTTTATCCCTTTGAAAATTTTTTTTCTCAGCCTATAATTTATTATACAGTCTCCTGTCAGAGGAGGAGGTAGACTAGGTGATTTTTACTGTATTGCAAATTATAATTATTATCGTTATTTGCATTAGTAATGGATTCATTCTTATCACTGAAAACAATTCCATTATCTGATCAGACAGTTATCTTCACACTGTCCGTGATCATATGTTTTCATTAGGCACCTCTTTCTCTGTGGGTCAAAAGGAGAATTATTCTTTAGTGCAGTCACTTTTCACTTTTAACATTTTCCTCAGTTAAAAAGCAATTGTTAAGCCCCTACAATTGTCCTTTGGAACAAAAATATGCCCTTTGCTGCTGCCGTGTGACTGTCCCTTCGGATGGAGCAAGGAATGGCACATCGTTGCTACCAGCTGCTCTTCAGTGTCCTTTCTGTTGCAGCCACAAGGAGAGGCTTTGTCATTCAGGTTCAGTGGGAGGAAACAAGAGGCCGATTTTCATGACCCAACAAAGACATTTTGGATCCTTTTTGAATTAAGGCAAAGGCTTAAGGATCTATGATGTCTCTTTAATGAGGTGGAGAAACCTCCTTTCCCAAACTCTCCCTACCCATGTTCTGTGAGAGGTGCAGGTTTGGAGATGGATGATTTTGGACTGAAGGTGCAGTGGGAGCAAATGTATCCTCTTCTCTGACTCCCCTCTGAATTCAGTGTGTGCAGGGGTATGAAATGACCAGATGGCACCGGTTTCCAAACTGCAAGCAAAGGGGAGATGAGTAAGATTGGAGAGGGACATGAGTTCAACCCAAAGGAGCCTTGGTGAGAGCTGAAGGTGGTGGAGAACCTCTTTCATGCTTCCCTGGTGTTGACTGTTATTCCCTCATCAAATGAGAGAAGGTTAGTGTTTAACTAAGGAATTAAGGACTGTAAGGAAAAGGTTGGCAGTCTAAAACAAGAGTTTGGGTTTATTTTTAAGCAGCTCCTTTGTAAGTTTCTGTAGCCTGACTCAGGCTGTGGTCAGCACATGCAGTGCTTGGTGTTCAGAGAAAGAGGGGATGGCTTCTGCTCTCCCATCAGCTCAGGCAAAACATACACATGCTCATTGTGTGTTTTGCATCCCATGTAATTAAGTTGATGACTATATTCCTTCTCCATAAAGAACGTCTTCTGAATGAGAAATGGTACGGCTCTCATGGGAGACCTCGCTTTCTAAAGAGGATGATCTACACTCCCAGGGGAATCCAGACTCTGAAACTGCACACCCCAAACTGAGGCACTGAAGCCACCAGTATTGTTCATTGTTCATTTAATGAGATCAAGTGAGACTTATGTCTATCTAAAATTATATGCAAAATTATAATAATGCAAATTATTATGCAAAGAAGTGCATTGCTTTAGAGTTTTAGATCCCCCTTTTTTCCCTCTTCACCTCCCTAATTGGTTTGATGTGAAGTAATTACCCACTTAATGCAATTAAAGGTAAGATTTTTTTGTAGGATATGTACTGCAACGATAATTACATGGGCCATAGCACAAAGAGGGACTTGAATGCAACTTTTGTCTTTGGGTCTCACATAATATATGTCTCCAATATGCCAGTAAGTAGTAGCCAGTCAATTGTTATTGTGTAATTGAATACAACATTTAGACTAACTTAAAGAATACTTTGCTTCTTGTTTCTGTTTTCATACAGGCACAATTTAGAAGTGGCCACTATTAGTATTTTTTCATTTAGGGCTGTGGGAGCATCACATAAACCTTCTCCTTTCTTCCTCTGCCCTCTACTGAAGCCTTCTGTTTTTACAGATTAAAAATGCTGCTCCATTTTACTGTTCATTGTCTTCAAATTTGAGAGAGTTTGCAGATGAAAAAAATGGGTATCTGAACTTATTTTTTTTTTGCAAAAGGCAGTATTTTCTTCAAGTAAATATCTCTTTTTTTCAAATAAACTCTTTCCATTTTTAAAAAGTAAAAATATATTAACAAGTTTAGCCTTGTTTTTTCACAATTAAATACAACCATATGGTCTATGCATTTCTGAAGTACAAGGGTGTGGCAAATTACCTTGGGCTTTACACTGAAATTGAGAACAAAATAGCCTTCAGGCATAACATCATAAAATTCCTATTTGCAGCCTCTGAGGACACATCCCAGAAAGGTATGGAAATAAATATGCGTACATAAACACTCTCAGCTGTGGCTAGGTGATGAAAGCCTTAATATGACAAACTAGATTAAAAAAAACCTCAAGAGGCTGGGGAAGGAGAATTCATCAATGCCAAATTAAGATACTCTCAAATATTTCTTGAAAGATAGAACCTCATTATCCTACTGATTTATGGAGCAAAGTAATGACTATAGACAGCATTGTCTAAAGACAACAATGAGCACTGCTATATCTCAGTAATAATTAGTCACATGAAATCTTCGGGTTTTTTCTGATTGTTCTTGAATGATTCATAATATATGAGAGAAATACATTGCACATGGCAATCTAAAATGTAATGAAAATACGTGGCCCAAGTTGTTCCCATATTTAAAATTCTGATTGCAATGCTACCCTCCAACAAAATAATAGTAATTTCTGGCAGGAATTATAAAACCTAAACTACAGCACAAAGCATTGTTCACCAAATTACTCATTCCATATCCACAATTACAGCCCGTTTGTTTTCTTATGCTGATAACAAAAGATACATTTTAAGATCTGCACTGTGCTACTCTTCCTATAATAAATAAAGTGAGCTTTTCAAAGGCTACAAAATGATGCAGATAAAAATCAAAACATTTCTACATTTAAAGATTCAATCAAAGACTTGCCATGAATGGTGTGATATTAAAGTTTAAAAAAATAATCAATTTAGCGTGTATTTTTGAACATGATTTGTCACAAATAGCATTCCTAATAGATAAGAATGATTATATGGTAAAGAGCGTAATTTATATATCTCAAGCACTATGCTTTTGTCACCGACATCGTTAAGGAATTTGACACGTTTGCAGGAGAACAATATATGTCAACTGAAATATATACCAATTAGCCATAAATGGGACACTGAAATGAATGATGCATGTGCATGCTATACTTACAAGTAATAACATGTGGTTTAAAGTCGCTCGCGTTTCCAAACAAGAATTCTTTTTATGTTGTCATTTAAAAAATCTAATATTTCAAAAGGTCAGGAATAAATAGCACCATTAGCATTAAAAGCTAGCTAAAGGGAAAGTAATTTGTTGTTCATTTAACATTGCATTTTATGTAATAGCTTTGTAAAGTGTTCGGGAGGGGGGGAGAGGTTTTACTCTGCTAAAACAAGATGACGGCAGCTCCAGTTCATTATTAAAAGGAGATTTTTTATTATGCTATTGTCAACTTTAACGTCTTGATTCTGTTAGGTGTTTGTTAAAATTACATGGGCTGCTGAAGTGGCTACGGCAAGGGATAATGCAGGGAATATCATGACTGTCAAAACAATTGCGTAGGCAAGAATCTGCTTCTACTAAGGTAAAGGAACAAAAGACAAAGGAGAAACTCTTCTGCAGTGTTAGGAAGTTAATAGCCCCGTTGAGGTTTCCTCAGCAGGAGGTGCTGAGATCAGGAAGCCAAATTCTGGGAGAGACAAACAGTCAAGGCAGGAGGGGGCAGGCAATGTCCAAGGGAAAGCGGGATACATGGAAGCCTGGTATAGATGGCAGCTCCCATGTTGATGGCTACGTGTGCTCTGGGTAAAGGATTTGTCTCCCTGGAGAGGTGATGTGTGCTCCCCTTGGACTGGGTGACATAAGTGAAGTGTGAAAGTGTGTACTGCCCAGCAGCCACCATCCAGATTCTGTGACCTGTCCCCTCTCCTCGTCTTGTCTGAAATTATTTTGAAACAGGCTGAAATCAGGGGAATTTTTCAACAGGCTTTGGCTCATTCACTCAAGCTTCTCTAAGAATTCCCTTGGTAGAGAGGTGTCCATGGACTTCACACCCTCCCCCCCAACCCACAAAACCTCCCAACACACATCACCAGTGTTATAACTGCAGGGAGCACAGACTCTGGTGGTTTATGCATGACTAGCTTTTATTGGTAGCAGGGTTTTGAGCATCCATTTGTGTCGTCAGCAAGCAGTAAGAGTTTGCAGAACATTCTCCCTCACCTTCTCGGAACCACAGAAACGGTATCTAAAGAAAAAAAACAAACAAGCACCTTGAGTTGACAACATTTGTTGATATTCCACAAGTGAATTTTGTTAAATGTAAGTCAATCTGATTTGTCATTTGACACAACTGAACACAATGTACTTTGAGCTCCTGAGTTTCCAATATTACTGCTGGGGAAAGCACTGATGGACTGTCTTCATTCTGGCTCGCTGCCTGCCTTCCTTTCATTTTACAGTTTCTTTTTTTTCCAGATTTTTTGCTACCATCACTCTGTAGATGGTCACATCTACTTATGCAAAGGCCATGAGTCAATGGAAGAGTGAGTGCAGATTTACAGGCATTTGTTTTGTCAGCAGTGTGCTTTGATGAAGAGGAACTACAACAGGACTAAGGACCTCTGCTTAAAGGTAATGCTGCTGGGCTGTAATCATTTTGCTTTGCTTGAAACTGTTTCCACCTTCCATGTTGCCTTTTAAGTGATGTCATTTTAACTAGGAATATGAATCTCTATATGGGTCTAAAACATATACTGTACCTCCTCTTCTAGATATCCGATAATTGGGTGGATAAAATAAAATAACTGGTCAAGCAAATGAGGGAGTTTTGTCTTAAAAATTCCAGGAAAATGAGTAAAACTGGATCAGTAAATCATACTTCTATAATCTGAATATTCAATCCATAGTCCACAAAGTTTAGAGAAATAAGTTTAGCCTCTTTCCCTCAACTTTATAATCCTTTTAAGCGCAGCTTCTAAGTATTAATCTGCTCACTGGAAGGGTAGACTTAATATCACTGTCCCCTTTTGTCAATCATGACCTCAGGGACCATCGGTATCGATGGAAAACTTCCACTGGTTCCAGCTGAGAGTGAATCAGACATCCTAACACAAGCTCAGACACAGACAACCACTTCTTGTGGAAGTAGGAGCTTGGCAAGAATGTTGGTGATAATCTTGGCCAGCACTAATTTTTGTCAACCAAAGGGTTATACAGGAAGTTTGCTCTTCTGAAGCCTGGAAATATTTTAAGTTTTCTTTGAAGTTATTTAAGACAAAAAGTTGTTGTAGTAGTTGTGAATTTAACTATGGCTGAACAGTGTCTTGAAAAGAAGGAAATCAAAGGTTTACTTGAGAGTCTTTGAATGCTTTAAATAGCTTTTCTTGTGAAAATGCTTTCACCTCACATATGATTTTGTCACCTATCTTCCCAAGTAACTTTCAAGATTTTCACAATGGATGAACTTACTCTGTTCCATTTTCTCCAGACTGTACAGTGATAGTCGCAGCTCCTAGTTTAGGAAGAGTTGGATTTATCCAGTTGTTGTTCCAAAGAAATTTAACCTTTGTAACTGTTCCAACATTAACTTCTGCATCAATGAAGCTTGTGTAAGTGTTGTCTGGTTGGAGGGTCCCCCTGTGAAAAATAACATTTTATGGATGTGAGGCATTTAATATTGATTACCTGTCTTCTTTACTGATTGGCTGTGGTAGCAAGTGAGTAGAAAATTAGCAGAGAGGCTAAGTTTTCCAACCTAATACATCCCAAATCAGTGTTTGTCAGAAGCAAAGGCAGGTAGGCCTGATGTGCTGCAGTCACATCTTAAGATGGAGACCCAGTTGCAGGGCAATCCCTGCGGAGAAGGTGGAGCTTGCTCCCTGTTGCTTATGTAGGCAGGGGTTTTTGCTTATAAATGAAATTTTCCTTTAATGGTAATTGCTTCATATGATACAGATGTTGGATTTGTTTGGGATGGCCAAGAGGATTACGCATCAGCTGCTCAGCCTGGCTCTCTAGCAGAGATTCCCACGCTTGAGACACTGTGGCTGAGTCAAATGTGCATCTGCTCTTGGGTAACTGTAGTTTATAATCTGGCCACTTATTTCATGTCGTATTGATACAGCAAGCTCTAAATGGCAGTAGTTTGAGACTGGTAATGGCTTCAGCTGCTACATCACTCTGAATATGAGCCAATGCTTCTCTGATCCTCTTCTTTGACCGCTACCACCCCCGTGCTCTGATGCACTTTCTCATTCATCTGCTTCGGAGGAACGCGTTTACTCTCCTCCATATTATAATACTTATGGTAGTGGAAGTAATGAGAGACAGGAAAAAATCCCTTTGCCTTTTTGTTTTTTTGCCAGATCCACAGTGGTGCCTGGTAGGTTAGAGCAAGATTTTCTGGGGAAAAAATAGTTCACTTCCAGCAACTGAAGTGACACAGGCACAGTCACAGCCGGAGCGCAATCAGTGCTGGCAGACTGAACTCAGGTGAAAGCATGGATGCCTGCAAATGGAATCAACTCATGGCAAACACCTGCTGCCAAGTATGAAGATGGGAAGTCCTTCTTGGAAAAGTTGAAGTGACATAGCTGTCAATAAACAAAAAACAAAACCAAAAGATAAACCCCAAACCCACATCAAAACCCCTTCTCCATATTTTTGATCATTTCAGATTTTTTAGTTGAAACAAACAAGAAAACTGCAAATAAACAAAACCACAGTGTAAACAGGTGAAGTTATGAGCCACAAAAAACAGTAGTAAATCATGAGGTAGCTTTAGCAACAATATTTTGCAAGCCTGTGAAAGACAAAATGATCAGAGCTTTGCTAGTGTAGAACTTTGCTCTGGTATCCAGCAAGACCTTGGTGGTTCAGCAAACAAGTAACACCAAATTCTAACATTTTAAAATCATGCATTCTAAACTTCTGCTGTAAAATCCAGAGTGAGTGAATTATCACTGCATTTACTTCAGGGATCTTTATCTGGTGGTAGAATGTGATCTGTAAAATAGGACTGATTAAACAGAAACATTAACTGACAAAATTAAGTAAACACTCTAGAGTTGAAGTTTCTTTTCCATTGGATTTTGAACTTACTGGATGACCTGATGCTGCCTTGTGTTCCCACCACTTCCGTACAGGGCAACGTTTACGTGTCCTTTAACTTTACTCTTTCCAGAGAGGGTCACAGTTACTTTGTACCTCCAAACTACACAGAAGAAATACAGTAAGTTAGAGTGTACCCAGGAAGAAGCAGTCACCAAAATATGGTTGTGTTTTTATCTTTACAGTGTATTTGAAAGCAAAAGAAAATTATCACTGCCTTTCACTTTCAGCTATAGCACAGACTGTCTGGACTGAAAGGGGTTAACACAATGCTCTCTCACACCTGAATTTTGGTTTTCCCTGCTTATCCTTGGGTCATAACCTTGAAAAACAAATACAAAGCACCAGTGAGTCAGATCTATCATTATGTCTTAATGAGATCAGCCTGAGACATTTGTGTTACTTTCTGGGAGAAAAAGAAGGTAGTCTATGACGTGGCAAACACAATATAGATCTCAGCATTTTGACCACAAAGCTATTCGTGTACAGTGGAGTTGGAAATAAGAAGGTGTTAGGAATAAATACTGATACATACCAGAATATCAGCAGTGTAAAAGGAGTGTAAAAAAATTCTGAAGCTCAAGGAAAATAGTCTTTGTGGGTGGGAACTTTCTTTTAGCACACAATTTGCGAAAGCAGCTCTTCTCCCTCTGATTCTTGTTTACAAATGCAAATGAAGAACCATCTTCATGTGGTTCAATGTGAGAGCTGACATTTAGGATAGGCTTGGTTGTAAAGAGGTCCTCTGGTCCATCCACTTCTCAATGCAGGACCAGCTGTGATCAGCTAGCTCTTGGGCTTTGACAAATGGGGCCTTCAACATCTCCAAAGATGAAGATTTCCCAGCTCCCCTGGGCATTCCTGCATTTAACCACTGTCATTGTGACAGTAATTTTTATACTATTTAATAAGAAATTCCCTTGCTCCAACATCTGTGCACTACTTATCCTCCTCTCTCCTTGTACGTTGCAGTGCAGCCCATTAAACATCTCAGTGACTGCCACTGGACTCTAAAATTTGTTAGCATCTTTCTTGTAGCGGAGGGCCCAAAACTGGGCACTAGTATTGGAGAAAAAGAGGAAAAGGCAAGAAGGGATGAAGAGCCTGCACTGCTATGAGACCTGCTCATCTATTAAAAGGAATTGTGAAACAGGAAAATGAAAAGGTTTGTTTCCAAGGAGCAGGTAGCAATGGAAGCAACTGAAACTCACGAGGAAAATTCTTGGCCTCTGCGGTGTTCAGGTAAAGTTTCGTGAAATCATTTTTTGTTTTCCCTTTGAACTTATCTGCAAAGTGACCCATATTTGGGCATCCCTCTTTTGGGCACGGGAAACAGCTTCCCTAGTGAAAACAAATGTATCTATTAATAAAATTATCCAGTCAGCCAAGGGGAAAAAAAAAAGAAAATAAGAGTCATAGAACTTATTTTTAACATACCCACCCAACTGGCCTGTATCACAGCAGCAAAAAATTTCAAGTAACGTTTCCTGTGACTTGGGAAAGATCATATAAGCTAGCCAGCTTCCTCAAAGAATCTGATTTTTCAGGACTCTATGTTTTTTCTCAAGTTATTTAGCTCAATCCAGCCACATCAGTGACACCCTTGAGTAGTCTTGAAGTGGAGCAGAGAGGAAGAGGTGTCCTTCCCAGCAACTGATGAGAAAGAATTCTGTCACCTTATGCCTTCAGTTGGGTCAAGAAAGGCTTTATCTTGATAGCAAAGCTCAGTTTTGTCATAAAAACAACTTTCTACTGCAATGACAGAAGCATGTAGTCACCTTCTCCCAGAGTCATCTGGGAAGTGTGGTCTCTATCAGCTGCCCAGAATGTATAAAGGTCAGTCTAAGTAGTAGTTGATACCTCTATCTGTGGTCCCAGTAAGATATGACGAGCCTGTTACCTCCCTTATACTCTTAGGCTGTGGTGCCCTATCTCCCAGTCTGGGACAGGGAAGGGCTTCCTGACCTATTCCTAAGCCATTGTGCTTTGTCGCTGGGGCCATCTTAAGTCACCAAAATACTGTGACTCACCCCATCAGGCTATTACATATTATTTAACTTCTTGGTGCTTTGAAAAGAAGATGTTTAAGCTATGTGCGAAAGCTCACCTGCTACAGTCTGGGATTCCACACATTTCAGATGTATGGATAAGAGCCACTACTTAGTCCATCCTGAGGCTCTGAGAAATACTTACTCTTTCAAAAACATCATATGAAGGACAAGAATAGCCTAGAAATCCATCAGGGTAGATAATACTGTCAGAGTAATACTTGTAACTCCGCAAATGATTGCAAGCCACGAAATCACGAGTTCCTGTGAAAAGATGCTCCCAGGTTAGTTCTTCTTTTCTGTCGCTATTTGAGGAAAGATACTGGCCCAGCCTTTACCACATCATGGGGATGCATCATTCCTCCTCAAAAGCCACATCACAACTCTTGGTGTATCAAATGTGAGATTTGAAGCTGGCTTTTGTGATGAATTGATGCTCTAAGAAGTGTCACTGGCTCAACAGGTATAAAATACAAACTTGAAATGCTTTGTGGAGGCCAACTGTGCAGCTCAGCCAACCTCCTGCCCTGCCCTCCCCTCACAAACACTGATTCAAGTAATCTGACCGAGTTTCACAATAGAAACCAGAACTGCATGAAGCAGGGCTTTTGTAGGCAACAGTTGCATTACCATAACAAAAGAAAACAGAATGAAAAGTATTTAACAGTAAACTTCCTAGGGCAATGGTGATTTGCTCCAGCTGAGGACTTCAAAACAAAATTATTATTATTTCGGAGGTGCTTAAGGAATGGACACTCTTAAAATTAAAATAATGAATATATTATTTTCCTTTGTGTTGCCTTTATTTTCTTGATTTTAAGTTAAAAAGAAGATCATATACAACACAGTTGTTTCTTTGTGCTTTAATTCCCCGTTATTGATAACTAGTTTATGGGGGAGGAAAAAAAAAAATAATGCCTCCAGCTGTATCAAATCAAACCTGGAGAAAAAAGCTGGTTATTACAAATAAGTTCATGAATCCCAAGAGTGTAAGGTGTTTGCAGTAATGTAAGGAAGAACTTAGATCCCATACTGAAAAATCTCTACAGCAGAAATCTTCACTTTTTTTAATGTTATATGCAACTTTACTTTAGAAAGACACAGAATCTTTCTAATATTTAGAGCTTTTATTCAAAAGAGCAAAGCAAAGTGTATTTGAGCAGCTATACGCCAATCTTTTTTTTAGCTAACTAAAAATAGACACAATAATATTGCTTTAATGCAAACCAGATTTGTAAGAGGTAATTTAAAAAGAAAATTAATTGCTCTATCTCAGAAGAATTGCAGCTGAAGATCCCTTAATAGAAGGAGCTGAGAGCTTCATTGTCCTACACCCGCTGCTGCTGCTGGGCAGCGCAATAGAAACAAAGTGAAATCCCTTGTTACAGATCCTTCAATAGTTTTGGCACAGTTTTAATAAGTTTTGGTTCTGCTATTAGATACTTTAGAGGAGGCATATTTTCCAGATGCAAACCCTTTGTCTTGTTTAATTTTTGAATAAACTCTGGAAAATGGTGTGTTTGAGCTTTGAGCTGCAGTTTCACTGCACTCTGCAGCTGCCACTGCTGGTGGATTACCCTAAAAGGTAATACAGAACACCTGAATCAAGACAAGTTAAGTGGTTGCACCTGAGGGTGGCCTTCCCCTGAATTTGTAATGTAATCAACACACTTACCTTCCCAGATGCCATCAAGATCTACAATCTGTGAAAGGGGGTTCTTCCCACACCCTGGCATTTGTTTTCCTCCGTTGGGGTAAAAGTCAAGATGTCCTATAGCTGGGCCCATACCAAAACCTGAAGCATTTAAAGCAGAGGTAAGCATGCTTTAAATTTTTTTTTTTTTTTCTCATACCTATAGCTTTCAGCTTGGACTTTGTCTGTGCTTGGTATTTAAGGACATAAGCGATCAGTGTGGTGTATTTGTTCTGTTTGTGCACCAAAACTGGGTCTTGATGAACAATTAAGATGCTCAAGTGCCGTAGGATGTAAATATTTTGGTATTGAGACAGTAGAGCTGAATACTCACCTAAGTTGGGGATGGTGGGAGCTGAATCTGTGTGGATAACATCGACAAACTCTGCGTCAGATTTATCCAGTCTGACTTCGATAGGAGTGCCTTGAAAATAAGGTTGAGCGGGGTCCAGTCCTGAAAGAAAAGACTGGTATTACATATAGAAAAAGAGATATAGATGTATTATTTTACATAACACTATGATGGTACAAAATGAATATCATGTATGTAGTTGTCTATGGTTCCTTATACTTAAGTAGACTAGTCGTTAATAAAATGGTGATAGCTGCTTTCGCTTACTAAGTGGCTTTTCTGCCAGGTAGGAGAAAGGGTTACCTGTATGAAGCCTATTGAATTTTACTGATTCGCATCAATATAAAGCCTTGATATACCTTTTTTTTCAAATTGAACTTTCCTTTAATAACGTTGCTGTGTTTGTGTCCCCTATAACTCATCTGTGTAGTTGAGCATACTCAAACAGAAATTAATGCTGATAACATCCCCTGTGCCTGGAAGTGTTGAAACCAACCTGGCTGCTTTTTGGACAGCTTTTGGAAAAGCATCTAGTTTAGAAGTGAAGCTCTTTGCCTTTTATGATCCTAGTAGAAAAGAGAAATCAGTTATTTCCCAGATTGTTGCAGCAATTTTGGGAGCTTGTGAAGTCTTGCACATTGCACAACTTTTACTATCTTATACTTGCATCTCTTGTTGTCCTTGGGGAGCAGGTTTGGTTTTGCTCTTAGACTGAATTTTGTAGGTTATTAGTCCAAGGTTCACTAAGCCTGAAATCCCTGAGGAAACGTAGCAATTGAAAAGGCTGTATTAATAATATCCAGAATTGTCTCTTGTGTACGAAAGGTCGCTCTGCTTAATGCACGCTGCCCTTGGCGCTGCCTGTGTGATGAACAGGAGAACAAGCCCAGAACTTTAAACTCTGCAAGTGCTGAGCATGTAAAAAAATTGCTAAAGATGCAGGGCAGGCTGTAGGGTGAGTTACCTTTGTATTGAAAAAGGAGTGGCTTGACCACAAGTGTAGCTGATAATACCTCTTTACAGTTATGTTTTCTGGGAGAGTACTGGATGTTTTAATGGCATCTGCAGTGGTTATTAAGCATTGGAATAGGCTGCCCAGGGCAGTGGTTGAGTCTTCATCCCTGGAGGTATTTAAAAGATGGGTAGATATAGTGCTTAGAGATATCATTTAGTGATGGTTTTTGTAAGCGTTAGGTCAATGGTTGGGCTCAATGATCTGAAAAGTCTCTTCCAACCTAGGCAGTTCTGTGAGTATGAAAACCTATCACAGCAGCTAAAACTGGTTCTGGCTGTATGCTAATTTTTAGCAGCAGCAATGGAATATCATTATGTTATAATATCACTCCCATCCTGCTCCGAACTAGCACCGGTCTGGGCAGCTATGCTGCTCTGTTGAAGCAGCGGAAAGCCAACTCTGTAGAAATTGCCACAATTAATGTGTCAAGTCAGTGGCTGTGTTGCAGGGGACCTGCTGTCTGTTAGCTGTGTGGAGCCTTTTCTTTGCTCTCTAAACACGTGCAAGCAAAACAACCATCACGCTGGCTGCTTTCCCTCACTTACCTGGGCACCTTGGTGTACTGTGAACCTGAGTTCTGTCGTGTCCAAATTACCTTTGACTAGATTACTGCCCACAGTCAGATAGAATCATAGGAGAAAATGAACAGCGTAAGTTCGTTAAGCAGTGGTGTCTCTAGCGTGAGCTGTGACTGAGGTCATTGACTCACCAGTTATTCTCCCAATCCCCGGCTGCCTCTTGCCAGCCTCGCCGGCCACGTGCGCTCCGAGGCTGTGGCCAATTATGTGGACATCAGCTGGAGAGTAGCTGTATTCTTCCTGAGAAAATAGCAATGTAAAAAGTTACTACATCTGTTTTCATCAGCAACCAGAAAGAGTAAAAAGGGGATGAAAAACTATTTTTGGTTTGACTACTGACTCGGGAACTCCTATAGGATTTCAGCCTCTGTTTGCAAATTTAGGTACTTATGTCCAGTACATAGATTTCTTTTATTTTTTTTTCCCAAAACAGTTTACTGTGTCTGTTCGTTCTGCATATTTAAAACTACACAACACTATACATCTGTTAACATCTCTGGAATGACTGTTTGGCTGTGCTACAGGAATGTCTTGTAGTACTTCATATCCCTAAATGGGCTATTCCTGTTGTAACAATGTAGTTCTCAAACTTTAAAAAAAAAAAAGTCTGGTTTCAGCACAGCTTCTAAAATTATCACTGAGTAGAAGAAAATGTTTTCTGTCACTTACATGTTTCTTTCAAAATGGTGTTATGACTACAGCTTTATAACCAGAAGATGCTTACCATAAGAACGTTTACAAAATAAGCTATTTCAGCTCCTACAACGCGGACGTTGTTTGACGCCTGGGTGTACTGACATCTTGCTCCTCTCTTCCAGTTCACACAGATGCAGTTCACATCTTCCACAGTGAGCATCCTCTGTTTGGTAAAACAAAAGTAAAACCAATAAATACATTCCGGAATTGTGATTCACGTTGCTTATTACAGCTCGACTCACAGATGTTCCATCAATTCGTATGAGAACATTTTAAGAACCGAAACCTTAGCATGTAGTTGTGGTTGTGCCTGCACACAGGCCTGTGTGTGCTCATGCAATGTTGAAATAGGGAGGTGTGCTGTAGTGATGGCCACACCATCATTTCAAACACCCAGAGCAGCATTATTTTTTGCAGAAACGAAAACAAAAGAAATACTGATACTTCTGAGTTTTGATTTCATTCAAACTTTGTATGCAACACTAAATAAGAGTGCTATTCCTGTCCTGATTCACTTTGGTTTAAAAGTACTTCTGTAATAGAATCACAGAATCACCTAGGTTGGAAGGGACCTTTTAAGATCATCTAGTCCAACTAATGAGAAAAACAACAACAACAAAAAAACAACCAAAAAAAACCCCCCAAACCCCAAGAAAGCAAATTACAACTGGCAAAGGACAGAAAAGACAATAGGAGTGTCTGTGACTGTGTTAGAAGCGGTAAAAATAAGTGTGCAGATAAGATTATTACTTAATGAGAATGAGAGTAAATAAGAGAGCCACATAGGAGGGCGGATGTATTTGCAGTCTTGCTTGCTCCACTCTTTACTGAAAAGATTAACTGAGAAATTTTTTTAAAAAAATTAATTGGTGTACTGTGATAAATCTTGAAATTCTTTCTCTATTATATTTTATCTTGCATCTCTACATCCTGATAAAAATTAATCAAAAGGATTTAAGGTACTAACTGAAGTAAAATGTGAGTTATCTTGTTGGTTGTGAGATTCTAGAAAAAAATAAATCTCTATTTTAAAAGAGTAGAAGATAGGAGACCAACAATTATAAAAAAACATCATTCTGCTGATACTTTGAACAAATTATTAACTAACAAATCCAATAATCATTCCTCAATGTTCATAAAGTGATAATCAACATAGATTTTTTTTTTTCTAATAAGAAACTGTCAAAAAAATTTAACTTACTTTCTTTTGACCCAGTATCAAAGAGAAACGGGTAATGGGGATGCAATAAATGTGAAATAACCTGATTTTATTGGACTTTCATGTTGCTTCTCATAGTGCTCTCACGTAAAATAGAATTATAGAATTTATACAAAAATGTAGTTGTGTGAATAGCTTGTTGAAAAAACTATCCTGTGCCATCCACTGTTTTTTGCTCTGTGCTGTATGACTAGTAGTTCTCATTAGCTGCAGCCACAACAAAAAGTGTGTATACGGAAATTGAGAAGGTGGAATTGCAACTGTGTATGGGGATAGGATTAAGAAATAACTTGAAAAATTGGAGCATTAGCGCAAAAGTCAATAAAGCAGAGTACTCCATTTGCTGTTCATAGCTAGTCCTAGATTGAGAGCATTGTTCAAAATGATCCCCTTGAGGTCCCTTCTGGCTGTACATCTCTACAGGTTTATTGCTTCTGTTAATGGTCAGCCCACGTCCTCATCCTCCTGCACCCATATGGCAGCCCATACCTCTGTGGTGGACTTCCCACATCTAGAAACCTATCTTTTGTCTTGAGAAATATGATGCAACAGTTACAAATCTGCAATTTTTTCTGGAATCACCCTTGTTCCGAAGCAGTGTCTTGCTCCAGAGTTTGTGTTGTCCTTATCAGGAAAAAGGACACTTATTGAGACAAATCCTGTTGTCACTCACTTGACTAAAGAGAAGAATTGGATGCATTTTACCTCATGCTTTTCATCAAGGTGCAGAGCTTGCTGCTAAGAATTTGAAAATGAGTGGCCTTTTTCCCCCCCCTTCTTATTACTACAAGCGCCATGAGAGAAATTGGTTAGAAATACAGAAAACTGACAGTTTATAGGAATGTTTTTATAAATGCAAACTGAGGAATTCACAGGGACAGGAATTTCCCTGTAGTACATACCTTGCACATGTCCAACAGCCAGTCTTCTTCTCCATTATCTATGAATCCATGTACGATAAATCTGGTTAGCCGACTTGTGTTAAAATTTGAGTACTCAATTGTTGAGTTATCAACTGCAGAGATCTCCTGTTGCAGATATAAATTTATAAATATTCAAATCTGCTATCTCTAAAAAGTTTATCAAAATTACAAAGAGCTGACCTATGCTTATCTCTACAGGCATTTAAAAGTTATGCAACGTAAGCTCATCTGTAAGTGTTAACGTGACTATGGCTTAAGGTCTGTATCTCCATTCAAAGCAAGCTTTGACACATATCTTAGGGCAGCCAAGACTGCTTTTAATGTTTTTTCATCTTATCTGTGGGAAAAAACCAATACCCAATAACGTCAACAATGCAGTTTTCCAGTACTTTTCAGTGACCATGCAGAAAATGTGGGGGAGTGCTGCTTTCTGAGGGCTGGATGAGCATGAGAATTCTGCCCCAGAGACCCTGCCAAAGAACTGGAAGAGGTTGTCTCTTGGAAGACAAGAAGATTTGGCCATTTCTAACATTTTCCAGGAACAGAGCTGAAGTCTGCATTTGTTTACTCTTTTTTTTGCATGTGATTTACTTATGTTTAAATTTTAATAGTTCTTACTTGAAAGTCAACAGGATTTTCTCTTGTGAACAGGAGGAAGTGAACATCTATCTTCTTTGGATCCCAGGGTAATTTATGGATCGGTCTTTCTGTAGTCCCAGACCATGGTATATCATCTGAGAAACATCCGAGCCTATCATAGCAAACTTCTTCGCCTGTAGCAGATGGGATCAACAATATGTGAATGAGCAAAGAAGTGGAGCAGGCTAGTCATAACTCAAAGCACCTCTTCTCTGGAGGTCTCTTGAAAAATCCTATGGTTTACAGAAGGCAAAGACTAGCAGTTTCCCCCTCTCATCTTCAAAGGCTATGGTTTGCTCCAAGGAAAGAAGCCCCCCCTGTTGCTCATCAACAAAGAATTCAGTGGAGTTGCTCCATGGGTGTCCTGTATCATACCTTGGGTATCTTTTCCATGCTGTGTTTTGCCTTAAGCAAAGACAGCTGACTAGTTTCTCCTAATGCCAGGCCAAGATATTGCAATGATAAGCATGCTGAACAGCTACCTACACTCTACATGAGAAGCCTTATAATATAGAAGCCAGTTGCTTCTGCTAAATATAAAGCTGTACTCTCATTAGACTGCCTCTCCCCCCATACCCAGCTTTTTTCCCATTTCCATCACTAAAGAAAATACAACAAATAATTTCCTAGGTTTGTCAGAGCAACAGCTTTGGTCTGAGATAGGAGCATGCATGGTGTTTTCTAGGGTGGGCTTTCCAGAGCGGAAAAGAGGAAAGACAACATGCGTACGCACACTCGTCTCGCCATTCTTGCACAGAGAAAGTGAACCACGTAACCTCAATTAGTAAGTTTTAAGGCACCGTAATGTAGAATAATATCTCGCAAAATATAGCAGCATAAATATTGACCCCATGTGCTTACCTTCTGCTGCACTGAGCAGAAATAGTGCAAGTATCCAAATTCCAAGCATCTAGAACAGCAGAAAAAGAAGCAGCTAGGGTTTGCTCACCCATTTCATTAGCAAATGCACTTGGTTTTCTGGTGCTGAATTTTCTCATGGCTGCTGTCTGTCTTCTCTGTAACATGTGTCTATGAATGCCACGTATGTGAGACAGGTATGAGTCAACTTTATGTTTGCTTGCCCCACTAGAGATTGTGGGGCTCCTAAAGCTATATATCCTATAAATCCTATAATCCAGAATGATTTTTTTTTTTTTTCTTTTCCTGTTGAGGCTGTGCTTCTAATTAGATGTATAGTAGCTACTTTAGAACTAGCGTAAGGATGCCTATGAGAGCTGCTCTTCCCCCATATAGTGCTGTGTGTTGGGAAGCCATATACCTGATGAAGTAAAAGAAAAAACCCAAGGTCTGAACTACTTACAATGCAGCCTTGAAGCTCCACGCACTAACATGCAAACTTTGCATGAGCTTTTATAGTTTGCTTTATCCTTGGAAATGTTTCCAGAAAGATAGGAACACTTATTTCAGATTACAGTTCGTAGCTAAGCTGGGAAAAGAACTTTAGTGGTTGATTTCTCTGGAAGCTCCAAAATTTACGGACATACACTTCTTGAATTGGTGTTCTGGAGCCCAAACTAGGAATGGAGCTCCAGAGGTAATTTCCAGCGACCAACACATCAGGAGTGTGACGTGAAAGACAATTATGTGGATCTGTGTGGCAGTGTATTTAGGGACTTGTCTTGGCTGGGAAAGCTTTTAATTTGTCATCTGTAGCTGGGATGTAGGGGGTCTGCTGGAGGAGTCAGCAGAGAATGACATCGCCTTTAAGTCCCCTCCCTTGCCGTGTGTCAAGTGACTTTGGATGTGGAAGGCTCCCGTGCTTTTGGGTCTTTTGTGCTCATTTCCTGACATCAGCTCAATTTGATGAAACCTTATCCCTTCAGGAGAACTTCTTAGTGGGCCTGGTAGGTCTTTTCACAGTGAAAGAGTCTGACCTTCTCCTGGTGTCCCTTTCGTTTCCTTGTTGAAATAAGTAGATGTCGAAGGACAGTTGTTTACCCCTTTGGGTCCTTTTTATACTACCCATGTAACCCAAGTTTTGAGAAAGCCCTTCTCCTCTGAGTGATGAACTGAGAGCAAACATGTTGGAAATATATCTCAAAAAATAAAAAATCCCCCAGAAACAGGGGCGAGACTGCTTTGAGTAGCAATGTTACAGAGCTCAATAGGTTGCTCTAGCAAAGACATCAACTAAAAAGTGGAAAAACAGCCTGTGCAAATGAAAAGGACTAGGTCTGGGAACCTCTGGGTCCTGTTCACCTCTAGAAGGCTGTAAGCAGACTCGAGAAGAAATGAGACCTCAGCTAACTCTTCTCCTAGAAAACTCTGTCAGCTTGGCTGTGCTTTTTGGCTGAGGCCACGTATCTTTGCAGATCTGACCTTCCCTAATCTCCGCCTCTGGGAATGGCCAAATGGATACCAGCTGTGTGTATAGGTATTACACTGCTGTCATCTGTGTTACTGGGGTTTCTTTCTTTCAGTAGTAATGAAGTTTTTAATTTTTCTAGAATATCACCTTTGATACCAATTTAGAGTTCAATGCTGACTGAAGTAGCATTTTAGTTTGTAAATATGTTCATATCAGTGATACAGGAGAATCAATACATGCCCCAATACCCCGATAAGTTTTAACACTTGCTCAAAATGAGGGGGGAAACAGTCTTTCTCATTTAATTTAAGAGCTGGTGGAAAAGATTTGAGTTAGAATTTTATCATAGTTACTCTGCAGGTCTTATTAAACACAATAATAACATAGGGCAAACTGATTAACTAGACAGTTCCTTAGCCTGTGGTCAGATGGGTTTCAGCTGCTCACTTCTCCTTTGGGAAGGAGGAGTAGAGCTGGGGTGCGTGTCCTTCGGCATGATGCAGAATGCTAGCTGTTCCTGAAGGAGCTCTTCTCATCCTTGTCATGTCACAGTCAGGGGTTGTAGGAAGAAACATGGTGTTTAGGAAAGAAAGCAACAAATAAGGGCCTTGCTATGTTTCTGCAGTCCTGAATAAGCCGTAGTGTGGACTAGGAAGCAGGCAGAGGAGAGAACTGGGTTTCCTGTGCTGCAGGATGCTGCGGCTCTCTCCTGGGATGCAGCATAATGCTTCCCAGCATTGTTCACGCTTCCCGTGTTACCTGTCAAGCCCCTGGTGGACTTGCAGTGCTTGTGACTGTACATCTCTCTTGGCTGAACTTCAGACTTGTGTTTAATTATGCGTCTAATTTCACACAGGCTTGGTTAGTGTTTAGTCAAGGATGCAAGACTGACTGTTGTTCTTTCCTTAAAAATATTTTTTTCAGATATTTATACTTATTATGTGCTCTTAATATTGTATTTTTACTCCTATTTCTTAGAAGTTTATCTGCGCAAGGGCTCGTACATAGTTTATCAAATGTGGAGAAATGGGAGGGAATAAATTATTAACTCTTTCCTCCTATTCATTAGAGTTTGGTTTTTATGCTTAGAAAAGTATCTACTGCCTTGGTCTCTTGAAGCTTCGGGTGGCTCATTTGTGCCAAGTTTTGCAGAGTAATTATGTTTATGTTAATGTGAAATTGAATAATTCCAGGTTTTGCAAAACCTGGAATTGACTAAGTCAGCGTTTCTCTCCAGGATTGTCAATGGCCACAGCAAAGCTATGTGTTTGAAATTAAACAGTAGCTGGGTGCTGTGATTTAGCTGTTTCTTTTCTTCCAAAGTGGGGAAGACTTGAGGTTTGGCTCTGCCTGTTTCTTCCCTGAAGGCACAGTGTACAAAGGGCTGTGCTGACCTGCTGAAAGAAATAAATACCTTGGTCTTGTTCTGTTCCTGCCTCATCCCACAGCAGCTTCTGAGTGTGGTGGTCTTGTGTGGGGTTAGAAAGTTCTGAGAAATCGTGTAGGCTGTGGAAAGGAGATGTTTGGGACTATTGCCAGCCCCAGGAGTGTGCTGAGGTAACCTGCTGCCTTGAGAGTGTCTGATAGACAGAAAATCTGGCAAATTATCAATGTGGTGGGAAATAGTTCTTACTTGCTTTCCTGGAGGCACTATTAAAATAAGACTGTGCAGTGTTATAAATAGATTTTAGCATATATGATTTCTGGCAGCTTCTATAGTTCTGACTACAATAAACTCAGTTCAAACGTGAAAAACATTGACAAGTGTGTTTGCAGAGAACGGAAAAAATAAAGGAAGCAACAGGCAGTTTGAGTTTTGCTTTAATAGCCTTGTGTACCAATATTCCCGTGCACAGGACTGATGGTTTGCTCAGCTGCTGTATGCGGAACAGCGGTACCCGGTGACCTCTAGCAAGGTGTAAGTAACTGAGCAACTCCATATGTCACAGTTCCACGACCACAAAATGTTGAGCTGGGGGGGAAAAACAAATTTTAATCAAGATTTATTCCCCTCCACCCCAAAGGAGAACAAATGGTTGTTATCTGTCACTTTGAGGGTTGCAAATTTGATCCATAATCCCACTTAAACCTTTCTAAAAGCCTGCTGTACAGAATATTAGGGTCTGAATATTAACAAAAACAAGGTGAATTTCCTTCTTCTGGGGACCAGCTGTAAAACTAGAGTTTACATAGATGAAATAAATCTCTAGATTCACAAATATAGAGCCCTAGATAAAAAGTCAGACGGGCTTGTTAAGCTCCCTTTATTTGGGCTAGGTACTTAATGAGATTGTCTGGATCAAAGCTTTGCAGTGTTTTTTTGTTTGTTTGTTTTGGTTGTGGGTTGTTTTTTTTTTTTTTAGGAGCTCACACTGAAAGGGATTTCATCAGCTTCTCTAAATAATCCATGACAATGCCAAACTACAAGGAAGTTATTTTACTAATATCTAACCCAGTAGAATCATAGAATTCTTTAGGTTGGAAGGGACCTTTTAAGATGATCTAGTCCAACCATCAACCTGACTCTGATAAAAACCATTACTAAACCATGTCACTAAGCACTAGGCCAACCCCTCTTTTAAATAGCACTGGGGATGGTGCCTCAACAACTGCCCTGGGCAGCCCATTCCAATGCTTAATAACCCTTTCAGTGTAACAATTTTTCCTAATATCCAATCTGAACCTGCCCACATGCAACTTGAGGCCATTTCCTCTTGTCCTATTGCCTGTGACTTGGGAGAAGAGACCAGCCCCCACCTCTCTACACCCTTCTTTCAGGGAGTTGTAGAGAGCGAGAAGGTCTCCCCTCAAAGACCTTATATTTCTTCTGCTGCAAAATACATCAATTAAACCTTGACCTAAACCCAGTAGATATGTGGAATTGTTGACTGTGATCCTTCACAGGCAGGTTACGCACATGTTTTTATGCTTATCTCCAGGCTCTTCTTTATTGAGAAACACATTTCCTTCAGCTGCTCTACATAGATCCTGTTTTCTAAACCACTTTTGTTATTTTGTTATTTCTCTGAACTTCAGGCCATGTGCATCATTCCTGAAGAATGCTCTCCAAACTTGAAAATGACCCTGCTTCTGCTTACAGTCTCACCCCAGTTATTCCAATTAGCATAATTACTCCCTGTATCTTCTATACAATACTCTTGGTAATGCACCTGGGAACAAGACTTGCATTATCTTGCTTTGTAATTGTTTTGCTGTGGCATAACAGTTTGCATTCCAAATTATTCACTGCTGAATTACTTTCCAGACAGTTATTCCCTGGTTTGCACTCAAACATTTGATTTTTCTGTCCAAGGTATAATATCTTGTAGCTGTCATTACTGAAATTCACATTGTTGATTGCAACTAATTTGTCCAGTTGATCAAGACAATTTTTCAATTCTGGCTCCCTTTCCCATTCCTTCTGACCTGTAAAGGGGATATACATACCTACGTCCATCTTCTCCGTGAGTTATATTGACTGTTTCTGCTCCCAGTCTTGCCCAGAGCAGAGTGAAAACGGCTTTATTCCAGAGAAATTCAATTGTTTTAGTATTTCTTGGATTAATTTCAACATCAAGGAATTTTGTATAAACTTCATCTTGAGAGAGGTCTCCACTGCAAATACAATGAAGACAGCAATGCACTTCAGAGGTTATTGAACTAAATCACGTTCTCCACAAGATTTGGGGTTTCCCCTTTCATACAACAGAAAATTGCACGTTTGCTGTGGATTTTTTTGGGTTTTTTTTTTTTTTTTTAACAGTGCAGGTCACTGGACAAGCACTTTGGGGTGTTATGGTCTAAACAGGGAGAGGGTGAGAAACAACATTGAAAACTTTAAATGTTCATGTGGCAGGAGACCACTGGAAGATAAGGGTGAGGCTGGGACTGCCTCCAGCACCCAGGTGTGTTGGGTTTTGCAGGTGTCACTGCAGGGAGAGCTCCAAATGAGCTCATTGGGGAGGATTTTATAGATGAGCTGGGAACTTCTCTGGGCCTTTGGTCTATGGAGGAAGACCAAATTTGATGAGTTCAGGCATAGGACGGCCTTGCATGAGACCATACAGCAAGTCATGGGCAGAGCAGAGTCTTGTCAGTACCTGGGGTGAGTATGTTGTGACATGTGTGACACCACACTAGTTACTGTGGGAGCTGTAGTGCTAATGCCTGCAGGTAACTCTATGAGTTATGTGCATTCCAGATGTGTATTTGTTTTTTAAGAGCAACTTAGAGAAAGACAGCACTTCTCCTGTCAAACTGCATTCCTAATGTATCACGAAGTCATATAATTCATGGAATTGCCTGTCCATGGACACATGAAAGTGACTTCTATATCCTTTTTGCAACCATTCATCTGCCCTCATAGGCCTTATCAATGGGATAAAAAAAAAAAGTTATCTGATGTTAAGCAGAACATCTGCAACACAGAATAAGTGTTTGCACTGCTTAAATATGTGGAAAATGTGTAGATTAAGATTAGCAGCATTAAATGTTATAGGGAAATATTAATTTATCTCACCTGGCAACTTCATATTCTTTTCTGTTCCCCTCTTTGTCATGGAAAACCAGGTTTATGTCCCCCCTCATTTTCTTTACACCAGACAGTTTGATAAATACTTTTTGCCTCCAAGCTGCATGAAGAAAAGCAAAACAAAACTAGATTGTCATTGATATGAGAGATCTAAAAATGCTAGTATACTGGAAAATTATTTTTTCTTCCCTATATGGAATTCATTAATGCTAGCATAGTGAGCTTGAATTTTGAGAACTACCGTAGCAATCATTTTTGTCAGAGAGGTTAGCAGTTGTTTATAGAAGCAACAGAAGCACGTGGCTGTAAATCACATCAAGACAATCACTTTTCAAACATGAACAGCTGTAACAAACCTCCTCCACTTACTAGCAAAAGGTAGGTCTGCTGCTGTATTTAAAAAATACTTTTGGTTCACCATCTTCAATCTGGCTGGGAATCTGTCAGCATAGTGCCCCATCATTGGGCATCCCTCCTTGGGGCATGGGAAACAGCGTCCCTGGGGAAAATAAGAGCACCAGTTAATTTAAAAGGAGTATTATTTTTTTCCATCCTATCTCCGATAAAATCAAGGCTCAAGATGCTGTTATGATCTTGCAAATCTGTGGCAGCGCTCAATATTGTCACACTTTACCACCAAAACCTGACAGATAACACCTCCTGTGCCCATGCATACTGAGCCCGCGTGGAATGAGCAGGTTTAATACTAATACAGGTTTAAAAAGCTTAGGGTGAGAATTGCACAGGCTTTAATATTTTTTCCTGTTTGGTGATATAATTTGTGCTTCAGGCTTCATTTTCTGCACTTCCTCCTGCAAAATGACACCGTGAGAGCACAGCCACCAGCATCCAAGTGCTCTGTGCACATCATGGGACCTGTCACGAGTGCAGAGACCCGCTCACTCACCCCTGGGCTGATCTACTTACTAACTTGAAGGCTTCGTACGTTTCACAGGGATATCCAAGGTATCCGGAGGGATAGAGGATACTTTCAAAATAAAACTCATGGCTGCGTGAGTGGTGGCACCCCCCAATGAAGGTAGTGTCTGTTAGAACAAAGTTTATGAGCATCCATGAAATAATCTATCATACAGTGTTCTGTTTGCCTCGCCGTGAAAACAGCTGCGGCACAGGACAGAACAGCAGCGTGGCCTTGTAATAAATTTTCACCTGAATGTATACATTTCTAGTTGCAGTAGAAGTTACTGTTTTGTCTGTTTTATCCAGAGAACTGTGTGTCTGTTTTATCCCGAGATTTCAAGTGAGATGCATTGATCTGCTATGGTGTAATAGTAGTCCCTTTTATGAAGACAGCCATATATATATATATATATATATCTATATACACACACATATATATATGTATATGAGATGTCACAACAAGATGACCTTAATTGAAGCCTTAATAGAGAAAAGAGAATCCACCAGCCTTCTGCCAACCTCGCCAAAGCCTGTGAAGAGAGAGAAATCTCAGGTGGAGAGGTGAGGCATGTGAAATCACCAAGTGCTTTTCCCTGATTCATGCCTTGTAAGTGCTGGATGCTCTTTGCAGCATCTGCAGGAAACTGAAGGTGGTGGTGTCACACCACAGGCTTGGTCATGATGTTGGCCTGTCTTGGCCTAGAAAACCCCCTGCTGATGTTGTCAGGGTGTTAGACTTGCAGACTCCCTGTTCCCTGTCTTTTTGTGTTCTGCAGCTCCAATTTCAAATTACAGAAGCAAAGCTTAAGCTTGTGTTATGCCTCCTGTCCCTACAGTGTTCTGATCTGGCCTTTATTGATTCTTATTTCCTTTCCTTGCATATGAGTAAATAGGCAAAACCCAATTTTGTTTTGTTGTTTTTTTTCCCCAAACAGTTATGTTTGGGAGAAAATAATCACAGTTCCCATTTCAGGATTGAACAAAAGTAGGGTACTATGCATGTTGGGAATGTATGTTTACCTTCAATGAGAGCTTCAAAATCAATTTGTTTCATCTCTGGAATTAAATCGGTGCATCCCGGCATCATATTTCCTCCGTTGGGGTAAAAGTCAAGGTGACCACTGGTGTTGTATATTCCAAGCCCTGAGATACAGGTGTGATGATGTCAGTGTCTTGGTGACGTGCCCATCCCTGCAGATATTTATTTGCATGTCAACACTTACCTATAGCAGGAAAGTGAGCGGCATTGCTGTGAATAACATCAACAAAGTCTGCATCTGAAGGATCCAGTCTCACCTCAGGAGGAGTACCTTCAAAATAGGGCCCAGCAGGGTCTAAGCCTGAAAACCCCCACATTTATTGGTTGAGGGAGGGAGAGAGAGAATGTTGCATGTGTTAATATCTCTTTTGCCAACTTACAATATCACATGTTCAGTATTACACAAGAATGTTGAATAATAATCATGTGAATTTTAAGCTAAACTGAAAAAAACTGCAAGAATGTGGTTTTGTGAACCTTTCTGCAAACTTCTTCCAAAAGAAGTAAAATATTTTCTAATAAACTACATAATGACATCATATTACTATGGAGCAGGCACTTCATTACCTGTGAGCTTATTACTGGCCTGTAAAGCTTCAGGAATAGAAAAAACTGAGGATTCTTGATATGTTGCTTTGTCTTTGTGTAGGGCTTGATCTAACCCAGTGAACAACAGTGATGTTATAAGCATTAACTATGTTTGTCCTTCCACTGAAGTTTTCCACTAAAGAGGTTTTAACCTAATCAGAGAAAGAAGATATAATAATTACCCTTGTTTCAGAGAAGCATAAAGTTTGCCTGCTCTCACACAAGGTGACTCCAGCACTAACGATAATTTAATTCCAGTCTACAGACTGGAATTACAGTGTGTTACAATTTCTTTCCTTTAGGAAAATGCTATGTTAGGTTTTAGTGCTACGTACCTTGGTGAACAGCCTACCTGTTATCCGCCCGATGCCTTGCATCCTTCTTCCCGTCTCTCCTGCAGTATGTGCTCCCAGACTGTGGCCAATTAAATGAATTTTGCCAAGGAGGTATCTGAAGTTGTTCTGATTATTAAGGCGACGGTGGTGGGAGACAAGAACACAGGCTTTAAATGGCAGTCAAAGAGGATGGCTTACATTGTGGGCCTTTGGGAACATCTAGACTGACTTCCTGCATAACAAGCAGGGTGTGAGTTTCTCGAGTTAATTATTATTTAAATTACACTAAGAGTTGATAGCAAATGATCTAATCTCGAATTTTAAATGCCTAGTGATGATGGATTCACTGTTGTAGTGTTGGCCTATCGTTATCATAGTCAGTTACCGTTGGTGACAAAATGCAAACCTTCTTTCTCATTAGGATCAACCCCTAATTTGATCTTCCATCAAAATGATCTTACTTTTTATTTATTTACTCAATTATGGAGCCCTTTTATCATATGTCTGTTCTCCATATGCCTGATTAGAATATGTGATGGTGTCACTCAATAATATTTTCACTGAGCAGCTTAGGTGGAGTGACACTCATTCTCCTCTCTGCCAAGTGTCACCTGTTCAAGACCTGCACTGCTGAGATATTATACGTGCTTTGAAGGTGGGAATAGAGATTAACCAGCCTGTACGTTGTATGCAGGAGTCACCTTTCTTCCAGCGATTTGCTGGGTTTTTTAGTGACCAGAGACAACAAGGATTGGTTGCTAATTGTGTGAGGTTTTTCCACTAGGCTGTGTTTTGTCAGGTGTGTACCAAAATAAACAAAGATCTGTAGCATTGGCCTATCTACCTTTATTGTTAGACAGCAGATTCCTCTGAATACGTTTTACAGCAGTACCTACATTTGCAATGCAACTTAACTTTTCCTAACATCAGACTCTAGAAGTTTGTAAACTGAGGAAAAGCAAAGAAAGCCTAAGGATAATTTCTGCTTTTTTTTTTTTTTTTTTAATGGAAGAAGGAGGCCTAGACTACAAATGGTGCAGCAACAGAGGTATTAAATGAAAAACTGAACCCATATTCAAATGACCTGGGATTTTGTACACAAAAAAAGAAGGATGTAGAGGCAAACATGTGAGGCTAGAGATGAGTTTCATAGGTAGAAGCTGTAGAAGCTGTAGATTGTACCCCAGAAGACTCTGGAGAAGTGTTTGATACTCAGGTGCTTGCAAAGTTGACACTGCTTTGTGGTCTCTGAGCTACCTCTTGCAGCCCTGTAAAGTGAACACCTCCTGACCAGGATTAAGTCCATAGCCAGGCAGGATTCTGATTTTCAGCAGTTTCAAGTACTCATGAGTCTTTCTGGAGTAAGTGGGAAAAATGCTGATACTTTTAAACTTAGCATGGAGCAGTTCTGTGCTATATGTTTACATGTGAACACTTGCCTTCAGGAACACGAAGTTCACAACCAGAAGGCAACTGGACAGTTTAGCTTGCCCATAGACAGCGCATATAGCATTATCAAGTGAGCCAGCTCCTGCTTGTTTCAATGATGCTAAGCTGAGATACTAATTACTTACAGCACACATATAAACAAAAGCTGGCAAAACTTGCCAGCCCTGAACTCTTAGGCCTTGCCTCATTTCCACTGAATGCCTTCTTGCCTGTATCATCATATGGAAATGTTGCCACCTACTGGTCATTAATTAATTGGCACCTCTTTTCTACCGCATTAGCTTAATTTGTGTCTTTTGTGGCTGTCAGAAGTCCTTATAGAGTTGATAATTAGTGTAATTAGCTCTTTCTCAACATTGTTCAGCTCTTCCTGAAGCATTGGCTGACCATACTGGACAAGGTTCAAAATCAAAGCGGCAGCATCATAACTCTACTACATCCACTTAAGAATTGTAGGTGGTAAAGCTGTGGCTTTTACCTGTAAGATTTTTAGGAAATAAGCAATCTCGGCCCCAAGCACACGGATGTTGTTCACTGCACTGACGTAGGTGCCTTTTGCACCATCTTTCCAATCGACAGCAATGCAGTTGATGTTTTCTACTTCCAGTAACAGCTGATGTGGGAACACATAAAGCAAAGTATTTAAGGAAATAAAGGAACAAGCAGAGATTCAACTTACATCAGAATAAACATGAAAAGGTAATATAATAATGGAATTTCTGATTCTTTACTGTACCCTGTACCACATTGAAACACACATCTTATGAAATAGAATATAACAAGCCATTAATCCCCAAAGTAGAAATTCTTAAAGGCTGTAATAAAAATATTTTACTTTATAAGCCATTTTAATACCTATTTGAAATAATTTGGGAAACTTCACAACTGCACAGTAGCTGCTATGTGTAGTATATGTCTTTCTTTGAGGGATGTTGATAGTTTAACTGAATACTATAGGAAGCAAACTTATTTACCAAGTGCCATTAAAAGCGAGAAAAGCCTGACAGATTGGAAAGGTTTGGGGCAGAGTTGAAAGTTTCTATTTCAGTGAAGAAAGATAATGCACTGGTCACTGTCCTGCAAAGATCAGTGATTCTTCCACTGGAAGAGTCATATAATCAAAGTCTGCAGCTATAGCTGTCTGTGACTTAAGGCTTAGTTATGGTTTGAGAAAGATTAATTTTTTTTATTATTATTTTTTTTGTTGTTGTTCCTTGTTCTATGGTAAACGGCTGAAAGTGAATGACAAGGAAAACAGAAGCTTGAAGTTGACAGTGCCTTGAATCCTGGATTCTGTCCTCTCCTGTAGGCACCATAAACACAGTTTGTAGAGTGAAGAGGTGGAATCGCTGTTTCTTTTCAACTAAAAAATTGGGAAATTTAATATTCTAGATTGAAAGTTTTCATAGACTTATGAACAAAAATAATTGTGCAGATTTGCAACTTAGTATTCAGAGGTAGTCTTTTTCTAGTTTGTCCTTTTCCCACAAGTGCAGAAGAAGCAGAAACAAGAGTAGACTTTGCTTATCTATCAGAGCCAAAGCTGTCGCTGACACAGCACACTCTGGTTCTGTGGTAGCTTCCACGTTTCTGTGGTAGCCGTTCCACATGAACAGCGGCGACTCGGAGTAGTATTTGTAGACTGAAACGAGCTTTCCAACTCAGGAAGGCTTTTTGGCTCAAGGAGGGTTCAATTGCTCCTTATGGGAGAAGGGATGAATTGGTTTGTCTAATCCCTTATTCTGACACAGCTGTTGAGGCTGGGGACATCTGTGTTCAGTTTATTGCTTTGATTTGATCTGTAAGGTTTGGGGATGGAAACTCCCTAGAGAAGCATAACATCAGGCATGACCAAGAAACTTTGACTATGCTGCATTTTCCAGAGTGGGAAAGTTTTGCCTTGTGTGAAATTTACTTCTTAGTGGGTATCTGCTACTGCCTAATGGATTGAAAGATGGAAGGTGAACGTTAGCACCTAAAGGATGCTGACAGATTGTAGTTACAACTGCTGATGGAAATCAGAGGATACTTGCTCATACCAAGCACATTTCTACCACCCAGCCTGTTTTTCCAGTGCTGGCAAATCCATGAATGATGAAGGAAGTATTTCTACGTGAGGAAAAATGTGACTTTTGGATGGTTGAGGAGTTTATCGCTGAGATCACCTGTGTGTGGGGAAAAAAAAAAAGTTTTATCGATTCATACTTTCCAACATTTTTTTTTAAAAAGTCATCTAGGTCATCCCCTCTGTAGGACTCAGGGCACTACTTTGAATGAACAGCCAGTGATTTTTGGAATGCAGGGACTTTCTCGGTTCCACTATGGTTTCCAAAGAAGTTGTGCCCTGTTTCTCCTATCTATTTTGATTAATGAAGAACACCCTTATGCGGAATGTGAAGCAGCCTGAAAGGGCCAGTGTGTCGCACGATGCCTGTTGGCCTGAGCTGGATGAGTTTCTCCAGAGAGCAGCCCACCAGCTCCACATCTCCTGGTTCAACTTTCCCTTTTACTGACCTGACCCTTGACTTCGGTGTGCTGCTCTGCATCTGAGCAACAGCTTTTTTATTATTTTATTATTATTTTTTTTTTCCTGGTTAGGTGATGTTTCTGTGCCTGTTTTTGTGATTAGCTACTCCAGAAAGGCTGAAAGAATTTCATACAAGAAAGTGTACAAGTGTGCAATAGGGGTGAAGATGATCTTCACACGTTGCTGCAAGCTGGTTAGTTATATTTTTCCTTTTCCTCTGAGAATGATATCTGGCTGTCTGTATGGTTTTCAGACAAATACAGAGTCTGCGATGTGAGCTTGGGGAGTTTGAGCTATGACCTAGAACATAGAAATGTTTAAGTTTAGTGGTTGGGAAGTGGTGCAAGGTGTATTTTGACTTATTTTGTCAACAACAGAAGTGCTGAGTAACCTGTAGCTGAATTTATCTTGTGTGCTCCCATGTCCTTGCTCTGCAGATTGTAAAAGTTTATTACAGGTATAACTTCTCATTAGAGAGCCCGAGTTGGACTCTCAGTGTGGCAACCAGGATTTCTGTACACAATGATGTCTGCAAGGGCAGTGATGGCATCATAGTTCATGGAATCCTAATCATCACTGTACAGCCCAGGGGACACCTGGTTTTGGAGCCTGAGGGGAATTTAGCAATTTTATAAGCATTTGCTGATGTGATGTTGTCCCAGCTCCAAATTTACAGGTTCCTCCACATTACTCTCAGTATTTCAGGCCATAAGCACCTTGAGTAGTTCTATCTTTTTTTCAGGCTGCAGAGAGACAAGTAGGGGTGTAAAATTCTTCAGATTTCAAGGTGAGATATGGGTTTAGAAATTGCATAAAATCTTTTTTTTTTTTTTTTTTTAAAAAGTCACAATATCTTCCTAGCAAGCTTCTGTGTAAAACAGCAGCATCTGCTCTCCTATCTGAATATTCAGAAAACTGTTTATTTGAATTTTCCTTAGAGACCTAAATTCATGCAAAAGGTCTGCCATAACCCATATCCTTGTGCCGGAAAATGCCAGGAAAGCTGTTGTGTCCTACAGTTCATTCACAGCACGGGGGTTTTTGTGCTTTACCAGAAAGTACATTCATTACTGTACCTTAAACTGTCTGCTTATTCTGACCTGTTAAAATGTCTACGTCAGTCGTCACAGGCAAACAAGTTAACAAACATTGGTAGGCTTAGCCAGTTCTTGATGTTAAAAATAAATGTCACCTGTGAGTTATTTCCTGTTTCTCTGGTGTAGAGGGAGAAGCTGATGTTCATATGTTCAGGAGAGTCGGGCAAACCTGTCAGCAGTCTCCCTGGTACCCCAGACCAGGGTGGGTCATCTGTAAAACAGCCAATCCTGGGGTAGCAAACCTCTTTACCTGGAGTAGAAGAAGCAATTTGCTCACGTCAGACTCTCTTAGGCTTGATAATGTATTTGAGACTACAACAGTCTGAAAAGCAGAAAACTCAGTGTTTCATTTTATGACTTATTTTGAAACTGAGATTCATTCCTGTTTCCTTAGTGGATAAAGCCTGAGGCAGGTAACACAATGGGAGCTAAGTAATTTGAGGATAAACCAAGTAAAGACCCAGATGCCATTTTCTGCTCTTGTAAAGGATTAATTCAATTTCTTTTTTAAAAAGTCTTATAAGAAGTGCTTGTTAGGACAGGTCCTGTGTGCTTCCTACTCCAAAGCATCGTGTATCTGCTCGTAGGAATGAAGGATATCTATGTAGTAACCTTGCACTGTGAATGAAGTGATCGTTTCTTTCAATATAGTAGCTTTTTCTAGATCAAATGGGTGTCTTGCTCGCAAGTGCTCAACTTTTATGTTTTGGCACTCTCTGTTGTGCTTAGCATCCTGTTGCTGAGCCATTCTTTGTACACAGCAGTCATATAAAGACAGCTCGTGTAGGTAGGACACCTCACTTTGAATTTCTCTGAATTTTCAGCACAGAGTTATGGCTCTTGTATTCTTAATAATAACGTTTAAACAGAGCAGAGCCTTTTAGCTTTAGTTCTATGCACACTAATAGACATTATCATACAATGACACACAAATCACACTATCACTTCAGTGTAAAGGAAAATGCCAGTCATGATCTCTGAAATAGTATTTTGTCTCAGTTCACTGTCTAGTGGTAGTTTTTATAGAAAATGTCTCACCTGCTACTGTGCCAAGGAGATAAAGTGCAACAATCCACATTCCAACCACCTAAAGCAAAGTGAATATACAGGTTAAGCCTTTTATTTAGAGTAATTTGTCCTTTTTAAAAGAGTTCAATACAAAGAGAAATACAAAAACCTGCATGGAAAGAGGAATAACCTCATACACTCGTCAGTACACGACGGGGACCCATCAGCCAGAAAGAAGCTCTACGGAAAGAGTCCTGAAGGTCCTGGTGGACACCAGTTGACCATGAGCCAGCAAAATGCCCTTGCAGCAAAGGCAGCCAGTAGCATCATGCACTGCATTAGGAAGAGTGTTGCCAGCAGGATGAGGGAGGTGATCCTTTGCCTCCACTCAGTTTTGCTGTTTGCTGGATTTCTTGCACAGCCAATACTGCATGCAGGTTGCTGAGGGAGTGAATCAGATCATGAGGTCCTGATTTTTGCTGTCTGTGAGGATATAGGTGGGAGGTGTGGCAGAAAAAAGACTCTGATACTTCTAAGTTGATAAAGTCGACATGTTCAACAGCTTGGGCCCCTCACTGCAAGAAAGACATTGATGTGCTGGAACATGTCCAGAGAAGGGCAATAAAGCTGATGAAGGGTCTAGAGCACAAGTCTTATGAGAAGCTGAGTGAGCTGGGATTGTTTGGCCTGGAGAGAAGAAGCTGAGAGGAGACCTTATTGCTCTCTACAACTACCTGAAAGGAGGTTGTAGCGAGGTGGGGATTGGTCTCTCTTCCCAAGTAACAGGTGATAGGACAAGAGGAAATGCCCTCAAATTGCACCAGGTGAGGTTTAGATTGGATATTAGGAAAAATTTCTTCACTGAAAGGGTTTTCAAATACTGGAACAGGCTGCTCAGGGAAGTGCTCGAGTCACCATCCTGGGGGTATTGAAAAGAGAGGTAGAGGTGATGCTTAGGGACGTGGTTTACTGGTGGACTTGGCAGTGTTAGGTTAACAATTGGACCTGATGATCTTAAAGGTCCCATTACTTGGCTGTAACGATGAGGTTTCCTAACCGAACCAAATGGGATAGGTCAGAGTGCATATCTGAGCACTCTCTAGTCAACTCTGAATCCCCTTGTGGCACTAGCTCCTTGTTCCTGTGGTAGGGCAGAGGAGCAAGGCTGAGTATCTAAGCAGTGAGCTGGAGCTGCAAAGTGCAGAGCTGAAGAGGAATCATGACATTTCCTTGGAAATACAATTCTGTTCCCAAGTCTAATATATCCATTGGTGCAGTTAACAGAGAAGAAAACTAACTGCTTGAGGAGAGTGGAAAGTGGAGAGGAAGTCTAGCAGTGAGTAACAGTTAGGAGGGAATAGGATTGAGAGTTATTCTCAGCAGCTTGTGATAGAAAAGAACAGAGTGATCCTCACTGTTATCCAAAAGGAGTACTTCTGTTCAGCTGCAATATCTGTCAAGAAGCACCCATCATCATGATGAGAACCTGATGACAGTGCAGGAAAATCACAGATGATGTGACTCATCAAATGAATTGGCGAGCTCAGAGGGATTTGTTTATGTTAACGGAGAGCTCTCATACTCAGGAGATGTATAGTCCGTGTTGGGAAGGCTACAGCAGGAAGGATAGTGTAATTTCTTTTCAGACCCAAAATCTGAAAGGCACCTATTGAGTAACCATTTTAGAAAATGTGGGAGGTTGTTGCCAAATAAAAGTGATCACTAGTTTCCTATCAGAGGTTCTTCATTTGAAGGCAGAAAATAGAAATGAACATGTAGCTAGGTAAGTAATGGAAGAAGAAAAAAAATATTTTTAATTTTTTTTTAATGGTATGCTGACTCATTTGGTAATTGACAGACATGATTTGGTTAGGAGATAATTTTTTGAGTGGGTGGGTTTCCTATATTGATCTACATTAACTTAATGACAAAAATATTGCAAAGAGGTTAAGAAATTATGACTTTGTAAAAGAGTTGAGGCAGCATACAATTTGACGGGGGAATATTCTTTCACTGGGCATTTAAGAAGCTTAGTGCTGAACAAGAGGAACTGGAATGACTTGTTTGTGAATGTCATCTCAGCCCAGCCAGTATTGCTGGTAGGACAGCTGCTGAGTGCTGAGCTCAGTTGTTATACCCAATGGACAGAGGACACTCACTTCTGAGGCAAACACAGTGCTAAGTATTTCCAAATTCCTGTTCAGTTTGCAATTATTTATTATTTTGTTCCCCAAATATTCGTAGACTGACAGCCTAATGTATAAAAACTATGCTAGAGCAGTAGTTGTCCTTCACAACAGGCCACCAAGTCATCTTGGACACTGTTGCTTAACCTGTGATTCATGGGCCACTAGCGGATGGATTGTGAGATATGAGAAAATCTGTGTAATGACTGTCAACAGTGTATTTTTAAGTCCCACACATGTACCTGCACACCTTTCTCAGGCCATGTGTGCAAACACACACACAGTCTGTTCAAGAGAAGCAAACCCAAATCTCGGAGTTTTTAATTATCAGCACTTTTAACCTAAAAAACTCATTGCCGTTTTTAATTATTATTTTTTTTTAAATTTAAAACAAGATATGTTATTTATCTGCTAAGAGTTTTACTCACCATTCTCTTATCAGTCTTTATCTCTTTCCCTGGTGAGTAGTAACAGAATACAAAATGGTCACAGTTTTCTTTAATGAAGATTGGGTAGCTTTATGCCGGAAAAAAAAAGTAATAAAAAAGAGATTAAAAACCTTCAGGCAACTTGGTAAAGTGAAAGAAACTGGAAGAATACAAGAGAATGAAAAAGGCGTATATTAGTAACTGGAAATTAATAGATAAATGTCACACAGATTTCATGAGGAAGATGCCAATAACAACATGGACATTTATGGCCAATAGAATTAAGTTGTGAATTAAGGAGGAATGTTTCATGCGTGGAAGAATTAAAAGGATGCAAAGTTTTTGGTCCATTACTAGATAAAATGGAGCAAAAAGCAATGATGCTGCTGAAGGAAAATGTTACACTTTTCTTTTTCTCCCTTTACCAAAACCAACTAATGTTCACAAAAAAAGTATTCGTGGTGATACTCTATTCAGACAATAATTCTAGATTTGCTGTACAACAGCTGCTGGAATGACATATTTTTAAATCATTGGACTTTGGTAACTCATAGCTGAGATCTTAAAAAAATTAAAAGCTATCAAAAATGTATTGATAATATTCTTATTGATATAGATATTGATTAGTAAGAAAATTCCAGAGACAGGATTTGAAGAAAACTGGTGTGCTAACAGGGAAAAATAAAATAGGATAAATGACCTGATGAATTTCAGACCTGTGGAGTTTCAGTACAATATCAGCCTGAGAGGGCATAATGAAATGCCCCTCAAGATATTCAGTCATGAAAGAAAAATTGTGAAAAAAATGTTAAAAGATTAAGTTGTGTAATTGAATTTGGTTACTTGACACAACAAACTAACATGACACCCTTGTAAGATGGATATTATATGTCCCATGATATTCAGATTTTAGTAAGATCTGCTCTGCTACTTGATGTTGTGGTTAAGAAATTAAAATGATACGTGTGTGCTATTACAACAGTTAAGTAGATTAAAAATTAAATGCATGGATTAAGTAGATTAAAAATTGACTAATTATTGCATCTCAGGCTATAACGGCAAAGAACGAGAAGGCAACTCCTGGATTTACTAATACATTTCCTGCTACTGTGCGCTATCGCATCACATCATGCTGAAGCTGTGCTCATGTTCTTAAGCTGTGTTTTTTGACCCTGTGGTTACTCACTGCTCATGATGGATCATTGCTGATAAGGGTTGCAGAGGAATCAGTTCCTGGCATTGCACTGCATGCCAGCTTCCAACATGGGTATTGCTGAGCGTGAGCTCGTACTGAAAAAATACTGACATCCAGACTAATGGATTAGTAAATAAAAACTACAGGTCATAAATGTTTTTATTGTTTGGGAAAGTAAATGCTGTCACATTGCATGTCATACAGAATGGAGATAAAGATCTGAGGAAGCAGTGACTCAAAAGGCCTTTGAAGTCTTGCTAGTGTATTACTAGTGACTTCTGAAGTGCCAAGAAGCTTGTTAGTGTTTGTGTCTGTGTAGGCAGCTGGGAGAATAGTATTTTTAATTTTATGTCTTGTATTCAATATATAGATGGGGTTATTCTTTAAAGAATACAGAGGTTTCATTGGTGCTGCAGAGGGTTATTGAGAAAATGGAGAAAGCTCAAACAAAGTCTTTTTGGATAATTAGTGCAGAGCACAGAAGTGAAGAGAGGACTTTCTAGACTAGAAGTACGAAGGCTCAGAGTGTAAATGGTTGTTCCCCAAAGATATAAACTGACACCGGAGCAGTGATACTTAAACGAAACAGTAGTGGTGGAACAAGAACTAGCCATAAACAAATGAAGTCCAGCATGTCATCCTGAAATAGCCATCCAGCTGGAGTCACAGGCCAAAACCCAGCTAAAGATGGAGTTACATCACATTTTAATGTGACAGTGAGAAGTGGCATGGACAAGGGTGGATGACCTAGGTCTTGTCTTCCACTTCTTCATCTTGTGTTTCAAAGAGGCCAAATGAGACGTTAAAGGCTCACCTCAGCAGCCTTTCTTAATATCATTTTGTTCAATGCAAGTGGTGGCAGAGCAGGAACTGCTCCTTCTGCAGTAAAAAGCTGCAGTGCTAGCGCTTTTTGTCTGTCAACAGAGTGAAACATGGCATCTTCTGTCCCTTCAGTCTTATGCTGTCTTTCCAATTTTCAGGTCTACTTTTCTCCTTTCAGTACTGAAGTTTAAGTTTTTTACCTTCTTTCAAAGTCTTTTTAATTGTCACCATTTATGGGGGGGGGTTCCCTTCTTTTTCTTCCAACCCTCCTTCCTACATTTCCTGCACTGACACTGTCCTTAAGCAGAGAATATTTATGTCAGTTCTGTCTTTCCAGAGTTTTATGTTTGCCTTTCATATTTTTGAGTAGTTTGGCACAGTGAGTGCTCAGTTAACAGGGTATAAAGGCAACACAAAGGAGAAGAATCCATCCAGAGTTTAGCATATAAGCCTTGGGTATAGAAGTCATAGGTTAAATTTCATGTTCTCTCAGCAAATTCTTGCATGGCTTTGAGTCTGAGGCATCTAGAGAACACCTGCTAATTGCACACCCAAGCACTGTAATGCTACTTAAATGGTAAAAGAAACTAATGAAAAAAATATTATAATAGTATATTTAGGCCTCACAAAGGAGATCATGTACATATTTACCAATATGCAAATATCTCAAAGTACATTATAATATTTTTTCACTTGTTTTGTAGAGGTTGTCCATCCCATTCTTCATGTGTACACAAAGAATACCACCTTTTCCAGGCACAGTCCCCATTCAGTAGCTCAGGTATAGTGATTTGTCCAAGCTATCAAATGCTAAAAACTGGTGTGCACAGTACTGGACAAAGTGCTGGCGACATGGTGTACCAATTCAGGTAGAAGAATCATTGGCATAATTGATAAGACCTAATTTCCTCTCCAGCTCCTCCCCATAAACAGCCCAGAGTAAGGTCCTGATTCTGGATGAAGGCTCTTTTTCTCTGCTTCAATACAAACAAATAATAATTTGTAAAAGAGCATCTTGGCATTAGCCAGTCTACTTTCATGCTGGCTCATCAGCTTTTAGGGACAGTGAAGTTCTCAGGAGGAAACTGATCTTAACTCTATAGCTCTGAAACCCACAAATTTAACATTAGATAAATCAGTTTCATAAAGGAGCGAAGATGTCCAGGACCTTTTGTAGACTTCTTTCTCCAAACCACCCCATATGAAGTTGTAACCAAGGCAGGGCAGGGCTCACATATGTTGTCTGGTCTGGATAATAGAGTTTTCTGAGTATCTACTGACTTCTTAAACTGAATCTGAGACATTGAACCCAGTCATTAACCTGAAATAATGGCTCAGAATAGTGATGCAAATTTTTTTTCTTGAGGCACTTAATGTGGGAAGTGTTCCCATAAAAGGTTAGTAAGTATGCAAAGTTGTATATATATATATTTGTTCCTCATTGGAGGATGTGGTAAGATTTGGGCTTTTAAGGTGTTTAGGTCAATTGCTTAGAAATGGTGACCAATTTAAAGAAATTGTGAGATTGTAGTAAAGAAAACCTATAAAACATCAAGTCCTTGGCCTTCCCACTTCAGAACATTTGCAGTATCTGCTCTGATTTTCTAGATAATAGGGTTCTCACCTTAACCTTATGCTTTTATTCATAAGTTTAAATTTACAGTGACATTTATGATCATTTAGTCTAGGTACAAGCATCATAAAAAAGAAAGCAACTAACATGATTCACTTTTGGGCAGTGGCTGTGCCAATTTTCTGCCAACTAGGGAGCCTTCATCTGACTTGCAGCCACCATCTGGCCACTTGTCTGTCTTTCCAGCAGGATCTTCACTGTTTCTCTTCACATTTAGGCTACTGTTAAATTTAGTCAGCTCTAAGACCAACACTATTTTCCTTTTGCTGTTTCTAAAGTGCAGAATAACCCTTGCTGCTGACTTGTTCAAGTTTCTCTACATATGATAGTCTACCAAAATACACCTCGTTTGCCACAGCCTTTCATATAACAGCTCTGCAATTCTTCCCCACTTCCATCCTCCCTTTGAACTTGCAGTGTCCTGATAGTGCTTGATTTTCTACCTAATTTATTCTTATTTTTCATTTCAGCTGTTATTTGTGTTATCATGCATTTTCCCTTTAAAAAAAAAAAAGAAAAAAAAGAAAGTCCAAATTCCATGTGCAAATACTGTCATTTTGTTTTCCCTTTAAAAACACAGGGAAGTATTCAGTCTTAAATTACCTTAGCCCCACTGAATCCACCCTTTTTTTGTAGCTGCGTTGCATTGTCGCAGCCCAGAAATTCTTGTATCCTGCTGGGATTTCCTGGAATTGAAAAGTTTAAAGCCTTGTAGCTGCTGCCAGGGTCTCCTCAGGATCCCTCTGAGTGCTGATGTCTGTTTTTTGCCTGTCGACTCAGGCCACGCCGTTCAGCCCGTGTCTTCTTTGAAGCAGGAGTCCTTCCAGCCCTCCAGTCCCAACCAGCAGTCAGGAAGGACACTTGACCAAAAAGCCCGACCCAAGTTTCCAGCCACTTACCCCTCTGAACGCAGGAAGGGTTGCTGCTTTGCAAGCTCTGTTCAGCCAGCTCCCTGTCAAATCCTGGTCGCTACCGGCTCTTTTCACTTGGAATCTGTCCCACGACGGTGGGTGCGGACCTGCCCACACCGTGTCTAATTATAGGCTTCGTGTGGGTGGGTGAGAACCTTTGTAAGAATGATACCCTTATTGTTGGATATAGCAGATGTTGCCTTTTCTCGTCGTATCTAAGTCATCAAAATTTTCACCTCCTAAAAGTTTGAAGAAAAGCAAGATGAGGCCGTTCTAGCCCTCAGAGGGGTTTATTGTGTCTACTGTTCTTAACAGCCGAGGTGAAGTGCCTCCCTGAGTTAGCTGGTTATCGTGAGAACCTGTCACAGGCAACGGGCTGAGCCTCCTCTGTGGGGAAGTTCAGAACAGGAGCTCCTTTTCGTTGCTCTGTGTCACCTTCTAGAAGTCCCCATCTACCTGTTATCTGACGTGTGTGCCCTGTCAAGCAAATCCTTGTACTTTTTTATATGGTCAAGCCTGTTTATATTTCTTATATAGAGTGGGCTGTTTTTTTTAAAAAAAGCAGGGAGTAAGAAAAACTGTGTGAAAACTTAGGGGCAATATAGGTGCCTGAACATTATTAGTTTTTTCTACCGAAGTTACTTGACTTCTGTCTACCCAATACCGTTTTGGCTAATCTATGTCCTCTTGGGCCATGTGGGATTCACATTTGAGGTGTCTCTGGACCAAGCTCTCTCATCAGTTGGCTCATTCTGAATATAACTGGCATCTGCTGACAATACTGTGATCAGCTTAGAGCAGAGAAACCACAGCCCTTCAGATTCATAATTGTGTCAGGGGAGAAGGATAGGATGGTGATAATCACGTCATTAATCTTCTGCTCTGTAATGGCTTTGTGATTTGCCCATCATGCAAGTCCCACGTTGCCTCTCTGCTCTGAAGGTTGGGTGGATCACAACCACACAACCCACATCTGTGGGTCACAACGATGTCACAACCCAGGTCTTTCAGTTCCTGAGGAAGACCTCAAGACACTCCTCTGCTGTCTGCAGGGTGGGTGCTGCCACAATCGCCTGTTCAGGCAACTGTATGCGAGCGACTGTCGTCCTTATACAAGGAGTCACTCGAGGGCCTAAGGACAGGAAGTAGTTTGGGTTGAATCTACAGTTCATATAAAAAGCCAATTTGTGGTCTTGAGATACATGCGTTGCTTCAGAGAAGATATAATTTCAGAAACAACACTAAAAATATGTTTTTCCATATGCTGAGCTGTACGTAATGCATTCAGCCTGTTAGGCATTGTAAAAACCAAGTCAAGAACGTCTGTCATTCTTTGTAGCACATGGCACCTACATGAATGTTTGGATCTGGATCTGGTTCTTGTTGGTAAAGTGGTGCAAGCCAGGACCATATATGATGATAATCATTAGAAAGAAATCTCAGAGGAATCTGGAGGAAGCAGTGGCTGGATCTCATACTTAATTACTGCTTATGCTGAATACACATATGTAGTTCCAGATAAGACAGAACAGATCAAGCTCATAAGAAGTTATCTACAGTCTGGTCTATGTTCATTGACTGGAAGATGGAAATTTGGCAGTGGTTTTGGGACGTGTATCTCCTCAGACGACGAAGCCACAGAAAAGTGATAAGGAATGTCATGTGTCCCATTTGTCAAAGTATCGGCACGTAAGTTAAATGGAAAGCAACCAGTGAAACTGGTGCCTCTATTAACAATGAAACATCTTCAGAAATTGCTGAACATCCTTGTGTGAAAATCGGACCCCTTTGAAATGAATCTTTTTTTTTTTTTTGAGAGGACCAGGATTGCTGGATATGCTCAAATATCTCACTGTGCTTCCCGTAGCATTAGTTCTTTGTGTGAGAGTGTTGAAACGGAGCCACCGAGCTCCCCCAACAGTACAGGTACAAATTGAAATGGAAATGCACGCCTGCAAGAGTACCTCTGGGGACAAATAGACACAAATAGCTGAAAGTTACATTCGGCAAGAAGTTTACTATCTTCTTTAGTTTGCTTTTTGTTCTGCTCTGTGTGTTGATAGGTGGCAACTTGGTTGGAATAGGGGGACCATATAAATTTTCAACACAGAGTTTCACTGTCTGTGTATTTCAGAGGGAATACTCTGTGGTGCAGATTAAATTAACGTAAACCAGTATGACAAGTCAGAATTAATAGTAAAGGGAATTTCTAGCCCATGTTGTAGGGTTTTGAGGTCTAGCTTCTTTCAGGAATGGTCAATTTATCTGCATCTGGGTTTATGTCTTAAGAGGAACAGTAGATTTTATGGGCAGTAAGAAAAGACTGGCTTTTGCAGTTGCATCTGACAATATGAAAGTGAACACACCCAGGTGGTTTTATAAATGTCAGCTTAAGAATTATCAAGGACACAAATGCATTCTGATAGTAGTGGCCTTCACATAGGTAGGAAAAAGAAGATCAAAACACTTACTGAGAATCGTGTTCTCCAAAAGAATCTCAGCAACTGTGTTCCAAGTGCAGTGATATATAAATTACCAAGGCTTTCAAAGAAAGATAATTGAATAAAACTGTCAAAGCAACATTTTTCTCTCTCATTTAAATTTTAGATTGAAGGTGGTTAATGAATTTCTTAGCTTGGATGGAGGTCATCTGAAAGTAGATTTGTATATTTTATTCCCCAGAGAACTGCTAATATGTATAGACAAAGACCACTCACCTTCTTCAAGAATCTTACCTTTTAGTCTCTGAGTGGCAGAGCCACGAATAAAAGACTTTCTTGATATTTCTATTGTCTAACTCCAACTCATTCATTCTGTTCAAGTGAACAAATGTTATATTGAATAGAAACAAAACCAATTTGCCTTAGTGCATCCTCCCTAGTATTGCACAACAGCAATAAAGGGAATATTCTCAAAATGATAAATATTTTTGACCTTCCATAATACGTGCTGTCTGCCAGTTAAATCAGTCGAAGCAAGCAAAGATAACATTAACTTCTGGGTTTGTGAGCAGGAGACTTAAGGAGCATAGTATCATTTAAAGATAATAACACTAGGGGAGAGTTTTAGAGCTGATGATGACAGTAACTGAAGACAGAGCGGAGTTGGTAGGGACAGCTGGGATTTCTTTATAAGTAACTGGTAGAATTAAAGGGTAGAGGGTGCAGTCCGTTATTCTGAATGCTCGATCTCCTATTAATGCTAGAACATTACACTTATTTGAAAGAAGCAGGTGTAACATAAGGGAATAACCGTAAATTTGAGAGGCAAATGCAAATCTTCTTGAATGTTTAAATCCATAAAAAAAAAATGGCTGCGACCATCCTGGGTACAGCCCAGTGTCTCGGAATGAAGCTAGCCATGTAGGGCTCTGGACATTCCCGTGTTCGTTCCCAAGCTTTTCTTGTGTCAAAAAAAAAAAAAAAAAAAAAGAAGAAAACTAAGGGGATGAAAAGGGGGCTGACACCAATTCCAAGCCTGTTATGCTTCCGGTGTTGCAAGGCGCTTGCCCCATCCCACCTTGTGGTCGCTGGGAGGAGAGCTGTGTTGTTCCTCAGCCCGGCAGCGTAGGCGTGCTCTGTTTGTGCGAGGGTTGGCGATGATGCCTGTTCTTTCCGGAAGTTTTTACATCTTTGATAGTGAAAGATAAAGAACAGATTCTTGGCTCTGTTTCATCTTGGAAATGCGCCATGAAAATAGATTTGGGCATGCTGTCAACTTCTGCTTCCTAATTGTTGGAAACTGAATAGCTTAAAGCGGCTTGGAGGCTGTTTGAAAGTACAAAGTTAGTAGAAAAGCAGAGGAGAGCCACAAGTTTTGTGGACAGTCCTTGTAGACATATTTGCTGATAGGTCAGCGAGCAATTGTGTACCCTCCCAGTGGCAACTCCAACCCCAGTAAGCTTTGGCTTACTCAAACAAATGTTGGGAATGCACAAAGATTTTCATTTTTTCTTCTGTCCCAGGAGCCTGCCAAATGTAAGTGTGAGAACCAGGGGTCACACAGAATACCCTGACTGCATTAAACTCTCAGCAAAATCACTTTGCAAAGCATTTATTTTACCTTCTATATAATAAGCACATATTTGGGGACTGGAGCTTGCTGTAGAAAAATATCACTAATTTGCAGTAAAAGAAGAAAGTGGTGAACTGCAGGTAAATAATTTTGCTATCAAAATATCTAGGAGGAAAATGCAAGAGAAGGGAGCAAGGTGATGGCCTGCAAGAATGCTAACTGGGAAAACAGACTAGCTCCCAGGTGACGTGATCTTACGGGAGGGTTGGTAAATTGGTATGACACAACTGTGGCCTGAAAAAAAATTAAAACCAGATCTCAGATCTACCAAAAGTACCTTCAGGATGTGCGTTCTCAGGCATTGAGCCACTGTAATCATTCACTCACTTCTGGTATGCTAAAGATAAAGACTCTAACCTAAATTAAATATAAAGGGAGAAGTCAGGAAAACATACCAAAATGCAAGAAGTTAGTTTTTCTTGGGGAAATAGAAGCCTGAGAAAAGAAACAGAAACTGATAAGAAATCATGTAGGAACATGTGAAATGCAGATTGTCTAGAGAAGAAAAAAGGCCTGACATATTTTTACCTGGAGAAAATGATGGAGTTTCTCATGGTGTTTCTGTAAGGAAAGATGCTGGCAAGTGATGACGCTATAAAATGATATAATCATAAAAGAGATAGTCTTAAAGGCAGAATGAAGGCACAAAAGCCTGGTTGAGCCTCGTATCTAACAAAGATGAAAGACCAAAAGGAGTTGGTAGGCTTATTCCTGAAAATTCGTGGTTTATTTACAAGGATTTTTATTTTATTATGTTTTAGGATATTAGAGTAGCATGACAAAATCTGAAAAATCACAGAATTAAAATAGATAAGATCAAAAATGGGAAGAGACACAACTACGTAAACTGAACGTTGTGGTCTCCCCCTATAAGTTCTGTTTAATTTTAATTATTCTTATGCTTTTGGTTCTGAGCTCACAAATATTTACGAGGGACATTTAGATAGGCTGTGCTTTTTGGAAAGAAGAGTCTGCTGTGCTATGCAATAGTGTTTTATTCCTGTTAATGGAGAACGCTGACAAAAATGCCCTTTGTTTTCTCATTAGCATACCTGCACATATCACTTTATGACAAACATACGTTTACTTTTAAAATTATTTTTCTGATGCTACATAAAAGTAAATACAGATGGTGTAAGTGGAGCAAAAGTTATTACTTTGGATTACTTATTGTTGCTGTTCCCTTCTATAAAAGATTTAAGAGGTTTGTTTGTATTACCTTACCCCATTGACTAAAGAGTGTCATGAGAGAGCAGAGGGATGAGGCTGAATGTTTTATAAAGGCTTTGTTAGTAATGTGCTTTGGCGTAGCTTTTGTAGTAAACAAATGCTTAAGGAGTATTAAATGAAATTTGTATGGTAATTCTGAAGCACTCATATTGTTGCAGAATATTTGAATAACATAAAAAACTCAATGCAACTCATAATATGTCCTTAAAAACCCTAGGCAAGTGAAGCACACTTGGTTAAAAAAAAAGCTACCTTTCAATGTGACAGCCAAACATATTAAATGGTGCATCTCAGTTGACATTTTAAAGATGCAATTTAAATTGTTTTAAGAAATTGGCTTACCTTGTGAATATATGAAAGAATTGCCTGTTCCAGTCTTTATCAAGGCCAAATTGTCTTGTGAAATATCAAACCCTTGCACTTTTTGGACTGGCTCCATTAAGATGAAGTGATAGTATTGAAAGGTTTCATACAAGTAACAATTTTAATTTTTAAACACAGAAAGAAACAGGAGGAAGCCTATTTGCTACCAGCAACACATAGATACTGTCAGTGGTTTTTTTTTTCACTTTTAGCTTGTAAAAATAAATCTCTTGCTCTATTGATAGGTGTACTAACAAAGAAGTGCAGTGTTGATGTTTATGATACCAAAGAATGAAAATTAACTCAAGAAACAATATATGAAAAAAAAGTAAAACAAGACAACACAAGGGGAAGGACTCAATGCACTATTTTATTTTTAGCTGAACTGATTGGGTGAGAAAATGTGTATTTTAAATCAGCTGGACCGCGTTTATAGAAGTCATCAGCCCATATGAACTGTCATATTTTGTCAGAGCGCTGTTGAAATCAATAGCTGAAAATTAAACAAAATGAAAGTTTGTTTCTTTGAAAGCAAGGCTATGATTTATTTTTCATAAAAACTTCAAATCAATTTCTAGAATTTCAGAAGTGGCACAGCCAAGTTTGGAGGTAGGAGAGGGTGGGCTTTGCAGATGTCTTGAGTTCAAGAGGAAGTTGCTCCCTTCCTGGGAGAAGCGATGGCCTGCGTTGCTCTGTGCACACTGCGGTCTCCTGTCATTAAATCCAGTGACCCAAACCAGCCCCTGGCCCTGCTGCACGCTTTTTGGTGACCCTGAGGAAAATATTCACATCTCTTTTGCTTCAGTTCCTGACTTTTAGAAAGAGAAAATAAGTATTCCTTTTCCTCTCCTTGAGTCTCCTTTATTTGTGCAACTCTGGGGCAGAGAGCCATGCCTGATTTACGAAGGATATTAGATGGTGTAATTACTAGCTGCAGATATTTCCCAACTGTGTAGAAGCACCTGGGGGGGGGGGGGGG
>JAOQGH010000002.1:31290819-31312974 GCA_025769975.1 Gallinago jamesoni | reverse complement strand
CCGTGCGGGTCTTCTCCAGGGGAGCACAGAGAGGAGAGTCCCTACTTGCACAAGAAGGGGATCTTGCCTAAGGAGTTTCCCTAAGGGGCAGCGGATGGGATGGTTTCTGGATCCTACTCTGCATGGGTGGAGATGGCAAGGGTACTGGACCAGTGAGTCTGAGAAGGTAGACATCTGATTTGTCAACTTGGCCGCAAACCTTCTAAGCGAGCTCCTCTGGCAAACTTCACAGGCGGTGACTGGATTCTGACATCTGAAAATTTATTGCTGTGTAATTTGAAACACACCTGTTCATCACTCACGTTCAGCCTTGTGTAACCCATCTCATTGACACCTTCTGGTAAACCTCACTGGAAGGATTCTGGAATAGCCAGTTGTTAGGAGGGACAGATCAGCATTGCCCAATGTGATTCACATGCAGGATTTCTGTACCCAAATGATAAACCTCACATTAGACTTAAAAATAAGCTTAGACCACAGTGGGCAATTAAAAAACAGAAAGTTTTTTGTGGGTAGCTTATATTGAAACAGAAACAGTCTTAGCTTATTTTGCCTGATGCTGATAACTCTTACTAGTCTGGTTTTGTTAACTGGTATATCCAAAATGCTGCCAAACATTGCGGGGGGGATGGGAGGGCGATGATATATAGTAATGCAAATAATGCAGCTCAGGTCCAACTTCAGCAGCTTCAGAAAGGCAAGTTAGAGGTGGAAAATTTAGCTTCGCCAGTAAAGAGAAAATAGTTACTTTGAAAGCTACCAGAAAATTGAAGATCCTCAATAGCGCAGCATAGTTTTGATGAAGAAGATGCCTGTTTCAGGCATAAAGAAAGAGTTCCAGCTCACCCAGTGTGCAGCAGAGCACATCAATGAGCACCTTGAATAGAGAACATCAATGAGTTCTTGCCCAGGAAAAAGGCAGCAATCAAATGTTTTGCTGTACATTAAACTGTTCTACTTGACACACGGTGAACTTTTGATGATAGAGTTTCTCAAGGTCTACTGTACATCTCAGTGTGCAGTCCCAGCTCCTAAGCTTTCTTTTGGATGTGCTGCTAAAACGTTGTTTAAATGTGTTTTTCAGGAAGCAAGGACATGTCAGGACATTCCAACTCTGATTGGTTTTATATTTAAAATTATTCCTCAGCCTCCTGACACATAAGCAATCAGATGCTTCTCTGGAAAGCATGGAAGCATCCTTTTGCTGAACAAGTAAGAAGTTGCTACTAAAGAATTTGGTTGTTTGTGCTCCTTTTTTATTTTCTCCCCTACCCCTATTCTTTTTTTTTTTCTTTTATGTCTTCTCTTCCTTCTTTTTTTCTTTTTTCCTTTTTAAAATCTTTCTTCCTTCTTTTTCCCTTTTTCTTTTCCTTTTTGCATGCTCCTTCTAAGATAACTAAGTGCATTTTGAAGGTGAATTGACTAAGGCTTCTTTTTCCTATTTTATTATTTTCACCCTTGACTCCAACATATAATCACACCGCAGGTGTGTGTTACTAGTGAAATACACGTTAGCGGTCATTGTAACTGGAACTCAGAAGTGTAACTCCTCTGTGTGGATAAAAAACTGACAACACTAATTTGGAAATAGAGCTTTTGCAGTGGACTGGGCAAGGTTTTCATAATCTGTTGAAGGAGCCTTGTGAATATTTTTCTTCTGACTGAGGAAGTGTGTGCTCTTCCAGCAGGTGAGGGTTGCCACAGTGGACAACCACGGCGTTCCTTGCTGAGCCTCAGCAAAGCGTCAGGGTTTGCCATGTGCTCGGTCGCACGGTCCCACAGCCGCAGAACACTGAACTGGGGAGGGAGGGAGAGTTTAAGGAAATATATTTCAGCACAATGGGACATTCCTTTAGTGGCAGACCAAGATAAGAAATATAAATCCTATTTTTATTTCATGTTAGGCCAAAGCATGTGTTCTTGTAGACTTAGAAAATAAAGTGTGTATTATCAAATGATTTTTTTAAAGAATTACTAGTTAGTGGCTAATTTATTAAATTTTTAGACATATTTGCCTTTATGCTCAGACTCTCTTAGTGTCTTAATTTGGACCGGGACTGTGCTTTTGAAGGGAATCATAGAATTGTCTAGGTTGGAAGGGACCTTAAAGATCATCTAGTCCAACCATCAGCCTAACCCTGAAAAAAATCACTAAACCATATTCCTAAGGACTACGTCAACCCGTCTTTTGAACACCTCCAGGGATGGTGCCTCAACCACTTCCCTGGGCAGCCCATTCCAATGCCCGATAACCCTCTCTGTGAAGAAATGTTTCCTAAAATCTTGAATCTCCCACTCCGTTTTCCCCACTTACCACACTTTGGTTTACATGACAGAGTGGTGTCAGGACACACCACCTGGGTTCATTTTGGTTAAAACTACCAGGAGAGACGTGCTCCAGAAGTGTACCTAGTGTACTGCAGATGCCTGTGGGCACCTGGCCCATGGCATCAGGTTGGGATCGGCTTAAGGTACCCTGCCGAGGGAGGCGTACTGCTGCACTGTGCAGAGCTGTTTCTCATGTGCTGCAATTTAGGAGAAAACTTGTACCTTTCTCACAAGTGCAGGGCTACACCACCCCAGAATTTCACATTGGATCTCTCTTTTCTTTGGGGAAGTCTGGCCACAGTGCTGAGATGGTGGCAGTAACTGTAGTCAGCCAAACACTCAGGTACTGCCATGAAATTTGGATGAGGCTCTTGTTTTGGGTACTTAAACCCACTTGCTTTTAAAGACAATAGAATCATCTAGGTTGGAAGGAACCTTTCAGGTCATTGAGTCCAACCATTAACCTAAAACTGCCAAGTCCACCACTTAACCATGTCCTTGAGCTCTACACCTACATGTCTTTTAAATATCTCCAGGGATGGTGGTTCAACCACTTCCTTGGGCAGCCTTTTCCAATGATTGACAACCCTTTTGGTGAAGTAATTTTTCTTAATATCCAATCTAAACCTCCCCTAGTGCAACTTGAGAACATTTCCATTTGTCCTTATTGCTTGTGAAGAAAGTGATAAGGTCTCCCCTCGGCCTCCTTTTCTCCAGACAAGACATCCCTAGCTCCCTCAGCTGCTCCTCTTAAGACTTGTGCTCCAGACCCCTCACCAGCTTCATTGCCCTTCTCTGGACACACCCCAGCACCTCAATGTCTTTTTTGTAGTGAGAGGCCCAAAACTGAACACAGCACTCGAGGTGGGGCCTCACCAGTGCCCAGTGCAGGGGGATGATCCCTTCCCTCGTCCTGCTGACCACACTGCTGCTAATACAGACAAGGGTGCTGTTGGCCACCTTGGCCTCCTGGGCTCACTGGTGGCTCTTATTCAGCCAGCAGTTGACTAACACCCTCAGCTCCTTTCCTTCCAGGCAGCTCCAGCCACTCCTCCCCAAGCCTGTAGTGCTGCATGGGGTTGTTGTGACCCAAGTGCAGGAACCAGCACTTGACCTTGTTGAACCTCATTCCATTGGCCTATTGATACCATGCAAAGGTGTTTTGGGTATTATTTTTCCTTTTTCTGTTTTTGTTTGTTTGCTTGTTTGTTTTATTTATTGTTCCCCTCTTCTCCCCACAGAATGAAACACCATTTGATTAAGTACTCACACAGTTCCATTTTCACCAGATATTATTCTGACTTCTTCAGCTCCCATGCAGCCACCTACATGACCCAGATGGTTTTTCCAGAGAAACTCAACTTTTGAAATGTTACCAGAAATTTCTGTATCAATATAGTTCAAGTATACATTGCCTGGTTTGAAAGTGCCCCTGTCAAAAGAAAAGCACAGAAGTGATACTCCGTGTTCTTTACAAATGAGAGGGGGAAGGAGGAAAGGGGAAAGCTACAGGCAGAAAGAGTATTACCATTTTTCCATTTTTTCAGCAGACATGTTAAACTTACTTGTCAATTGTATATATTTTGCTGATCCCGTTAGTTCCAGTCAAGGCTACATCTACATTTCCCTTCATGGTCTCTGTTGCAGATACTCTGATGAGTATCTCTTTTCGCCAGCCTTTGAAAGCAAAATGAAATGGATTATGGTTGCAAGATCCTAATGGTAAAACTTCTCGTGTGTTTCAATGTCTTCCAGGGAGAGGAAAGGATTGCACAAATGTGGTTGGAAGCAAATAAAATGTCACTCTTTATTAAGGCAAATGTTAGTTCTGCGTGATTCTGATAGCACATACTGAGTTCAAGAAACCAGGTTTGGGAAGTTTTTGTACTGGGTTTAATTCCAGCTATTTAAAGGAGAATCTCTTTACCTATTTCATAAAGATATATTTGGTTTCAGACGATAGTTTTTATAAACTCCACAGTTTGTAAATGTTGAAATTAATGTATTCATTCAGATTTGAGAAATGGCTAGTTTCCCTACGCTCAAATACTCTTTATTATTTTTTATAACTTTTGCTCTTAAGGAGATGTGGCATAAGATTTTTATATTTTTTTCTTAATTTTGCTTTTATATTTTATTGTCTAGGGAATAAGGACCTCAAAGACCCTCTTGCCTTTGCAATTCACCACCGGTGATGGATTACAATTTATTTATGAATTTTCTTATTTCCCAGTTCTTTGGCTGCTTCTACATTAATAACAATTAAAACTATCATTCATATTAAACCCTGCTGTTCTGGCTTGATGAGTTTTGCAAAAATACCGCAAAATGATCTAGTTGCATAAATTTTTGTCAATAAAACCAATGTAGCGTTGATTTGAAACTTTGCACTTTCAGCATAACATTCCTCCCACCTTCAGCTTTATAGAATTTTTTGAAGCCATCATCTAATTAACAAAATTTTAATAGGGTTTCTAGCTCAGGTCTAGGTCAGCATCAGTTGATCTGTTTCTATAATTATCTCTGCCTTTCCCAGACACTGCTGGTACTGCATGTTCCCAACACACCTGAAACTCAGGATTTTGTACTGGGAGGTGCTCATGAACTCTAGCAGCTCCCTGTAGAAGTGTAAGATATTTGTTCACACATAATTCATTGCCACTTTAGAATTCACCACCCAAAATGAGCACTTACGAGCATATGGAGTGGAGGGTCCTGTATTTAAATAAACCCTTTGTTCTTCTTTTTCAGTTTTATGTAAAAACTTATCAGCATAGTGACCCATCAGTGGACACCCTTCCTTCGGACATGGGAAGCAGTCTCCCTGGAGGAAAATTACAATGTGTGTTACAAGACATCTGTTTTAATCCCACTTCTTAAACTTTAAGAAATTAGGGTATTTCAGTTTTTTTTCCCCAGCATTTTTGAAAGGTATTTTCTTCAGATCATCAGTATTTATCAGTGTAGTGAAAAAAGGGGTTGGCATTGTCAGTCAGCTTATTTCATCCGGTTGAAAATCAGAGAGAAACAGGTTGAAAAACTGGCTCAATTCCTTATGCTTTTGCAGAGACTGTAAGTAAATACCTTAATGTATGTTACACTTTACTACCTGATCTGTAAAATACGGGTAATATATTCATCTTTCATAGGGTCCATTGAAAGGTGTTCTCCTATTTATTATAGGGTTGGTAACTATATTTGCAGGTAGATCTGGCTGGATATCTCACTCGTATGGTAAAGATATTTAAGTTTAGGAATACTGAGGCTTGGGGTCTCACTTTGGGATGTGTTCTGTCTGCGTTTTAGACTTTACTCCCTTGCAGTAACCTTAATGAAATTAATCTACCTGCATAGATCAAACATTCAGATTAAGGCCTTGATGTCCCTGGAAAAAAAAAAAGGAAAAAAATAAACCCGTATATATTTTCAGTGAAAGTGATTTAATTGCAATTGGAAAAAATAGCACTGTTATATTTCAGTAGTTCAGTTTTGCTATTTGGGAGGTTCTGTAGGATCTGGTATTTTTGGATCTTTGGCTATTTGGGCATTAGATGAATAAAAGGTTAAATGGTCATTATCAATTTATTATGAGACTGAAAAAAAAAAGCATTTCCCTTGCATCATTAATTGCACACGGTTAAGCTTTCCAAGTCCTGAATTACATCAAACTTTCAAGTTTTGTGGCAACATTGCTACAAACATTAACAACTTTTTCACAGCATTGTGATCTTTCTTTTTGGGGATAGATGGAAATAAATTCAAACTTGTCTTCCTCTGTGGCCAGTCCTCAGTAGCATTGCCAGAATTGGTCCACAAAAAGCCCACTTATACTGGGCATGATACACCGGGGCATTATGCTTCCTTCTTTGTTGTGCCACCTCAGGGTTGTATGAACAATGATGTGCTGTATAAATATCTCCCCTGCCCTATATAGTATGGGTGTTTATTGATTATGCATATATTTAAACATTTCTGATACCCAGAGGCTGTCCTCTTGATGATGGGTTCCACCAGGTTTAGATGGACTTCCTTCAACCAGTGTCCCTTACTGTTGACCTATGCAAAAGGTGAACCCTGCCCCTGCTTCTCATTGCCTTCTTACACAGCTCTTCATCTCCCTCTTTGCAACAGTTTTTGGTGGTTTTGGTATTTGTGGTTTTGTATTTACTGCCCTATTTTCTTCTGGATCTTTTTTTGGAATTTGCTGGTTTTACATTTTGCCTGGGTTTTGGGTATTGTCTGGATGAGGGTAGTCAGTGGGTCTGCACAGCTGCCCTCCTGTATCCCACCATCCAAAACGTAGACGTTTTCCCACAAGTTATTAAGAGAAGAAGGGCAGGACTATAACCCCTCAGATAAATCTGTACCTGGTACTTACCAATACAAAATCTTGGTATGTTTCACACTGATAGCCAACAAATCCATCGGGAGTGATAATACTCTCAGCATAATACCGGAGACTTCTTTTATGTCCGCACCCAAAAGCTCTGTATCCTGAGGAAAAGGCCAGGTAAAAAAAGATTAAAGCTATATGTTAACATAAAGCCCTCGCCAAAACAACACTTGCAAGTCTTTTTTCCTTGAAAGCATTTGCACATACAAATTTAATTTAATCTGAAGTCTCAGATTCAAAAGAAGTAATAATTAGATGATGTTTAAAGTGTGATTTATTTCATTTTATAGTAAAATGTGTACTTATGGCTACATATATTTTTTGATGGGGAAGAGCTGGGTTCTAATCTGTGTGGTGTTGTGCTGATGCCGAAATTCACAGAGGTGGAGATACACCAAGGTGGAGGTCATGCAGCCCCCTGTCCAGCCATGGGTACCCAACTGCTTTTACTTCAGCATGAGAACAGAGGAGGATTTAGGAGAATTTCCCTTTAATATTTCAAAGATTGGAATAATTCATAGTTACAGAGTTTGTAAAGCATATAGTAGTTACTATGAAGTAATTTTAATTTGCTTACCATTATCACAACATGGTATTTTGTAAAACCACAGTTTCCACTCATTTCTAGAATTAAAGGTAATTGTAGTAATTATTTTAACTTCAGTGGCTTTCAGTGTTTTTAAGCTCTAGAAAATCTGCAGTCATTTGACAGTGGTGATTCTGTGAAATGCTCTGAAAAGCAAGATGTTTGGCAGTGTGTCCTTCATTTTGTCAGAATTATTTGAAACAAGTACATCAGAATGAAATTTATAAGCAGGCAGTGCAGGAAAGAAGCAAGTGCAATTTGGGTTATGTTTACAGGTCTCTTGTAACAAGTATTGTCTTCATTGGCTCTGAAGTCTTTCCTTTATCCAGGCACAATATACCAAAGTTAGCCTGTATAAAAATAGACTCTACTATGCTTCAGCATGTGTGAGGGCCTGCCTAATCACAGGGTGAAGTCCTTGAGGCACTAAGTAATTACAAATTGGGGCAGTTTATAGTGAAATCCAAATTTCATCTACTGTCAATGTCTGTTCATCTTGAAGACAGGCCAGTTGGTACTGACCAGTTGACACACATTGTTCTTTACATGAGGAAAGAAAAATCACAGCAAAAACTCTCTGAAATTTGTTTTTGTCCTTTTTTTTCTGAAAATAATCTGCATCATCAAGGAATTCTCATTATCTTTTCTTTATTGTTTCTTCTTTAAAACTAGTTCAGAAGGGTCTGTACTTTTAAATATAAAAACTTCAGCTCTTACTGTTGGATTATTTTGTGCTAGTGTGGCATTCACTTAACATCTATACAGTGGGAATATAATACTCCTACTGCATCAAATGCTGTAGAAAGAAGTTACTAAATAGCATTTCTAAAACCAGTAATATATAAAAGCACTCTATAAATGTAAATATTATCAAACAGAAGACGTATGCACAAAGTAAGGCTTAACCAAGAGGCAGGAGCTAAAGTCACCTCTAATTTTAGGAGCTGCATGAACAACCAACTCCTTCCGCTCATGTTCAGCTGAGCTGGGCTTCTCCCTCATCACAAAACATTGCAAAAAGACTTGTGAAATATCTGTGGAAAATATATATGTTTTTTTCCCAAAAAGGCAGACATTCTTACACAGTCCGATTGGAAATTGTTTTGGTTCCCAGTGACTTTGTGCACAGCCACCTTTCAGTCCTCTTTGTTGCAAAGTTCTCCAACCAGATCTAGGACTGAACATTTTTGAAAGCCAATTACTTAACTAGCAGCAGGGATTTCAAAACATTTAGCTGTGAATAACAGATATTCTTATTTTTGTAGGTTAGGACCAGAAGGCAGGATTTTGGGCTTTTGTTGTGCTGGATCCCAGGGTAATTCTGATTAACTGCCCAGCTTTCTTTGAAGAACATGAACTATCAATGCAGCAGTCGTTTTATCATCTTCTGTATTTTTAACCTTGTGCTGTTCCCTTTGAAGACACTAAAACTGTTAATGGCGTAGATGAGTATGTCTAGCCCCAGTAACATTGGGACTAATGTCTTCCTAGGGAAAAGGGAAGCTCAGATTTTAAAATACTTATTTTTGGATTATCCTTGAATGAAACTTTACTGGTCCTTCATGTGTGGAATTCCCACTGAGGTTAGTCATCAGCACAGTGGCAGGATCTTGTAACAGGTTGTGATGATCAAGTCTGCATGCTTTAACTGAAGTTTCCATGTGGAATTTGCCTTGGTTAGTACATAAGAAAATTGGAGAGTATTTCACAGGCAGCTTTAAATCTTCCATTTTTGAGCATTCTCTCTCTATTTTTGAGCTATATAAATAATATATACATTCAAAATGCCTATCCCATATTTCTCACTGTAGCTTATAATGAGGTATTCTTAAAAATATATTTACCTCTCATAAGGTCATTGATATTCCAAGTAGCAGGAGGTACCCGAAGCTGCTTACACCCTGGCATCATCTTCCCACCATTTGGGTAAAAATCCAGGTGGCCACATGTCTGAAGAATCCCTGGAGCTGAAATGCAGGATGAATTAAGGCTGATCACTCTCAGGTACGCCATGGCTAAAGTCAGTCTTTGGGCAAAAAACTTACCAAAGTCGAAGAACAGGTGACCAGCATGAGTATGAATTATATCAACAAATTTTGCATCTGAAGGATCCAGCCTAACCATGGCGGGAGTATACTGAAAAAGGGGCCCAGCTGGATCCAAACCTAAATAAATGGAGATACATCTGACTGAGTAAATAGTACTATATGTATGTCATCACGTACAGTCTGTGTGCACTGTATGTCACTACATTTTGACCTTTACTCCACATAGAAAAGTCCATTTTGTGGTCCACAGCAGCCAGCAAAACAAGCAGGCTTTTAATTGAACGGTGGCTAGAGGCATTGCAGGGCAGAAAAAGGCTGATGGGTGCTTGGCTTACTTTTGAGGAACAATGTTATAAGACGTTTGATGGTTTTTACTTGTTTGTGAAAGACATGAAATCTTGATGTGTTATTCTGAGCATGTAGGCTTGTCTGAGAGTTTTTATTTGGTCAAAAATCTAATCTCAGTTTCCCTGATTTGCCTGTGTGACTGCTCACTGGGTATGCAGCTTAGTCAAAGCAATGTCTGTGTATAGAAAAGAACTGACTGGAGGAGAAAGGCAAGCAGAAATCAGGGAGTTCTGAAAAATCGTGATGTGTGAGTGTGTCCTGTGCTGCATCTCTCTGTGTAGCTATGAGGCTAATAGCTTGCTTCCTTTTCTACTGTCTCATCCTGACATACTAGATCTAGGGTTTTTAGTTTTTTGTTTCAGATTTTCAGTCTTTTGAGCTGCTGAAAAGTCATGTTTAGAGTGGGCTTCTAAAACCAAATATGACAATGAGTTGCTAATGTTTTGCAAGTCTGTTATTCCACATTAATACAGTTTTTTGTTCCCGTTCTTCTATATCATTATAAAGCATAACTGACTGCTCCCTGGGGCTTGTTGTGACCTGTGAAAAGTGACCTCTGTTTAGCCACAGCTGGGACAGTTAAGCCTTTCTGATCTGTTGCCGTTGAGCTCGGGGCTGTGAACGCTGACGTGTGAAAGGCACGGCGTGTGATAGGACATGGCTTCGTTTGGGTGCCGACATGTTGGCTGTCTGCTGTTAATTACCACATTGCGGTCCGTACTCTGTGTTTATGAAGCATCGGTGATTCTTCAATTCTCTTAAGTCACGTGAAAATATGAAGCATCATGGGCTGAAATAGCCTTGGTACCTGTTATTCTTCCAATGCCAGGTTTCCTCCTCCCTGCCTCCCCCGCGGCGTGTGCTCCGAGGCTGTGGCCGATGAAATGAACGTTGGCAGGAGAGTAGCCATAATCTTTCTGTGAAAGTGTATGAAAAGGTGAAAACAAGCGTGTCAAGCAGGGTATAGAAGCCTGTGGCACTGCACCGTGGCCCCGTGCCGTGCCAGGACATGGCCAGACCAGTGGGGGATGGAGGGGAGTGTCGTGGGGGGGAATTTACTGTTCAGGGTGGTGGGATCTGTACCAAAAGAGAAGCAGTTCCTAACTCATCCCATCCCTCATGTATCATGCCTCTAGAAGGGACCAACCTCTGTTAGGAATTGACAGTAGAAAAGAAGGAATCACAGAATCACCTAGGTTGGAAGGGACCTTTTAAGATCATCTAGTCCAACCAATGGGGGGGGAACCAACAAAAAAACCCACACACAAAAAACCAAAACACCCAACAAAAAAACACACACACACAAACACCCCCCCCAACCCCCCCCCAAAACAAAAAAAAAACCCAAACAAAAACCCCACCCCCCCACACACCCCAAAAAAAGGGACTTTCTACACACAGCTCCCCTACATTTGCACTTGTTGCTTATCCAAAAGAAGAGTGAACCCGACCCTCACCCCTGAACCTGTCTGTCTGGTCAGGATAGTGGTCTGTGGTGGAGGAGTTTTCAGGGCAGCATACCCTCTCTGAGAGTCCAGTGGCTCTCCTGCTGTGGAGATGCTGCACCGCCCAGGTCCAGGAGGATGGGGAGGGGGATGCCAGGAGTGCTGCTGGTGTGCCAGGCTGGGTTGAGCCCCCGCATGGGAAGCCTGAGAGCGGTGGCTGCAGGAGAGTCACTTCTCTGTGCTGCCATCCAGCTCTCACAGGAGCAGTGTGTGTGACACACAAAGGGATGTGTTAACCACATTGGCCCTCTGCTACTGCTCTGCACCCTTCTGATTTTTTTCTAGACAGTCTCTAATCTGTAAAAAGCCCATCATCAGCGAAACTTTCAGAAACTATGGCCTGTATGGCATTAGGGATGAGCTTATCTGTTGCCTGGCACTAAAGTATTTCCATTTGTGCAGGATTAGAGACTTTTTATGACATTTTCAGCTGTGTTATTGAGTACTTCTGTACCTCCTGAAGGTGCCACCCTGAACGCAGCCTTTGCCATACAGCCTATAGGATGGTGTTCACGTTCCATGGATACTTTTACCTCAAGGAGGTTCACCAGATAGACCAGCTCAGCCCCCACAATGCGGACGTTGTTAACGGCATCGGTGTACAAACCGCTAGAGCCACCTCTCCAGTCAATCAAAATACAGTTCACGTCTTCAATGTGAAGCATGAGCTGGTTGGAAAACATGCCAACGGGAGAACAGAAGGAAATGGACATTAATTACAGTAGTAGCAGGGATTATACAAACAATCTTTTGTTTTCCTGTAGCTGGGAACTCATTTTGTTTCTTTATGTGACTGGTAGACACATCTCTGGTATATTCATTCCTACTAGTACTGAAGAATCAACACAAGGAGGCAGTGGTGTAAACACTGTATAAAGACACACAGAACACTGCTTAGGTTCCATTTTCCATTCCAGATGCCTTGATTGACTTTAGGGTATCAACTTCTCTTAATGACAGAAAAAAAAGAGGATAGTATGACCTCTCTTTTACCTTATCTTAAACTTTATTCTTCAAATTTTATATGTTGGACCATCTAAAAGGATTTGCAAACTTGAGTGCATGTGTTTGAAGCGTTCAGCTCCAAAGTTCATATATTTTAACCAAAATATCCTATTTATATAGGATTTATAGTATATAAATATCCTATTTATATACTTCTGGTAGTGGAACATTCTATTTTTTCATTCTGAAACAATTTCATTTTTGAAATGTGCCTAAATGAAAATGAAACCGATCTGCTGAATAAAACATTTTGTTTTTCTTAAATCAAACGTCTCACTCAAACTGAAATGTTTTTTTTTTCAACCTTTTGCTGAGGTGAGAAAAGTGATTTTTTTCCCCCTCCCCTTTGTTATTGGCAAGGAATTGAAAAATCAATTAATTATAGCTTTCCCTGTGGAGGTGAATGCAGCAAAAGGGCATTTAGCAGAAGGCTGAAGTGCGCTACGCTCATAACTAGGAACAAGAAGGTGTTCGTTTTGAACTGAGCTTCATTCTCAGAGTTTTTTACCCTCGTTTATTCCCCAAATCAACAAGAGAACAGAGGTGTAAATTTTATGTGGGAATTTTATGTCAATTAATGTGGATATTTGCACTTTCAAACACAAGTGAAATATCAGTAGTCATACTGTACCCTGCATATATTTGTTATCCAGAGGAGGTCAGCTCCAACAAGGTGGCCATGTATAAGGAAGCGAGTTTTCCTGTGTGGTCGAAAATTTGAAGCTTTGATAGTCAATGCATTTGTAGCAGAAATTTTCTGTGTAAAGAAAATCAAAAACAAACAAAAAACAACTAATGAATAAAACAAGGATGTGACTGCTCCATCCCAACGTACATTTTGATACAAAGCAGAGCACCCCAATGGTTAAGGAATAGTTCTGGACTCTGAAGAGACGGGTCATGTTCCTCACTCTTAAACTGCCTTGCTGGGGGATATCAAGTAATCACTTCAACAAATGATTCACTTCTTCTAGTTAATTGAACTAATAATATTGGCAATCTTTACACGACGCTTTGAGAGATACTGGTACAATGTGCTGTGTAGATACAAGATTTTGTCAAACTTGGCCATAGAAATATAAAGTTTGCATCTTCTGGAAGGTATTAAGTGGTTGGCTTTGAAACTGTAATGATTTTTCTTGCTTTTTTCTTTGAAGATAAGACCTTCATCACTAAGTTTATTTATATTTTATCCTAAATATATTCCAGACAGCATAAGAAATCCCACCAGGAACATCAGAGGCAGTAGGTATCCTGGGGGTTATTGGGAAGGAAGGTGTTACTTTCTTTTAAAATATATCTGGCTCATCAGAGAGCTAAAATGAGGAAAAAGAAAAAAGATGGAAGAAAATGATGGTGGGTTGTCTGTGTGTAATACAGAATTGAGGCTTCTCATGGGCGCTTGTGAGCAAAAATACAGGTGAAAAGAAACTGTCTATATAATTTGTTGAATGTGTTATATACTATCAGTGTTTTGAAGAAACAAAGTTTCTTACTTGGTATTTTATGATGTTGTCTCTAGTGTAAAGAAGGAATTTGGTGTTCACATCTTGTGGCGAGCTGGGCAAGCCTGTCAGCTCTCTCCCTGGGATCCCAGACCAAGGTGGGCTGTCTGTAAAGCATCCAAGCCTTTTGTAGCAAACTTCCCTTCCTGGGGTAGGCAAAGAAAAAAGTTAGTGTTCCGGGCAGGTAGCTGGTTAGGCTGCCATCGTTTTAGTGGGAGCTGGCAGGATAATATTTATACCAGGGAAGCAGAAAATGGCTGGTTCAGATTAGGATGGGACCTGTGTTCATTTCTCATTAAGGGGCTCAGTTGTGCTCCTGTGCCATGTGTGTGGAGCAGGGATTTGAACTTTAAGACTGATTCCTGTTGTAAATATAGTGTAGAGCTCAGTTTGTTGAACCCATGACTTTGTCAAACTCATTAACACAGCCATGGGAAAAAAGATAATAAAATCTGGATCCTTCGTGGTTGCAGAGAACAAACCAGGTTTTGCTGCCAGTGCAGAACAGTCCTTCAAATTAGTGCAACTGCTCCATGGATTATCTAAATTGTTATGTCTTGTGCAACAATTCACAAAGGAGTAAAACAAAACCAAAACATTAAAATAGATGCCTCTGATTGCTCCATAATGTGCATTAAACATCTCCCTTATTTTTTTACCACGATCAGATTTTAGTGGAAGCAATAAAGTGGAATTTGAGTGGAAACCTAAAGCAGAGCACAGCTTCAGGAAGTGTGATCTGTGCCTGAAGAACTAAAGTTTCCCAATTTCTATTGTGGCTTTAGTACAGTAATGATGCAAATATGACATACAGGCGTTGCCATTAAATGTCATCCTTACCCACAATTATAGCACCAAACTTGTGAAATCCCAAGTAATTTTTATTGCCATCAAAAAGATACTGAAAACAATGAGAAACTACTTTTACCTAGAACAGGTGAAGGATTCATACTACGTCACACCATGACTTGATCTGTTTGCTACTCTGTACAAAATGCAGGGTCAGAGTGATATATACTGGAAATAGAATCACAGAATCATGTAATTGTTTGGGACCTTTCAGATCATTGAGTCCAACCGTCAGCACTGACAAAAAACATGACTAAACCGTATCTCTAAACACTATGTCTACTCGTCTTTTAAATACCTCCAGGGATGGTGACTCAACCACTGCCCTGGGCAGCCTGTTCCAATGCTTAATAATAACCCTTTCAGTGTAAAAATTTTTTTCTAATATCTAGTGTGCTCCTAATGAAGATGTATGTTAAATCCATTCCAAAGCACATCCTTTTTCTAAAATATAGTTATTCTGGTGTAAGCTGCACACAACAATTTTTACAGTTTATAGATTTTATCAATGTGTCTTACCTCTGGCTGCATGAAGAAGAAAAAGAGTAGTGATCCATACTGCAAGCATCTAAAGTAAATAAGAACACAATTCAAACCTAATTAAAAATAGAATCTGGAATTCACCTAAGGGTTTCCTTGATCCATTTAAGAAAAAGTCATAGTGGCCATGGGAGAACTTCAGGCATTTAATGAGTTTGATCTCAAAGAATCAACACTTCCTTAAAGATAGCAAGGTTTCCAGAAAATACTTTTGGGACTCCTTCTGTTTGCCATGGAAGTTTTGTATATGCAGGATAACCTCTCAGCCATATATGCTTATCAGCCCTGATCTGCTTGATCACTTAATCACCAGCTGATAGGTAAGCATTGGAGTAAATGGAACCATTCACTTACTTTGAGGTGAAGTAGGGAAAGCCTTTTAAGTGTAGCCTCACTACCGGTAACTTATCTTCAAAGCATAGAAGATTAATCATAGAAAACCCTAATATCAGGCCCTGGTTCTCCAATGAGCCCTGCACAGGCAGAGCCCTGCATCCCCTTCCTGCTGTCCCCACCCCAGTCCCCTAAATTCAGTAATACATTCTTAGGAGTGAAGAGTTCATCCCTATGAAACCCACTGCAGGTTCAAGTATGCCCTGCTTCCACCTCCTCTCCTCCAGCCATACCCTACTTCTTATCATGATGTCCCTTATTTAAGTCCCCGAGATCTTCTTGTCTCCGATGCATCCCATTGTACCTTGGCAAGGCTCAGAGGAAGTTCTTTGGGTCCACCTCTCAGTTGATTGCGGCAAACCTTGTAGAAGCCCTTTGAGGAGCCTGGAATGGAGCAGGACAGCACTGTGCCTGCCCAGAGAGGGCGTGCAGTGGAGGCACACTCACCCCACCGTTGCTGCACGAGGCTTGGGTTCCCAGCTGCATCTGTGACTTTGCTGGGTAGCGCCAGAAGAGATCTCCTTGTATCAGGCATGCTTCGTTTGAGATAACACGAACCAGGTCAGACCAGTTACTGCCTGACTCCGCCTGTTTAATGCAAAGTTTCAAATAGGGTGTTATTGTCATCCATCAGTAATTACTTTTAAAGCTAAAAAGTACCAGGAAATAAACATTGAACAAACACACAGTCTTTCAGGATCAGGAGAAGGCTCCTGCCATGGGCTGGGCTGCTTGTCTTGGTGGGATGCCGAGTTGGGACTCGTGACATGGCATCACACTGGAAGGCTGTAGCAGAGCCCCAATCTTTTGTGTCCTACTCCAGATTTTTGATATCAAAACCATCCTTCTTGGAGCTGATTCATGCCTTAAATAATTTACAGTCTTAGACAAAATTTTCTAATTGGTATTTGATAGCTTGGTCTACCATTACAACATCAAGACCCAAACAAGGTGGTATGGGATCAGCTGGCGCGTATGATCGCGGGGTTTGCGCTGTTACCTGAGAAAGGCAGAGAGAAGGATAAAAATGATAAAAAATATAAATTGCTCAGTCTGTTTTCTGTTATTTCTTCATCTTGTAGTTCTCTTGTCTATAATTTTGCCAGGGGATGAATTACCTGACTTTTCTTTGAAAAGACGGCAGAAATATTTTTAAACAAGGGAGAACAGTTCCTTGTGACATCTGATCACCGTGATTCTTCAAAATTAAATTGTATTAATTGCAGTAATTTTAGTTTTTATTGTTTTGATAATGATATCTTCTCACCTAGTACTATATAGTTGTCATATTATTATGCTAACTTTTCTGCTCAGGCTTCCCTAGAAATATTTCTTCCCGTATGCAGACACAAACGAGGAACTCGCAACTCAACATTTCAGTGTTAAACCCTTCAAGTATATTGGGTGACTTTTGGCACCTCCTAAGCCAAAGGCGTACAGAAAGGGGAGACTCCCTTTTGGTATAATCCTTTCCACTGACTGATGACTTATCTCATATCTGGCACATATAAATATGAACTGGGTTAAAGTGATTCCTAAGAATGCCAGGCACAAAAACATTTCCAGGCCTTTTCTTTTTTCTTAGCTAGGTTAAATACTTCAGATACAGATTGTAGAAGCAATTAGATTCTCCATCTCTGTGGTCCATAACACTAGCAAAAAATTCAGAAGGAAGATTATTATATACCTTAGGGAGTGTGTTTTTTTCATTTCTTCAGGACTAAGTTAGTCCAGTAAAGTCTTGAATTTGAGCGATCTTCTGCTCCCATAATTAAAGAATGTTGTGAGGGTGCAAATTGATCATTTCACCAGTTACCAATAAAATTCAGCAAACAAAAATCCTGACCAGGTGTTTGGAAAAAGTGGTCAAAAGAAACACTCAGAAAAAAATCTGTGCTTCCAAGATGTCCTCAGTCCTCCTGGCCAAAGCTGGATTCAGTGATGGTCAGAGGTGCTCGGAGCTGTGATACTGCAGTTTATGGTATGCTCGGATCTGATGCCCAGGTGATGTAGTATCACATTCTAAAAAAGTGAATGACTGTTTTTTTAATATGTCTAAGCATTTATAGACAAACTCAGAAAGGCTGATTCACTAGAATTTAGAAAATTAGTATCTAATCTGAATTTCACTGAATTTCAGTGATTTTTTTTTTTAGAGTTAGAAGGGACCATAGAGATCATCTAGTCCAACTCCCCTGCTGAAGCAGGATTGCCTAGAGCATGTAACATGTCTACATTACCTGCTTCTGATTCCACTCTATTATATACAATACTGGACCAAAATCTCTCTTCATTTTATCCTCAGAATTTCTTCCCACTGTCAGAAGCAGAGTTTACTGCAGAAGCAGGTCACTCAAACTTTTAAATTAACCTAGTTGATTCAATAAATTATTCTCATCTGTTTGAATTCATAGATTTTACCTACAGAGAATATTTTGATGCATGTGCTCTCTGGGGAGCTCAAGAAAATAGAATTATCCCTTACATGATGAAGTCTTTTGGAACCTGGTATTGTAGTCTCAAGCCATACCTTAACCCCCTGCTGCAACATGGACATCAACAGCAGTCTGGTGGTAAAGATTTCAAATCACTTACAAGACTCAGTGATTTTGCGAAGTTAAAGGTAGAAGGACAAGACATTTAAGGGCTTTTGATGTTTACCTATGTTGACGGCATCATTGTCTCATGTCCTAGATGCAAACATGTGCTACACCATTCTTATAAATCATCATTCCAGCTACTACTGAGCAGCAATTGGACCTTGCTTCTCTAGGCTTTTTCCAGAACATATCTGGAGCATCTTTGTATTTGTAATGAATTAGTCAGAGGATTTACTTCAGCAGACAAGCATGAAACGGGTTTTCTATGCTGGTTTACTAACACTAAGAAAGGTTGTAGCTCAGCAACATTGTTAGATGTCAACACTTCCGTGATAGCTTCCAGAAAACTTCTTACTTTAACTGTTTCAATACTATTTGGGACCCATGCAGGATGTAGCAAGCCACAAAGTGCTGGCTCCCCATCCCTTAGAAATTCTTGAGAATTTCTCTTCCATGAACATGTCCAAGCTGTTTCTGGACTCAGCACACTCGTAGCACACCCAGCATCCTCTATCAAGCAGCCTCACGTTGTAGTGAGGCAATTGTGAGAAGAATGGTCTTTTGTTTGTTTGAGGCGTGCAACTGCCAGCTTCATCTCATGCCCCTTGTTACTAGTGTGGAAGAAAAGGAACAAGTCATTTTGTAATTGCATATAATATGTTATAATAAAAAATAGGACTAATAGGGATAACACATTAAATTATTGTGCAGAGCTATTTAGGTTATTTTTTTTTCTCTCTTTTTGTTCTTTAATTGTAATTGCACCCACTTGTCATGTTTTAACTTGGATAGTAAATTTTCTGGGCAGGGACCTACCTATCCACCTATCTTTGCAGATTGTGGGGCATGAAATTCAGGTTTTGGGTAGTGTATGAGTAATTTTTATGGTAAATGGTAACAGTAATGTAAAGGTCACCTTTCCGAGCACATCAGTTGTAAGGCCCTCCCTAAGGAATTAACACTTTTGAATAATAAACCTTAAATACCAGCAAGTATTCTTCTAGTCTTTCCAGTCTGCTTGGCTGCTGAAATAGATATGAAGGGATTATTATCCTTTTCTGCTGTTCCTTCATTATGATCCAGTTTCTAATACTTTTGTTGATGCAAGTCCCAATGGGATCACTCGTAGAATAAAATACTTCTTAGCTGAACAGAGAGCACCAAATGTTAAGTTCTGCTTGCTTTGAATTTTAATACCATTTAAACTAAGAGCTGTTGCATGACTTATTTGTACCTCCCATGGAAGTCCCCATTTTTCTTTTGTACTCCTTGAGGTGAGCCTGGAGATACAGTAAGATTTGATCTGTAAAGCTCCTGACTGTGTTTTATCCCAGTAATTAAAATAGAATGAAGAAGTTGTTTTAGAGTGTTGGTTCCTACCTGCTTTTCTTATAGCAATATGTATTTTCAAGGATATGAGTGTGCAACTAGCCATCCTTTATTCACTGCTTGCCTCTCTGTTTACCAGCCCTCTGGCTCGGTTAAAAATAATGCTTACTGGCTTTCCTGTAAAGATGGGTGAGGAATGATTAAACTTCACAAGAAACAGGAAATATTCCCCTGAGCTTCATCTGGCCATCTGTTGTCTAAATCAAGAAATGCCATCTCGCCTGGTTTGTCCTGGCTGTATCTGGCACATCTGAGTAGGTCTGAAACATCCCACTACCACACTGCAAAGTTATTTAACTCAGTGTCAGTTTAGAGCTTGTAGAAAACTGGAGATCTAGGTCCTGTCAATGTAAGAGAGCAGAGATAAGCATCCTCTTTCGGCCCTAGTGCTGTTAAACTTTCATTTGGCAAAACTCAGTAACTTCCAACTTAGGTTGGAAAATATGGGATAAAACTCATATTTGCACAGAGCTTCAGTTTGATAAAATATCCCTCCTCCTGGGAGAGTTTAGAAAAGACAAGAATTCAAGCAGTATTAGTGAGTTCAAACTTTCTGGTGTGAAGACGTGTCTTTGATTATTTTCAGATAATAATGGTGTAATTACTAATATTAACTATCTGATTGGTAACAGATTGTGCTTGTCTCTACAGCAGGTACTTGCAGATTGTAAGGGTCTAGGCTACATATCTGAAACACGTGTAGTGGGTCAGAATCAGTGATTGGATTCAGTAGAGTTAGACTGATTTACATCAAGTGAGATCTGAAATTCGTGTCTTAATAAACAAAATAAATGTATTCCTGCAGTTATGTCTCGGTTTGTGGCAAACAATTCCAAGTGAGTTAGCTTTCCATCATTTCTGTGATAAAACACTCTTGTGCTTTTGATGTATATTCTGAGGACAACACTGAATTTAAAAGTACAAATTAGAGAACTGAAGAATGGGATATAAATAGAAAAATTTAAAATCTTCTCCCACAAGGTATTTAAAAAAAAAAGTAACTTTTGGACTTTTTCCTAAGTAATTACCATTTCTTTCTTTCTTTCTTTCTCTCATTAACCATCTAGCATAAAACTATTGGGTTTATACTTTTCAAAAGTCAGAAATTATTTCAAACTATTAAATACCATGTAAAATGGATTTTACAGATTAATGGGAAAGCATGGAATAAAGATTCTAATCATTCTTGTTTTCCAAAGCCCTGTAGAATGTTGTGGTAAATGAATTGTAATTGATCAGGATGAATTTTGTTATATGGTTTAAATGTTACATGAAGTGATGGGATAGAAGCTCTATCTGAAGGCCTTTTTTGTGTTTCTGATTTTTTGATTGTCCTAAACCAGGTAATTATTAGTGAAATAGGAAGCCACCCTTTATGAGATAATTGGGATAAATCCCTGTCTGGTAGCATGATTACTGAAGCACTATTTTATTTTTTTTAGCTGCTGCTTCTGTCTGAATTTAAAGAAGACATTTTATATTAAACAAGTAACATCAGCTTGCAGGATGGCTGAATTATTTTTTTTTAATGTTGATAAAATCATTTTATGTATTTATTTCTGAAAGAGAAGACTAGTGGTAAGGACATAGATAGTCACCAGATTTCCTTTGTATTTCAATCTTAATCAGGTTTTTAATATTCTTGTATCTCATTTTTGTCAAACCATTAAAAGACTGTAATTGCCAGAGCAGAATGCTCCATCTTTAAAAATGGATTGTAAAGTCAATAGGATGATATGAATTTATACAAGCTGTTGGCTGCTTTTAATTAGAAACACCTAATGAAATAATGAATTGGTTTCGTATCTGGCCTTTGATGTGATACGTGGCCGGGTTCATGTGGGTTTGTTTGTTATTTTGCAAGCACTGGTTCTGTTCCGTCATGCTTCCTCTGACTTCCCCCGAGTACAGGAGGTTTAGTCAAGGTGCTGTTTATGGCTCTGTCACTATCTTTAGGTTCTTAACTACTTGTGGTGTGGCAACACCTGCAATGGTTCAGTAAAACCACAAATTGTTTTCCTGGTACCCTCTGGGCTCGCAGCCTGATGGCAGGTTTGCCCTTGTCCCTGAGAAGGAGCCCTAGAAGGGGCTGATGGAAGGAGAAGCTCTACATGGCTTCTCCTGTACATGTACAGGTCGAGGGAGGTCATTCTCCCTCTCTACTCTACCTTGGTGAGGCCACAACTGGAATACTGCATCCAGTTCTGGGCCCCGCAGTTCAAGAGGGACAGGGAACTACTGGAGAGAGTCCAGCGTAGGGCAACCAAGATGATTAAGGGATTGGAGCATCTCCCTTATGAAGAAAGGAGCTGGGACTCTTTAGCCTGGACAAGGGAAGGCTGAGGGGAGACCTTTTTATGTTTGTAAGTATCTAAAGGGTGGGTTAAAGGATGTTGGAGCCAGACTCTTTCCAGCAGTTTCCAGTGATAGGACAAGGGGCAACAAGCTCAAGCTGGAACATGGGAAGTTCCATTCAAATATGAGGAAAAACTTCTTTAGGGTGAGGGTGACACAGCCCTGGGACAGGCTGCCCAGGGAGGTCATGGAGTCCCCTTCTCTGGAGATCTTCAAGACCCTCCTGGATGCAGTCCTTTGGAAGAAGGGACAGGCAACTCAGGAGGAGTACAGAGATCATGTTAGGTCATACAGAGAAAAAATCAGGAAGG
>JAOQGH010000002.1:31251497-31290719 GCA_025769975.1 Gallinago jamesoni | reverse complement strand
TTTTTTTTTTTTTTAATGTGGTTTGACTCGATGATCTCAAAGGTCCCTTCCAACCACTAAGATTCTGTGATTCTGTGTGATGTGCTCTGGGCAACCCTGCTTTAGCAGGAGAGTTGGACTGGATGATCTCTAGAGGCCCCTTCCAACTCTGACAATTCCATGATTGCATGATTCCATGGCTGCTTCCCGAGGTCTCGGTGCCTCTTTCCGGCTCTGCCACTCCCGCTACAAAGGGGTAACTTACACAGGGAATAACCTTTTATCATACTTGTTACACGAGACATAGTAAACAGGAAGGCTTCTTTATTTTGCTTTTGAATACTGCTCTTTCTTCAGTAACTTCTTAGTATGCTTTTAGAATACTGACAGAACCACAATACTTTGTGGGCCACTAGTGAATTTATGTCAGGTTTTAATGAAGCCCTGCCTCTGCCCTTTGCTGTTTTTGGAAGGTTTCTCAGCACTCATTTGAGAGGGGCCAGCCAATACAGGGTAGACTATGAAGAAAAGTAACTAATTTATAGCTTTTTTCTGTAAATGATGTAACAAAAAAGCTACAAGAAGACATGCATTTATTTAGCAGGCCAGCCAAATCAGTATCCTATTTCAAATGACTTCTGAGAAATTGAACATCGCCATTTCAATTTTAAGCCTTTTGGCTGTGAAGTTGGGAAACCATAATTTTTTTTATTTTTTTTTAAATTGTGAAGAAAAACAGTCATGAGGAACAGAGAAAACTCATTAAAGTGCTACCCCAAATGAGAGTTACGAGGCAGGGTTGCAAAGCACAAAGTCATTTCAAGCCCAAGGAATGTAGGAGTGGGATGTTGCAATTGGCTCAGCATGCGGCTATAAAGGTATTACCACACCGGTTAGACTTAATAGGTTTAACTGGGGTATTTCATAATGTGAGTCCAGCCCAACCTCTTTTTAAGTCAGCTGAAGCTACGGCCATTGTTTTCAATAAGCACGGGGAGAAGCAGCGTTGCAGTGTTGACTTCAGGGTGGGTATGGTTGTGGTCTGTATTCGAGGTTCAGGCAAACGTCTGAAGAAGATGTCAGATTTCAGTAATATTTTATTAATCTGCTGCTGGACAAGCACTAAAGGCGAAGTGTGAAAAACTGGAGAGTGAAAAGCTTTAGGACTGGTTTCCATACGGGGTTTGTACTTCTGAAAACCAGCTGGGGGGTTTGTGAACACGTGGTTTGTGGATGACTGCAGCGTGCAGGCCTGGGGTCTTGAGGGAGCTGTGCTTGTTTTGGGATTATTTAATAGTTAGATCTCACAAAACAAAATAGCTATTAGGCATTCTTCTAAGCTGCATTTTAACAACTATGTGACAGAAGGATAAAATCTTCCAGCAGCAAATAAGGGCTATTGGTGCTCCTCAGCCTCATGAGTGGATGCGTTAGAGCCGCAGCGTGCAGTCAGCCTGTGTGTGCAGAGCAGGCTGGGTGTGTAGGAGCACACGTTAGGTGTGCTCTGCACTGTGCCTGTGTCCAGCCTCATCTCCTCTCTGGGGAGAGAGTGCTGAGACTCGGCTAAGGACACACATGGACTGACTCAAGCAACGCTGGTGCACACAAAGGAGGCGGCACTGATTATTCCTGTTGCTTGCACCGTCAGTGATACACAACGTATGTCAGGGTGTTAAACAACCGTTGTCTGCTTTCTGTTACTATCAGGCAGACCACAGTTTAGGTTGGTTGAGATTAATGTAAAGCATCTGATGATCAAAGCTAGAATTATCAACAATTACGAGAGGCGAGAGCCAAATGATGCCCAGGCTGTGCACGCAGGGGCAGCCTTTGCCAGGCTCTTGGCAGGACCACTGCCACCACGGGGACAAAGTCCTTCATCTTCCTCCGCTGCAGTGTCTCACTGCTGGGTTACTGTGCCAGGCTCTGTTACTCACAGGCAAGGTAGATGTGTTGGACTGACTCTGCGTCCGGGCACATGAGAGCCTCCAGCCCTCGTTCGGGGTGAGAACGCGCCGTCAGGCAGGCAAGTCGAGTTTGGAAGCCAGTGGTTTTCACAGTCCTGGATACTGGGATACGGACAGCAGTCAGAGCCTGCATCAGACGGGATAAAAAGTAAGGGGTGTCCAGCCAGGTTGCCCCATCCCCTCCGGCTGAGCCCAGTGACCTCACTGAGTCTGGCCCGAGAAGATGGTGCGATTGGCCAAGAAATCAAAGACCATCCTCATCGCTGGCAGTTTCATGGGTTCTGAGAAAACCAGCTCTTTTGCTTCTCTGTGAGACTTCCTACTAGCCCTGAAAACACGCTTCAAAGGGATTGTTTTTCCTGGCTTTCATCTAGCTGCTGTCACTTCTTAAAGCAATAATACTCTCCTTGCTATAAAATATAAAATTTACCAGGTGGAATAAGCTAATACTTTTTCCTTTTTTTAAAAAAATTTACAATTTATAACACAAAATGAAGGCAATAAAGAAGTTAAAGGCCTTTTTAGTGTTTAACACTGTTGGTATAATAACTGGCAGTGCATTCACTGGCACTTAAATATAGTGAAAATGGCACTTCAGGAGTTCTTGGGTTTGCCTTTATAGATTTTCTCTGCTGCCCCCTTTATCACAGTAGGATTTCATCATTGAAACTTTTCTCATACCCTGCAGAAATACTTTACAAACTCCTGAAATTTAATAATCTAAATTACTGTTTCTTGTGCACTGTGTTTACATGTGCCTTTTAGCCTGTTTACTGAAATCTCTGTATGTGAGTCTGTATGACACGTGAGACATAATTTTTAATGCTACTGAAATTAAGTCATTCAAGTGATAAAAAGAGAGAATTGTCCTCAGACAACTAAAGAATATGTAGGCAGAGAGTGAGTTAGGTATGTGCTTTCAAGATTTACACAATCCTTTGCTCCATTATGTAAATGCTGATTACAGGGAGCTCTGGGACCTAACGAAAGGCAATTACAGCCCTCCCAGTCTGTAAGGAGCACGTGCAAGACTGCTGGTCACAATGGCCAAAAAAGTCATGGCATGCTTGGTATTCCATTAGATGATAAACTGATTTCTTTTATTAATGAAACATTCCCCGTGCCCTGCCCATAAATAAAAAATACCAGCAATGAACAGCTTCAGAACAGTGAAGTGCAGAGGACTAATGGTCTGGGGTACTGAAACAGCAGAGGGAACAAGCCCCGAGTTCCTCTGTGTGCCTCAAACTGATGCAATATGTCCATTTAGAGAATTGATAAAAAAGGGAAGTATGTCTCAAAAAATTCTTATTTTGTAAGCAGTATCAGGGTCTCATTTTACCAGAGGGCTCCCTGAGTAGCTGAACTGTCCTTCCAGAATGAGGCAGGTTGATGTGTGAATATCAGCATCTCTATCCGTAGTTTCAGTTGGATTTGTGAAGACGCTCTGATCCCTAATTATATGCGATGATTCATCGGGAGTATCAGCCCCAGGAAGGAATGTTTTCTGGTTCGCGGGCTGGGGTCTGTGCTCTGGCAATGCTCTTGTTACATATGGGGGCGAGACCCAGCACCCACCACCCCTTTTTACATTGCAGCCAGCTGGGAAGAAAGCACCACACACTGCCCCAGTCTGTAAAACTAAAGAAAAAAATAGCTTTCATTTCATTGCTGAGCAGCGCCACTAGTTCATTATTGCCTTAAAATAGTATAGCCTCTGAACAATTCATTAATTATTAGCTTCCCTCATTAGTTAGTCCCATTAGACTGATATATGCAGGCATTTTATCAGTAAAACTGAAAATAAATTACTAGGAACATCACTTTTCCGTTTGCATTTTAGATTGGAGAGTAGGTCAATAGATGGCTTGAAAAGGCTCGGCTTTAGTGTAGGGCAAACTTGGCCTCCTGATTTTTTTGTCTTCAGATCAGAGGGCATTTGTTGGTTGAAAGTGATGCTTTCCTGAAATGATGTTTTGGGGAAGGATAAGTTAAGTATATAAGATGGTAACTCTGGGAATACATTCTGCTTTTATTACCAGTTTGCAATACTGATGTTCCTAGGAAGCTTTGCTTGAAGCAGGAGTGCTTCACCAGCTGCCTGAAGGGAAAATACTTTAAAATGTCTACTTAAAAATAATTTGCAAGTAGTTTTTAACATCAGATATTAATGTCAAAACAGTATCTAAGGGCCTGAAGTACTGGAACACCTAATAAGGGTTTAGAAATGATAATAAAATATAACAGGCACGTATTAATCAGAGCAAGACACTCCTGTGAATTGAACTTGAGGGTTTGGGTCTTGAAATGTGCTTGGAGTTTCCTATGAAGCTAGTAAGTATGATTACAGTTGCAGAAACACCTCCACAGAGCAAGCATTTTACTACTCAGGACAGACTCAACAGCCACCTGTACATATTTTATGCAGAAGAAAAAAGCTCAGAAGTTAATATGGAGGCTCATGAAATTGAGGGCAGTTTTGCACACACTTTTAAACTCCATTTTATAGTGTCATTTCCATCACCCTTATTGCCAGTTACCTGCATCGCAGCAGCACCTAGAGGCACAGGCACGGAAGGGACAGGTCGTGATGCTGACGCAGCCGACAGCCGAAATGAAGAGGAGGGATGGAGGAAGCAGAGACAGACAGCGATGAACCAAGCCAAGTGTGAGACAGTTGACAGCTGGTCATTGCTGCCTGCCTCGTTAGCTGTCAGCAGTTAATGGGATTCTCTGGGTAAAACTCTGTTGCAGCGTCTCTTAGGAGGATTTCAGGGAATCAGAGATGACAACTGGTCTGGTGTTTTTGTCCCTTCGTATCTACTGTTTTATGACATTTCTTTTATGAAATTTATTCTTGTTTATACTTCTCTTCCCACATATGAAAAGGTAGAGCTGGTTGAATGTTTTGAGAATTGGAATCAAGGCTTAGATGAGATGAACTACACTTTGCTGCTTCTCATGACTGAATAATAAAACTGTAATGCCTTATTTCCTTGCAGAAATTACAGTGAGAAGTTGCATGTCGACATTTTAATTTGCTCAGAAAAAAAAAAGAAAAAAGGAAAAATCCCTGAAAACTACCTTTCTGGTAGTGAAGCAGATCCTGTTTGAAAACAAAATGGTGCTACTCAGTGGAGTACACGTTCTACAGAAGCACCATATTTGAAATCAAATCAAACCTAGGAGCATTGGCAATTGGGCAGCAGTGTTTGCATACAACCATATAGACACAAATGGCTCTTGTGGGTTGTTATTAGAGTTTAGGACATAAGTGTGTACCAGCACATTTGAGATCTTTGAAGTGGCATACACAAGTGTACACATATAGGTGGCATATACTAGTATCTGCTATCTAGTAGAGAATTAAAATTTATGTTATTTGAATCCTCTAAGGGTGTAAAAAGCATTTTTATGTTACATGCATTCAGTTCAACGGGAACAAATCAGACTCAGAGTAATATGATCTTCAAATACGTCTGATTTCTTTTATATATATATTTGCTTGAGTATTTCCTGAGAAGCAGTAGCATGAACCATTTGATTTAAATAATTGTATTGAAGATACAGTTGGAGACAACTGTATTTAAATGATTTTCACTAATCTATTGGTTGAGGTAGTTTCCCTGGAAACTTGAGAAGGATCCTTCGCACTGCAGTCTTTTTTAATTATTATTATTTATGTGCACTATTTTGTTTGATGAAATTAATGAGAATATATACTGATTGGATGATTGTTTATTTGCACTGATTCTGGCATATTTACAGCCAGGAGACAGAGTTATGGTTTATATTTCTGAGTGTGACAAAGAGATGGATAACAGCTGCTACTCAGAAATATCCTCCTGTGAGAGTGCAGGTTTTTTTGTTTGTTTTGTTTCATTGATAATTTTTCTTACTAGCTGGTTACCTAAGCGAAGTGAACATGACTCTCTACTTAGTTTCACAACTTTATTATGCTCTTTGAGCTGCCCCAGTCACCGCTGAGCCAATAATGCCAGCCTTGATTTGTTTGTTCACCTCTCCTGCCGCGCACATCCTCCTACTAAGCCACTCCTAGTCCCAGAACTTGTGCTTGGTGTCTGTTCTCATCACTTATCCCCTTCCTACACATCACCTGTGAAACACTCCTCTGCTTCAGTTCGTGTGTGAGTATCATAAGGATGCACTCAGCTCCTCTGGGGTCACCTCTGTAGCCTCACTACAGGAGCATCACTTGTCCTCCCTTTGTCATGCATTTGTGCTTCCTGATGGTGACTGAAATGAGATTTTTAGCTCTTCTGCGATGCCATAGAGTCATAGAATAGTTAGAGTTGGAAGGGACCTTAAAGATCATCAGGTTCCAACCTCCCTGCCCTGGGCAGGGACACCTCCCACCAGACCAGGTTCCTTAAAGCCCCATCCAGCCTGGCCTTAAACCCCTCCAGGGATGGGGCAGCCACAGCTTCTCTGGGCAACCTGGGCCAGGGTCTCACCATCCTCACAGTAAAGAATTTCTTTCTGGTACCTAACCTAAATCTCCTGTCTTTCAATTTAAAACTATTACCACTTGTCCTGTCACTCCATGCCCTGACAAAGAGTCACTCCCCATCTCTCCTGTAGCTCCCTTCAGACACTGGAAGGGGCTCTAAGGTCTCCCTGGAGCCTTCTCTTCTCCAGGCTGAATAACCCCAGCTCTCTCAGCCTGTCACAGGAGAGGTGCTCCAGCCCTCTGATCGTTTTCGTGGCCCTCCCATGTAATGTCTGTGTCATGAATATATAAGAATGCTCTAAATTTATAGGCAATACATTTTGTGTGAAGATTATGTCTGTGCCTATCTATATAAAACCTGCATTGAGTTCTAGTGCCTGTATGCATGTGGGGTAGCATCCAGGGACCCGCTTTAAAGTTTCTGAACTTCAGTGGGAAGTGCTGTGGTGGGGGGTGGGAACTGAGCCACCATCAGACAGGTAAATTTGAGCGATTTTTGTGATCACACAGATTTTTGAAATCTTTTGTGTTCTTCTGAACTTGATGGTGGTGCTCTCTAGTTGGCAAATTTGAAAAATTTGTTAGCATAAGCATCTGAATTATGCCTAGAAAAAAAATGGTGCTGAGGATACAAGTAGGTAAGGGAAACTAACAGAAAAAGAAAAGATGCCTAAAATAAGTGAGTAAATTAAGAAAACTCAGAATGAAAAAATCTTTTTGAAGGAGCCAAAGGAGGATTAATGGACTGGAAAAAAGGATTAGCACTAATTTATGTCTTGGTCTCCTTCTTAGGTATTAAGTTTGTAAGTATTAAGGAATCATTAAGATAAATCATATGTGTTTGATCATAGATGTACAGGCACGAATAGGAGACAAGGTTGAGTTATATTTCTTTTTGGGAAGTTAATTTCGGAAAAAACTCTCCGCTTTTTGGTATTTACTACTACATTCAGCTTAGTAGCTTCTCCTAGGTAAAGGACTTCTGGTTAAAGGAAGAAGAGCTGCAAATTTTTTAATGAATATCACAACTGTTACTGTTAATCCTAGACCATTTTCTCATGAGGCATAGGTTCATACTACCACCTAGTGCAAGTCATGTTTCAGTGCAACAGCATTATACAGTAGGATGTCTTTATTATTATTGAATTCCTCTGAATAATTAATCTAGCTGATGTACTTATTGACTATAGAAATAACTCTATATTAATGGAAGAAACAGAACATGATTGTTCTTCTCCCTCTAAGCCCTCTGTAAATAGTAGACTGACTTCCACACTTTCTCTGTCTATTTTCTCACATGTCTATAGTAAATTCAGGATCATAATCATTCCCCTAGGACAATAATATACACCTACACTCCTGCTGAATTACATGGCTGTGGGTTTATATGAATGAACAGTGGTTGGTTTGTCCAAGCATCCTGGCAATATTTGAAGTGTGAGTTGGAAAAGGAGAGTGGATTGTCGTGATCCCCTGTGCTGTGGTATGTAAAACCACAGTAAGTCTCTAAGTTCGGAGGTATTAGCATTCTGATCTTAACAAAGAACAGTATGGATTAAACTGCTAATTCCTGGTGTGCGGCTATTACTTTGGTGCCGTTCCACCCATGAAACAGTCCATTTTTTTTAAAGGTATGTCAAATAAACATCCTCAAATTATATAGGGATAATTTAGAATTCCTAAAGGCCAAGTGTAATGTTGGTTGTTAGTATAACTACTTAATAATGAAAACACATAAAAGCTTTGTCAATTTACAAAGGGCTTGGGTATGGGTTCTTTAGATTGGAATCTTCATTTTTGTCCCTATTAATGAAATATTTCAGAGTCATAAGTAGATTTTATCATCATTTGTCTAAAAGAAGTTAGCCAAGTTGATGCCTTCTATTATTATCTTTAGTCCCCCAGCCCTGTTTTAACGTTGTAATATGGAAAATACACATATAGTTAACTGAATGTGCAGCAGAACTTTCTCTAATATTACTGAACTTTATTTATATATAAAATATAAATTTTAATATATTTATTTATACTGTATTTGCCCTTGCTCAAAAATAAAGAATGTATACTTATTTCATATAAGAGATGATACAAATATATTTATAGCAGTTCTGTTGATGAGCTACCTAAACTCCGAAAGAGCTAAGTACATTTTAGTTTCATTGACCAAGTATTTTTTCCCAGGGCTTTTCTTTTTCTGTATTTCCTTCATTTGAAAGAGTCATTTCTAAAGAGACAGGAAGGATCAAACTCCCTAGAAACATTTAAATAACTGAGAAGTTTCACTAGTTTGGAATTCCAATATGATTTGGGCAAAGGGATCTTACCTACATGAGAAACCATGTGTTTAAAGCTTAGGGTGCAGACTTAGAGGCCCAAATTTCTGGTGGATGAATAACACCTTGGACTTTAGTGAGACTGGAAAGTGTTTAAATATGAGCAGAATGCAAATCAGTTTATTTAATAAGCTGTCATATTGTAAGTGTATAGCTATAAGCTATACATGCCTCTTCTGACAGAGTAAGCTCTTGTAAGAGAAACATGAAATAGGTTTGTCCATCACACCAGCAATGGCTCTTTCTATAATGTGGTCTCACTGGTTTCCCTTTTGCTGCCACATTTAGTTGTGGCTGTAGATTTACCTCCGGAGCTGCAGAGGGGTGACAGATTCTGACTGGTGGTCTTACAACTCTAGGTGAACTTTCTTTAAGATTTTGGGCAGTGCTTCCAAATTTCAAACGGCCCCTGCATTATTATTACAGCTAGTTAGAATGATGCAGAAAGGGAAAAGAGCTTCCATATATTGTTTCTGGTTTGTATTTGGAAAGAAACGTGCTAATGTGCTCATTCCACTGAATTCATTAATAAGGAAGGAAGAAATTAGGCATCTGCCTAGGAACAAGGTTTTTCAAAATGATCAAGTTTGGATCATTCACACTTGAAATTCAATAAAGAAAATCCCTTTGGCTGAAGCACTTCACATACACTAACCAGCTTTTGAAATTAATTTTGGAGTGGTGGGGAAATTGCAGAAGCAGGAAAGCTGTGAATAGCTCACAAGTAAGTGAAAAGGACTTGTAGGTAAATGCCCTGTTAACCTGACTTGAGCTCCGGGTGAAGTAGTGGGAAAGGGCAAAGGATTTTGGTGGTAAAGAATTAAATGATAGAAATGCAATTAATGCTGATCAGTGGGCTTTTATAGAAAATAGGCCTGATTTAATTCTTCAAGAAATTACTGATGTGGTCATACTATGTAGCTATCGTACGCTTTAACTGCTGGAAGAGGTTCAGAGGAGTATAGCACATTATACCCCTGGTCATTTAAAATAAGTGGCCCTTTGGCACATAACAGTCTAGAGGCAATGAATTAGAATCTGAAACTGATGGTTTTGAAAAATAATGATACTGAGAAACAATAATCCAGTGAAGGTGTTTACAACTGAGTCTTACAAAGAAGAATGCTCAAGTAAAGTAATGCTCGTTTTATGCATAACCTGGACTTACATACAAACTCACCACTGATAAAATATGCAGATAACACAGAGATTGACAACACGATAGATAATGATGCTAAAGTCTCACAGAGTAACATGGATAGTTCGGTAAACAGAACGAACACATGCATTTAGCTACTGTCTTAATATTCACACACAGCTGTATATCTCAAAAATGCAGTTTATAAGCACGGAGGGGAGGACAGCATCCTTGAAAACAGAAACTTTGAAAAGTGCTTATAAATCATCTTGAACAACTGAGTCAACATGGACTTCTAACATGAGGTGTGAGGCAAAAAGGATTAACAAGGATTTGTAAATCTATTCAGGAAGGCAGTGTGGGGGAGTAGGAAGGCAATTTTACGTTTGTATAAGCACTGATGAAGCCAGCACTAGAATATTGCTTACAAGTCGGGTGTCAGTGTTTCTATCAGCACAAGAAATGGAGACGGTGTAAGAAGAAAGCCACGAAGATTATCTGAGCACTGGAAAAATGCCCCCCTGTGAAGGTCAGAAAGAATACAGTTTGTTAAGCTTATCAAAGAAGAGTCTGAAAGGTAACTTGATTGTAGCACAGATGTACTAATACAAGGAGAACATACCGGGTATGAAAAGGCTTTTTAATCTCAGAGAAGAAAGCATAAGAAAAACCAAGGACTAGACACTACAGCCAACACTTTCAAACTATCAATTAGACAAAGATCAGCGTGCCAGTTCGTCAGCAGAACATGATGCATCTCCCCTCTTGGAGTCTTCAAACTGAAGCTGAGTTCTTTCCAAAAGATGGGTTTTACCTGGCTGGATTATTGGTCATCACAGTGTGACTCCTCCCCCTTGCACGTAATATAATGTAGTTTATTCCCACACCGTGTGATATTTATTCTATTTTTGCACATAAATAGTATGTCCTTAGACAGAGCTAACAGAAGTATTTTAAAGGTAATGTGTCCAGCATCATTATCTATAAAAGCTGAGGAAAAATTAAGCATACAGCAGTTGCAAAAAGTGTTTTCTGACTACAGTTATGAAATGAATATTGTCATATGAGAGGGAACATTTTTTATTATAAAAAAAAACACTAGATGGCACTGAAACATCCCTTTAAAAACCCTCTCGCTTTGAGTGATAGCCTGATTATCCATATTTTTAGATCAAGCCTAAAAGGAATTTATGAACCATAGTATAAAGAATTCAATGGAGAAAAGTTCCTGAAGTTAGACAGGGTGCATTTTCTTTATTTCTGTTTACTGTATGCAATATATCATTCACGGGTTAGTTTATGATGATCTTAATTATTTTTATGCACTTACATGTTTGGCCACTGTGTTTAAAGGAACTTAATCAGTACCAAAGTACATCAAATGCTCCTTAGAACACAGAATCGAACACCTTTGCAATCCATAGTCTGATTGCTGGCAAGACCTTGCTCTCTTCCTGCGGGAGTACATTTAGTTGAATAATACACAGCAATTCTCTATTCTAAAGTGAATCAGAGGCTGTGGGCTCCTCTCTCACTAGGATGTGGCATCACGACTGCTTGGAAATTTGTTAGTACACAATAACAGGAATTCTTGCTTCAGTAAAACCCAAGAAATATGCTGTGTACTTTTAAAGACCCTTTTGTGGTGTTTTATCCATTTAAAAATTATTTACACGTAAAATTGGTCACTGTAGAGCTGTTCCTTCCAAACAAGTAGATGTTGTCTTTAAATACTCAAGACATTAAGTGGGAAGAAAGGACTTCACTCCTACTTCACATTTCCAAAGACATTTTTAAGTTCCTCTGCTCCTCAGGCTGACAGACTTGTACTGGTGGGAGCAATCACGAGTGGTGAAACCAGTAACATCTGGGAATTATGTTATGGGTCTGATTGAAGACATACAGAAGGTATATAATTAAGTGTAACACATCCAGTGTTTTGAATTTGAAAGCAATGTAGTATTATACTATCTGATGCAATTTTAGTCAAAAATTAAATTAAATACAAGCTTTCTGTGGATGAGAATCTCTTGCTGAGAAGGCATTCAAACCTTCCATGTGTCAGCCGGGTGACCAGAGGTGACTGTGAGTGTATGGATGTGCCTTGAGTGTGTGGTCCTTCAGAGAATCAGAGCTTGTATTTGGTCCCCTAATTGGAACTCAAAGTCTGTAAGTGTTTTTGACAGTTTGGGCTTTAGGAAGTTCACCAGTGAGCCAGGTGAGAACTGTCCTTCTGCAGATGAAGGTATTACTTTCAGCCCAGAATATAGATGCTTTGCTACACAAAGAGCTATTAACAGCAGCCTGGTATAAAAATATATATAGATAGGTTCTGTTCTATTGTATAGAATGTAAAAAACACCTGGCAAATTAGAAACTTGATAAATTCAGCCCCAAAAAATCACCAAATGAATAATTGCTTAAGTCATTTGGCTGAGGGGCTGAGAAATCCTGGCAGACACAGTGAGAACGATGGGAGTTTGGAAGGAGGGGCTATCACTAGAATCTATAAGCTCTGCACGTCAGCTGCAATCAGTAACCAAAGCTGAGCTACTACTTACTTAAATAGTCTATTGACAAGCGTGGCATAGATCGTTAGACAGCAAATCCCATCCTTTATCCAGTTAACATACAGTAGGATGACATTTAATTTCAGACCAGAGAACTGGAACTATTTTGCTAGTCTTTTTTTACACAGTATCTGTTTATTGCATTGTCATCCAAAGAAATGGGTGTGCAGCACATCTACTGAACCTTCTGTGTGCAAATCACTTGGAGGTGTTTTCTCTTACTAAAAGCTTCAAGACAAGTCCCTATTTATTACTTCAGCTCAGCAAGTGGTACAATCCTTTTTCATATTGCAAACTGCTATCAAGCTGCAGACAACTGGTAATCCAGTTGGCTCCCTCTAGACCTGAGCTGGCATATTGAGTTCGTACGAGTTTAAATTTGGACCAGCATATGATGATTTAGAGACATACAGATTGTTTTATCCAAATTTACTCTGGCTATACGCAGTGGTACTAATTAGAGCAGAAAACATCTAAACCGGTGTAGACACACATACATAGATACACACATAGAGCTCTTCAAAACTCTACTCTATTTAACCCCTGTTATATAGAATGTGTTGGGTTAGAAGGGACCTTTAAAGGTCATCTAGTCCAACCCCCCGAAGTAAGCAGGGACATCTTTAACTAGATCAGGTAGCTCAGAACCTCATCAAGCCTGACCTTGAATGTCTCTAGGGATGGGGCTCCACCATCTCTCTGGGTAACCTGTTCCTGTGTCTTACCACCCTCATTGTAAAGAACTTCTTCCTAATGTGTAATCTACACCTACCCTGCTCTAGTTTAAAACCATTGCCCCTCATCCTGTCACTACATGCCCTTGCAAACAGTCCCTCCCCATCTCTCCTGTAGGCCCCCTTCAGGTACTGGAAGGCACTATAAGGTCTCACTGGAGACTTCTCTTCTCCAGGCTGAAAATACCGAAATTTCTCAGCCTGTCTTCATAGGAGAGGTGGTCCATCCCTCTGATCATCCTCCTGGCCTCTCTCTGGACCCTCTCCAACAGGTCCATGTCCTTCCTGTGCTGAGGGCTCCAGAGCTGAACACAGTACTCCAGGTGGGGTCTCACGAGAGTAGAGTAGAGGGGGAGAATCACCTCTCTTGATCATGGCCATGCTTCTCTTGATAGTTAGATAGTAAGATCTAACTCCACATTTCAGTGAATCTGCAGGAGAAATGCAGTGAATGGCAAATCCAAAAGCCATGCTCTTCTTCCTTTTGAATAACAAGGAGGATCTGGCTCAGATAGGTGGTGGTGCTGGTCAGTCATGGCAGCCTTAGCCAGGGAGACTGTGCTGGAACACATCTTCTCTTTCTGGTCTTCCCTTGTGATCATTCTATGAGGATCTGTTGCCCTCAGGTTCCCACCACACCTTTGTGCCAGGGGGTTGGCCTTGTAGGTACTTTTCCTACCCTTTTTTGATCTATATAAGTAATTCAGCCACAGGCTTTAAAAACAAATATTCCTTTCGCTTGAGGTCTAATTCGTTTTGGATTAGTCAACAGCCAAACTGTCAAGCTCTACGTAGACAACCAGCCCTGCAGCTGGAGACTGTCAGTTGCCTCTGTGAGTGAGGACCCCAGAAGCTAGATCAGCTGAACGGGGATGTGTGACCTCAAGTGGTATGTTGCCCCCTGCGTCACACACATGAATTTTTTCTCACTGACACAGACTGTCATTCAGTTACAGGTCTTTTTTTTTTTTTTTGGTGTGACTTAGTAGTTTTTTCTTGCTGTTCTTCATTTTATAAAATTAATTTGGCACTATTGCCAATTCAATCATATTTATGTCAGCCACTTAGAGATAATTTGTGTGGGTACTGCTATATTAGCTAAGTAATTTTATTCTGTGGTCAGATATTGTGGTTTTTGTGGTATTCCTTGAATTGGCTGTTAATAGTAAAATAACATAAAAACGTGGTCACTCAAGTCCTTTTTATAAGAAACAAAATACTTGCATTTTGAGTCCTTTTTTTTTTTTCTTCTCCCAATTCTAGCTGTTCCTGGCTTGACAAATTGGTACATGTCTGGGTAAATAACATGAGGTCACTATGGGGGCTTCTGACAGAGTTAAGTCATATCTTCACTGTGGTTTCTGCTCTGCCTGCCCCCTTGTTGGCTATTGAAGTTCTTGGGTCTTCTGCTCCTCAGCATGGACTGTGCCTTTGGTTTAGTATACCTCCCTGATCCTGACCTTGGCTTGTCCTTCCTCTACCTCCAAACTCATTAAGGCTGATTTGTAAACCCATAATCTTGTAGATTCAGGGTTTAACAGACCTTCTTTTTTGGGCCTCTGTGGTCAGACCTAACTCACCCTGGCTCGTAATCCTTTAAAGTTCAGTGACTTTTCCCAAGGCACAACTACATCCTCTGGCCTCGGAGGTTTGATTAGACTCTCATATGCAAGGTATATAATATATAATTTATCCTTTAAAAAAAATTTTTTTTAGTATGTCATCTGTGAAACTATTTATTTATTTGTAACAACTCTGTGCATTTTCATGGCAATTTGGCAGTGTTCTGTTCTTTAAAACCTTTATTAAACATGACACAAGATTTTGTTCTTTTTTACTCATTATTTAAAAGACTATTCAACCCTGGTTTGAAAGTTTTAAAGAAAATCCACAAAACACAAACTTTTGGTTAATTTTTAGTTCGAGTCCTCCAAACAGAAATATTTTATTGGTCCCAAATTACATTAGACAGGGGTGACAAATGTATTTTTATACTTGGAGAAATTAGTATGTTTTACGTTCACTCTGCAACAGCTGGTTTAATCTGGCATTATATTTTTTTCAGAGCTGTTGAGGGATTTTTTTTAGCCCAACAGGATTTGTATTGATTTCTGTTTCACTTTTTTTCGGTGAGGTTTATTCTTGTTTTGTTGTTATATCGATTCTGAGAGCTTTAGCCATTTGGGTTATTACGAATTTTGCTATATTTATGCTGCAATTCTACAATAATCAAGAACTTAGACCTTCACAGCTATTAAACAAAACACACACCCCTCAATAAACAAACCAACCAGCCCTCCCTCCCCCCAAAAACCCGACCTGAAGTTGCAATGAGGTTTCTGAATCTGAAGTATCTCTGAAAAGGGCTTACCATATATCTCTCTTCCCCAGATTTTTTTTCAGGTGACATAAGGACATTAATTTATTTGTTGATACTTATTGGATGCTATTGATTATTCTGCTTACCTAAAATGCATATGTAGAATGTTGCTATAAAACCGATGAGTTCTGTTTCATGTCATAATTGAGTATTTAATCCAGATGGACCAAACAACTATATAAATATGAGACCATTGCAAAAGAGATGCAAGGATTCTTGTATATAGAAGTAACCATAAGTGGATAAACCTGAAGTTCAAAAATACATTTTTCCTGGCTGATTAACCAATACACTTAGCATAAGCAAGCTCCCTTAAATAAATAAAATTAGAATAAACTCAGCCATCTTAGTAAATTGCAAATTTGTGTCTGTTTCCTGCATTTAAACCCAGAGATAGCACTGCTTTAGCTGTCTGTAGACACTCTGATATGCAACTGCAGAGCTTTGCAATATGCCCTGGATTTGATCAAAGCTCACAGCAGTAGTTGCCCAACTTTAAAAGAATCAGATGGTCCCACAGAAGTCAGAGGGACTGAGATGTTTAAAGTTAAGCACATCCAGAGAGGATCTGTCTTAGGGAAGAGACAAAAAAAAGCCCTTATAAGGATGCCAGCTCCAACAGCACTGGTTATTAACAATGATAATTCCAGCCTCTTGGAATTATCCTAGTTAGCCCAGTGGATCAGAATACTCTTTTATACCAGTGCTGCAGATCAAACCGTGCCAGACTTCAAACTGCAGCTGAGTCCCAAGAGGAAAAAACTTTCTCCATCTCAGGCAGAATTTGGTCAACTTCCAAAAGCGATTTATTCCTCCCTTCTTAATAAAACATATTTTGCAGTTTTATGTGGGACAGACACACTCTGTAGCTTGGAGAGCACTGGGTGTGGAAAAACTAGTGAAGAACAATTATCCATTCCGCCTCCCAAGGTGGGAAGCAGGTTGAAAATTATCTGCACTCATGATTGGACGTGATGGATGGCCACAGAGTGGGCTGTGGCTGAGCAGAGTGAATGTTTTTACATGGTCCTGTTGTAAGCACCTGAATCATAAAGTCATTTCTTACAGCTGGGTTGGGAACTGCTGTAGCAGTTATACATCCTACAGGCTTGAATGAACAGGGTTCCATATTCAATGGGAATTATTCACTAATTCTCTAGAAATGTGGACTTTTCCACTAGAATATGGTTTGGACTTTGCTGTCAAGTGCTGAAGCTATGTATTAATGTACTCAGTATTTTGTGGATTGTGGTAGAGGAAGAAATGAAGAATTCTCATATAATCGGAAGACAAGTGCTTAGTAATGGACTGGCTTACCATCAATGGAGGCATCCACTGAGCAGTAGATTTGGAAACTACTCTGGACTATAATGCAGTATTGCTGGAGATGAGCTGTAGAGAGCTTGTTATAGAACTGCATTGTTTAGGTATAAACTAAATAGCTGTAGCTCCTGTTAAGAATTTTTTAATGGTAATAGCAGTCTTCCTCTCAAATAAGACATTGCTATTGTAAAAATAGGAGAGTGTTCATTTTGAAAAATAGTACATAGCGAACAGAGTTGGTAATACAGGAATTCAGCCCTAAGTGTAGTGGTCTGTGTGCTGTCCCTTCACCGGCAGCAAAGAGCAAACTAAAGATGGATAGCTCTTGAACTTGAGGATAAAATACAAAACCCGCACCACTTTTGAAATGAATAAACTTTTATTGTAATGAAAAGCAAAGGGAGATACAAACTGTGGTTTAATAAAAAAAAAAAAAAATTAGAAGCAAACTGATATAGCTTGAGTAGAAAGGTTTTAAAATACTCAAAGACTAACTTCTATGACACTCCATATCATATACCACAAATTATTCACCAGTCCGAAGACTTTTTTGTGATAGATTCTGGAAAAGAGAAAGAATTGGATTGTAGAAAATGAAATCTAATGAGTTCAGTGCGTTCTTTACAGAGACATTTTTAAACAAGCTGGGGTTTTTTTTGTTTCTAATGTTTGACAAGCATGATAAAATTAAGGTGTAAAGTACAAATAAGTTACATTCCTCCAACAGAAATTTGAAACTGATCATAAAAGTGAGTAATAGGAACTTCCCATGGCTGTTATTCTGCTATTGATGCTAGTGCCAGCTGCATCGTCATACAGCCCTATCAGGGGCTCTGAAATGAACTTTTAAACGCTGTTTCCAAAAATGGGACTTCAAAATATTGTTTATCTTTGTATTGTTACAAAGACTGGCAATCAAGAAATTGACATTTAGAGAAAAAACACATTTTAATAAGTTTTTGTAAAGAGTTTGTGAGTGGACAAAATAAAATACGACATAAAAGGATGCTATTATAGTCCTATTTCTCCATATTCCCATCTTCTATTTAACTGACAGCTGGAGGTAAAGATTAATTTAGCTCCTAAATGCCTAATCTTTTGCATTTTTCAAGAAACTAATGATTAGTACTAGTCCCCAAATAGGTCTTTCTTGTACTAAAAACGTATTTTTAAATTCTTTTCTGTGCTTTCCTTTTCTCTGAGAAATTATATTCCTGGACATTTGGAAATAATAGGCTAAAACAAATGAGAACTGAAGTGCACCTGCAATGCAAGAATGTTTTGCTATCTACATAGTATAAAAAATGCTTATCTAAAACTACTCCTAATCATCTTAAATTACACCTTTAAAACTAAAATTATCAAGCACTTAAAATACATAATGAAAATGTCATACCATTTGCAGAATTTCAATTTCTGTTCGAAGAGTCTCACAGATACTTTCCCAGTCATCATCTTTGCAATTTTCCAATTCTTTCTTAAGCCTGTGTCCAAAAACAAATAAATTTTTGGGTAAGAGAACTGTTGCTTCAGTAACAATTTTTTTCAGCTTCAGTCCAAATTGTCAATTTGATTTATGTGAGAAAATCCTCATTGATCTATTTACATGATCAGGATTTAAGTTTGCTGGTTTTGTAATTGGCAGTCCAATATGCTGAACTCCTCAAATATTGCTGGGTTTCATTCAGCCCTGGCAGATGGGATGGCAACGTGAGGAACTTCAGAAAATGATAGTTTGGGTTTTTACAAAGTGTATCTTGACTAAGTACTTTGTTAGACAAATTTCTGGACCATGTTGTTTTCATAAACTGTGAAAGATTTATGGCCTCATTAGTCATCATTTTCCTTATTTAAACATGTGAATTTGGATGTTGATACTTGGGAAGTACCATATGTTACTGTTCTTAATTTCCCGGGGTATCTACTTGTTGCTGCTGGTGGAGACAGAGTGTTGGACTGGATGTGTCCTCTGCCTGACCCTGTGCGGCCATTCCTGTGCGGTTATTGCTCCGTACTCCTCCACAGACCCTTTGCTGGTGCTGCTGTTCTCTCCCCACTGCTCCTATTACTCGTCAGCACTTATGGACTGTTGCCCAATAGTCTCAGCCTGGAATTCTCCAACTCCTCTATCATAAATACTAATTTTAACATAGTGATTTTTGCATTTGAAAAAGCATTGACCTTTTTTTTTTTTTCAAGATTATATGATATCCCCAATGGCACTAGTAGCAATTATCTGTAAAAAATATAATTTAAAATTATTTGTAATGTAAAATATTAGTAGCTTAACATTAAAATCTGTTAGGAAATCAGACAGCATGGAGCCAGCACCATGCAGGGAGCTACCTCTGGATCCACAGGAAGTGGTCAGCAAAAAAAAAATTGCAGTGTCTGGTTTGGTTTTCCTAATGGGTGGAGATAGTGATAGCAGCAATGCCTGCGGGGATAGAACATTCTTTTGTCTCTTTGAGGCACAAAGCAGGTTTTACAAACTGTTCTTGGCTAAGTTTTGCCATAAGTATGGAAACAATTGACAAAACAAACCTTAGCAAAAGGATACTCAACTGTTGCAGCTCCTGAATGAATCACTGCAGTTTTTCTCCAAATGTTTCCATAGAATGAAAAAAGGCAAAAGAATTGACTTTCCTAACACTGGCTACAAACCAAGCTCACAAGTTTGGAGTTTTGAGGACCAGAAAAATGTAGTCTAATTGGAAAAGAAACCTCTCTAGAAAAAGGCTTTCCAAGGGAAATATCAGTGTTTGGGAAATGTGTAAGACATTAGTCCTGCTAAAAGATGACACCTAAATTTTGCACATCAATGACTGTAGTGTTTAAGTTAATACTCAGAAGGCCAAGAGAAATCTATGCCAGAGCTTTTAGTGGTCTGACAAATACAAAGTGATGAGATTATACTGAGTCTTTTCATGGCTGTCATAAGAAAAGCATAATGAGAAAGCTGAAGTTGCTTACCCTTAATACAGTTTCAGCAAACAATGTGAATATTCTGGGACATACAGAAAGAGTGAAAAAAGGAGGAAAATTATATATTCTGCTTCTCATTAAATAGCTAAACTGACGCATCAAAGCAGGACACTGTTTATTCTGTAGTTGAAAGAGAGGTAGCAACCATTTTTTCTTTCATATACTACAGTAGGGAGCAAATTATTTATCCGTAGATAATGTACCACTTTAGCTGTCCTACTGCAGATAGAGTTTGTTTTCCACACAAGAAAATGGCTTTATTAAAAGTAAAAATATAGCTTCATATGCGAGGAATAGCTTAGTCACCGTGTGGCATTAGAACAGTAGCGTAAGACTGGACAATAAGTTGGTTTTGCTGTTCCAGTGGAAAATGTAAATATCTTGCTATCAGTATGGAAACAGTAAGAGGTCTGTGTGTTTGTATTACACAGGAGTAAATACCTCTTCTTTCAGAAATATTTCTCCTGCATTCTTAATACATACAAGTGTTCAAACAAAAGGAATTTTTGATCTACAATTTAAGAAAGTAAATATTCACTGTACTGTAGTACATTATTAGCTTACAGACCATTTTCATTGAGAGGAGTTCATTTCAAGGTCTAAGATCAGCTTCTGATCTTGATTAAATCAGCTTAACTTCATTGCTTTGCCTCCTCATTTTTTTTCTCTACGTGTTCTCTGTTAGCATAATATTAGAACCGTAATTTATGTAAGACAAACAAAAGCTCTACTCTGCCTAATTTATTTTAGAAAGAGACATAGTCTGTAAATCTTAGAGAAAATGCTCTCTCATTGTCTTCTGCACTGTAAAAGCGATGCACAGTCTGTTGGCTAGTTGTCAGCTGAGAATGATACCAGTCCATGTTAGGTGTACTCTAAGGAGAGAACAACCAGAAGATAAGCAGTAAAAGTTGCTTATCTGTGTCTTGGGATTGTGAATTAATTACTATTGATGATGTGCTTTGAAACTGTAATGTTTTGCGTATGGATTAAAAAATTTTATTTAGAATATTTTATAAAACTTTTAAATGTGGTGACAGCACAACTGCTTACATAGCATGGGGTAGCGGTGATAAAAGACATTCATTGAAATGCGGTGCTTAATTTTTACATTAATCAATTGATTCTGCTTTGAGGTCTTCCTTCTTTCTTATTTAGAAGCTAGATAATTACAGTATGTGCCAAGAATATTACACTTGGAAAACAAGGGCTGTCTGTTAGGTTACAGTCTCCACAATTAATGCATCGGAGACGCCTGAGTTACTGAATAAATGATGAAGTTTTACCAGAAGGAATGTGAGACAATGGAACTATTAAAAAAAAAATGCTTAACCTGAAAGCAGATTTAGCTTTTTCATTTTACATTTAAGATAAGTACTATATTCATATTCATCTTTCTACTATCAGATTGAATGTGCAAACCAATTACTCAGGCAACTATACTGTCTAGATGGAGGGCAGGTTTTCTGTCACCTTCGGAAACATAAAGATATGTACCTTTTGCCAGACCAAGGATTAATATGACAATTATACCCTCCTTACAACTATGATAAAAAGTAATCCTCTTAAAAAAAATAGTAATCTGAAAAATCATATTAACATTTGTTTTTACTTTATTTTTAGCATTTTGCTCTCTCTGATGATAATAAAATATATCTTTCGGAAAAGTCATTGTGCTGATTAACATTGTGCTGGTAAGGTACAGCATCACAAGCAATGGGCTCTAATGAGCAGCTGGAGTTGCAATGCCATATTTGTGAAAAACATTAAAGATCAAAAGTGATAGCAAAACCTAGCCTTAAATCAAGCAGGAGGGACAACAGCCTCAGCATTTTTTTGGATGCCAGCTTGCCCTAGAATGAAGTCTGCTATCAGTGGTCCATTTTCCATTACTCTTGAATGCCAGAAGCAACAAAGAGATGAAGGAGGAGATCACTGAAGATGATCGATTTTGCAGCTTTGAAATGAGCACAGCTATTAGATGTCATTGGCATTTGTGGTTGATACGCACTCTTCTTGAATTTCAGCTGTATATGCAGAAGGCGAATAGGAAAAATAATTGTCAAATCAATACATACTGGTATTATGAATTGACCTATGATGAAAATAATGTTATTGTCAAACAAGTTTCTCCAAAAATCATCCACAGATTTATGTTACGGGATAAAGACTTCAGTAGCCCAAAATTGCGTTCCAGAAATAATTGTATGTAAAGAGTTCTCAAACAATAAATAGTTTGTGCAAAAGGCAGGGGGAATATGTGTTTTTAGAGCTTTTTTTTTTTTTAAAGTGGGGATGGAAGGCTCTACCTGGTTATTGTTGGAATAGCAGAAGGAGCAGACTGTCTCTTAGTTAGAGAGGTTTTGCTGAGGCAAGTAAAACATTTTTTCTTATTTTCCTTCTTGTCTTTGCCTTGTTTATGACCGCTATTTTACTTTTTAACCATAAATACAAGGAACAACATTAGAGTGTATTATAAAATGGAATTGCTTGATGCTGGTATACAGGGCATAGAATTAATGGTACAAAACAAAGTTTCCTAAGAAGTTATATGTAAACTTGAGAGCGTGTGTGTTGATTTTCCTGCATTTTATCATAAAGATCAGGAGAAACAGTTATCCAGGTTGTAAGACTTTACTGAGATTGGAGGAAAGTATAGAAGTCTTCAGTTTATTGTCTCAAGCTGAAGCAGACCTAACATGTTGGGGTTATGCAGTCTCAGTTCAGTACTGGGACTAAATTAATGTGTATGTTTCTATAGCAAGAGAAAGATTTTCCTGGGTTTCTACACTCTGCTGACACTACTAAACACAAAATGTTATTGATACAGCTAAAGAAGTCAATAAATTTCAGGCTATTGTCAATTGATTGAGGAAGGGAGAAAATGAGTCCTAAATGGAATTCAGTATCTCAAAATATAAAGTACTTGAGTTGAACGAATTAATTATAAAAGTATGTGCTTGATGGAGTAGAAGTATAATAAAAATTAAGAAAGTGAACTAGTAGTAATAATAAATGCTAGCAAGAAGATGAAACATGAAAGGCAACAGGGTACTTGGGTACATAATTATGGGAATTAAATGCAAATTGGAATAAATAGAAATATCTTAGTTAAAATAAGAAAATTTCAGCTTTTACTGTTCTGGATCAAATGCTGACTGTAAAATACATAATTATCATTGATTAAAGCTTGTATTTTGTGAATGCTATCAGGCAAGTATTTATAGAAGTCTTGAAAAGTGCGTTGGTTTTGGTTTGTTGTTTTTTTTAAAATGTATGTTCCCCAAATACATAAAACATCACAAAACATCTTTAAGGAGTATATTATTATAGATGAATAAGCATGGAAAAGTTAAGGAACACAGAATTAAACCACACATTTAAGATTAGATTTGCTTTTGTGCAGACAGCAAACCAAACTTAAATGGACTACTTTCCACAGGAGCTGTAAGAACTAGTTACATAGGAAAGAAAGCTTTACAAGCATCAGAGACATCAAAACTGAAACACGTTTCTAGGGGTCAGTAAGATTCCTATTGAAAAGCAGGGAAAATAAATATGGGTCAATGATTCTTCTAGTTCAAATATCTTGATTTTTCTATTGTACAGGGAAAACTAGATCTCCGGATGTGTTAATATGGCTACTGTATTGCTGAAATTAGCATCTCTATACTCTACTGTTTTGCTTCATGTGAATGATATTTTCTCAGAGCTAAAGAGGATTTAGAAACATCCTTGTTTCCTTCCACATTATGGGCTCTCCATTCTCTGTTCATCTTCCAGGTTGAATGCACCTTTCTTGAAAAGTAGGTGAGAGATTTGTACACAGTATTCTTACACTCTTCTGTTTTTTGTTGAAAATACTTCTTACTTTTGTCTTTTCCACAGCTATATTTACTTTTGGTGTTTATGCTTGTTTTTTGATTGCATAGGATGCTCAGGCCTTTGCTTCCAGGTGCCTATTATTGAAGTCCTTAGTTGTACATAATCTTGCACAGTATATAATTACGTTCCTCTTCTTTTTTAGTTACTTCAGTCTACAATGTCTAGACTGTTTCAATTACAATAGTTATACTGTTGTCATAAAGCACTTTCTATTCCCAAGTCATTATTTAAAACACTAAGCAAGACCAGTGGTGGCTGTAGTTACTTTCTTCCATCCCCAAATTTTCGTTTTTCAGACCTATTACTGTTGTTGCTATTAGTCATTTCCTTATTCACTTAAAATTTTTAATATGTCTTCCTTATGTTAACTAGTACTTTGCTATGTGGGGTAACATCAAATACTTTGCTAACATCTAGATGGGTGGCATTTTTCTTTGACTAACCAATCAGTTGTCTTATCAAAGAAAGATACCATTGGTCAGATTTGATTTACTTTTTGTAAATCCATACTGCAATTTATAATAGAAACCTATTTTAACATAATTCAAAATATAATAGTTCCACTGGGCACCCCTATTAAAAAGAAAGCTTAAAAAATCGATGAGCAGATTGTCATTAAAAAACTCGTTTTGAACCACATATATTACTCCAGAGATTGATATTTCCTGATTATAAAATTTAACATAAAATTAAATTACAAATTATTCTCTTTTTTTAAACCACCAGAACTATGCATGGCCTCGGGCAGTACGCTGCTAGCGTGAAACATTTGTTCAGCTCTAATGAACATATTTCCTGTAAGACTTGTATGAAAGAAAGCATCGTTTTTTCCTTCCTAGTTTTGGTAATGGAGTTTCTTTTTCTGTATAATGAAGTATAAGAAGCAGTACTATATTTTTAGGAATTAGGCAAGTATATAAAGCCTTGAACTATTTAAAAAGTAAGCTGACTTCATGCATTTCCCTTCTGCTACTGCTTTTCTGAGGTAGAACAGAAATTTAGGTTTCAAAGGAATGTTTTATCCTTAGTCTACCTTTAGTGTGAAAAATATTTTCAATTTTAGGCAGAAACTGTCTGTTCTTAGCCTAAATAAACTTTAATTAAAATTATTCCGAGGTTGCTTTACATAAGGTAACAGATAAATTTAAAATTAAAATGTGAAAGGAGATAAATAATTAATGTAGTAAGTAATTACAATGAATTTAATAGTGAAATGATATAGCTAGGAATTTACTGGTATCAGTTAGTCTCTGCTTGACTCCTGTATTGTTCCACTTAAGTGATGCTACTTGCGACCTGCCAGGGAAATGTGACTTGAGAGCTGATGCCAAAGTTCTTTCCTGCTGTTTTGTGTTTGACGTTGGCATTGGCAGAATGGATAATTAAAATAAGGCTTTTGATTCTTACTGCAGATCTTTTCTGAAAGAAAGCCCTCTTTTCTTAAATATTTCTCTGAATTATGCACCTGTATCTTGAGACGTATGATTTCCAGGATGCTTACTTTGAGGAATAGGGTATGGTGTCTTATCCATAACTGGAACTGTGTTAAACATTGACATTTTGGTTAGCTTTCTGTGTCTGATATGTATTAGAACAAGCCTATAACTGCGGCACCAACAGCTGTTGGAATTACCAGTGTGCGCTTCTCATGACCTTTTGTAATTCTTTGATGGATTTGGGAGAAATTTTATGAAACTGCAGACATGGTGTGGGGCATTTTTCTCACATCAAAGATGAATTGCTGTAATTTGAATTAGCTGGCTACACTCTTCAGCCGAAATGCAATTTACTTTAAGATATATACTTAATTGTAATGAAGATTCTTGCCTTGCCAGCTACTTTTGATATTGATTTTTAAGCTGGGACTAGGTATGTGATACAATAACAGACTTACAGGGTGGTCTGGGAGCTACATATATCAGATTATTGATGCTGACTGTCTCTCACATTTGTTCTAAGGAAGCATTAAAACACTGGTATTTTTACCATTTAAAGAGTGGTGTGGTATCCTGCTCTGTAAAAAAAGAAGAAAATTTCATGATTTTTTCATAGAAGAAAATACGTATTTTTGATCCACATTTTGTGTCAAAATATTCCTCTTTCTATATATACTAAATATGATTTTCAGTAAAAAATGAAACTCTATTCTTGCAATAGATGCTACATGGCGGGGGGGGGGGGAAGCTTATCATGTTAGGCTAAAAAGGGTTGTTTCTGCAACACTGTAGCTTCAGTCATATTGATTTTAACAGGATAAAATCTGATTCCTATTAAGATATACACTAGTATATGTAAGATTGCATTGATTGGCACTTTGGCTGCAAAAGATCCTTTGCTAGCGGCAAAGGTGTCTGTAGACCATCAGCAGGGCTTCCCGGTTCACCCCAGGTGCCTGGCCCTTTAGTTTTCCTCACTGGCACTGCACAAATGCTTCTTTATTCTCAGATTCCCTTCAACAGGCACCCAGAGGAGTGACCAGGATGGTTCACTCGAGGATCTGCTCCACAGAGACTATTGGCATGGAGTGCATCAGTATGTGCTCTGCTGCAGCAGCTCTGGTCCTTCAAATACTTCTGTGGCACATCACAGGGCATGCAACACACATGCTAGATATTGTCATTTTGAACCATTTGTCCACCACTCTGCTGAGCTGGACATACCTCCTTTAAGTATTTAATGAATTTTGAATGGAGAATATGTGTATATACATGATGTTATATCTAAATGACACAGAGAACACTGTAGAGAGACCGGAGTGGGTATGATCTCATCAGATGCTGGGCAGCGTGGAGATGACTGGTTTGTTGCAAATAATGCCGCCTCTGAGCAGTGTAGGCAGAAGCCAGTGCATATGTGTTGATCTATGGGCTGTTTTCTTCCCCTTGTGCAATCCACAGTGATAATTGGTTCATTGGATAATTCAGATGTCAGGAGGTCATCTAGCCCAGTATCCTTCTCAAAGCAGGGTCAGCTACAAGGTCAGACCAGGCTACTCAGGGCTATATCCAGTTGTCTGAAAACCTTCAAGGAAGAAAATTATGCAGCCTCTCCGGGCAATTTTTTCCTTTGCTGTACTATCCTCATGATTAAATTGTTTTTTCCTTAAATTCTTTCTAAACCCCTCTTATTTCAACTTCTCCTTTTTGCCTTTTTTCCTCCCAGTATGCAGCATTGTACAGATCTTGGTTCCATCACCTTGATGAACACCTTGTAGATACTGAAGGGTGATCAGGTACCTCTAAGAGGTACCTGTACTATTTATATCATACAATACCTTAAATTCCTTTTCATTCTCTTAGTTCAGTAGTCCAAACCAAGAAGTGAAAAGTAGGATTTGTTAAAAAAAAAACAAAAAAAAACCAAAAAAAAACAAAACAAAAAAAAAACCCCAAAACATTTATAGAATTGTATGAATCTGGTAAGGTTTGGGATAATTCTGAAGAGCACAGTGCTATGACATACAGAAGCAGACAAATGAGGAATGCCTGCTTGGCTCTACTGAAAAGCAGAATCTATTAGTGGTGACACAGAAATGCAGTAATGTAGCTACATTGCTTCTGGCATCTGAGTTAACTTGTTCAGTGCTATCTCCCTCCGTAAAGCATTGAGCTTTTCTGAGTATATATGAGATCAAAAGCAAGTGCAAGATAAAAGCATGATTTAGGCAAATCTGTCCTAAATTTTGTCCAGTATCTGAAATTAAAAAATATTTCAATGTAAAGAAAATGTATTCTTCAATGTATTATTACACCTTCAGGAGCGCTTGATTTTGGTTGCAGCAGCAGAAGCACTTCATGTTTTGCACTACATGCATTATCAAATAATGTAAGCTTATCTTGACCATAAAATAGGGATTTTATGAAATAAAAAAATGTCATCATCCTTCTTGCTTTGGTTGTAAATTACACTTGCTGCATTTGTAGTTGATAGAATTTAATATATTTTATCTGCTGTTGTGTTTTCCACCCAGATAAAACCAAATGATCATTCCACAGAGCTGTGAGTCAATTTCACTGCGTAGAAAGACAAAAATACATGGATTTGAATGATTTCCCTACGATCTCATAGCAATCTGTGGCAGAGCTGGGGATTTAAAGTAATACAACATTGCTACTTCTGTACCATATAGACAGGAAACCTGTGATAGAAAACTAATTACACCAATTTGAATATTAAGTGGCATCATGGCAGTAAACTACTCCAAGGGAAATATGTTATTTAGAAGGAAGTTGACAACCTCATGTATCACAAAACATAATATATCATGATGGAATGAATAATGTAAAAGAGTGAATTATAACATACTGTCTTACAGAATTGCCGCTGTTATTATTATTTATACCATGTCTTCTATGTATATGTTGAATGCAAAGTTTTTGCTACTGTATGCAGAATTGTGAGCTAATTAATTTTTATGCTGAGGGAATTTTGGCCATGTCTCAACACCATGAAAGAGGTTGAAGACAGTTAATAATAGGGCTGATATATCATTTTCTTTCAAAAGCCAATATTCAGCAAAAAATTACCAAATTGTCTTTCAGAAAAAATGGTCAGGGTTCTCTGCAAAACTTTATTTTACCATTGAAAGTTTTCAGAAAAACAATACTATATATATTTACTTTTCTCAAAACCTCAGAAATGTGTAGGGAAAAAATCCATGACGGTAACAAATGTCTTTTCTTTAACAATTTTTGTTAGAGAATATTTTTGACCAGATTTCTCGGAGGAGTTTCTTTGCATTGTCTATTAAATATTTTTAAATATCCACAGGTGTTTTTATCTGGAACACCATAAAATAGGAAAAAAATGGTTAATTCTGTGATAGGGGGTTTTCTGCATTGGAAGATTTTTTTGTTGAAAAGCATTTCTTTATAGTGAAAACGTAAATGTCACACTTAAGCAAACTGACAAGAAATGAGTCATTACCACTCAGTTCCTGGGAAGTAATATTCACTATTAAGGAAGACTCTACATGGTCTTCTGTCTTGGTTAAAACTTCTGAATTTTGTTCTAAACTAGCTTGATTAGAAGGCAAACTGATGGCAGGCTTCATAGGGGAAACAAATCTACAAGGCCCACCTGACCCAAGGAGGTTATTATGGCCAAACTGTTCCATTGCATCGGGCTCTGGGGAAGGTTGTAGAGCCACCAGCAGAAGTATGAAGAGCACTGGGTAGTTCATCAATATTCTGTGTGCCACCACTATTTTTATGAAAACTTAAGAACTAGCTTTCCACCTAAGGAGCAGTCTTCTGTTCTTCCTCCAAGTTTGGCTGACTCCTTTGCAAACACTTTCAATTTTTGGTTCACTGGAATATGCATGTAAGGGTGAAAGGCTGTAATAAACCACAGGAATTCATGTTCTGTAACAAAAATGAATTATTCTTCTGATTTCAAAGGAATATTGTACAGGAAAGGTAAAATACTCATTACCACCAGGACCGGTCTGCAGTTTCAGACCTAAAATTAAATTTAGGAACTTATTAGCATGAGACTCTTACCTTAAACATTCAGGATCAGTCTGAGGTTTTTTAGTGACTTGGACTTTTTCTGCTTCCAAATCATTTGTCATTCTTTCAGCCTCTCTGATTACTTTCTCAAGATCTAAATATAAAATAACAATTACCTTCTAAATATATATTAATCATCTGTATTCAAAGATTTCCTACATTTTCCAAATTTATCTTTTCTAATATTTCTTCATGAAACTGTTTGTAGGGTAAAGGCATCTGAATAATAATATGAATTATTTTATTATTGTAGTTAGTATGCATATTTTCTAGAAAATGTCATTCCTTTTCCATGCAAGTTATGACCATATTTAGGGCCTATCTTATTTAGCTATCTTAGTCTGACAAATTATTTACACATTTGTAAAAAAGTTACTAAAACATTATAGATCACTTTTTTTAATCCAAATTTCAAAATCAACTCTATGACTTGTGACCCCCTTTGACACAGAACCTTTCTTGGTTCCTTCTGTCTCTTTTTAGTTGTTTCTTTCATAGGGTTTCCTATATATTCAACACATCTTTGTGTGTAGACTTCTTTCTTTGATGCACAGACTTTCATACATGAAATGTGTACTTTCATACACGAATGTCAACAAAGAGATGACAGTTGAATTTACAACTCAACCTAGGCCAAATCTGTCTTTATTAGCCTTTATTATCTACAAGCCACGTTGCTTGTTAAACATTTGGATTTTAATGACATTCATTCATTACAGGCTAATGAGTTTTAAACAATATTTATGTTGATTTTAAATTCACTTTGTAATGGAAGTTCTCCATTTAAGTACCAACAAAACTAAAAATTTCCTTTTCATATTTATAAGTTATGATTCAGCAAATCTGTAGATGTCAGTATCACTGACATTTAAAATAAATCTTACTGACATCCATAATATTTGTTATAACCATATTTAAAATGATGTATTACATAATGTAAAAATATATTAAAATCTTGTTTCTATGAGACCTTTTTCTTGAGAAAAAAAATTGACAGAAAAGATTTTTCAGAAGCATTTGTCAAGACAAATAATTATCATAACAAGTGATTATCAGGCATACCTTTAAGCTCACTTTGGAGAGTAAATAAATCCTGCTTTAATTCACTTTTCTGCACCTGGAGTGCATTTAACTGAACATTTTTATGTTCCATTGACTCCATTTCTAAGGGAAAAAAACCACATTTAAATTAAAATGCATTGCAGTTTTTGTCTTCATGATATAATCTTAAATTTTCCTAATAACTTCTAGCAATCTTCAGCTAGCCAAAACGAACCTTAAATATAAAACTAAAATCGGTCATATAAAACCCATTTCACAGGAAATTACATGTCACATAATGTGTTCATAGCTGTAAAAGAAAATATTTTTTAAATGTTAAGATGTTTGACCTATTTTGTTGATTGGGCATAAAATGAATTACAAATATTTTGCTTTAGAATTACTTCATCTATAAAGGAAGATGACTTATTGAATAGGTGGTGACAAATACGTCTCAGCAGGACAAAAAAGAACTTGTTTTGTTTAGTGTTATGGACGTTTGAACATGACCATTGACATCATCTGGAATTAATTGAGATTGTTTCCCTGACAACTGGAGGTCCTCACATAATTTCCTTGTTATGAATTACTTAATCTTTTCTCTTTAGTGTTATCAGGGTGCTCAGGACTGTAGCAGTCAGAAAGATGGCGAAGTTGTACTTCAAAAAAAGTTCAATTTAAAAGGATGGTATCAAGACAGCAGCTAAACCCAGAGCAGAATGTTAGTCACGTTTCATGTTCTACTCATCTAACCTTTAAGAGTCCATTTGACTGATCAGATCTCTCTGCATACATAAAAATTAAGCAATAAAAGTAACAGACGCCACCAAAAAAAAGCTTTATTTCAGAGACACAGGCGATATGGAAAGAAGCCACTACAAGTACACTTAAACAGATAGTCATATTTCAGTAACTTTACACCAGATATTGGGAATTTAAAGTGCTGGCACTTGATGAATCATAGAATCATGAGAAAGGAGCAGGAAGAACATAGTGCATTCCTCCTCCTAAAGGCAGGATCGGCTGTACCTCTTTGATTTCTGGCACATGCTTGTCTAACCTTTTCCTAAAGACCTTTGGTAGTGGAGACCCCTAATTCCTTTGGTATTGGAGTGTTTCAGTAGTTCACTGTTCTTAGATTTCTAAACAGGCAGTCAGACTCTTATTGTGGTGTATGGGTGGTTTTATTCAGTTCGCTGCAGGTATGGAGAATATATTCATTTCCTTTTTACAGAATCCTTTAACGATTTGAAAACTGATACCCATCTTCCATCAGTATTCTCTTCCATATGATAAATAGTCCCAATTCTTTAATTATTTTCCTTCTCATCTTCTCTGGATCTCTGATCACCCTCACTGGGTGCATGTGGATTCTCTCCAGCTGGTCCACATTTTTCTTGAAGTGCAACATCCAAAACCAGATGCACAGTACTCCAGCTAAGAGCTTAACTGCCCTAAGTAGAGTGAAGGATCATTTTGCATGTCTTAAGGGTCAGAATTATGTTTATGTCTCAGTATGGTGTCAGCATTCTGCTGTCATTGGCTCATGTTCAGTTTGTGATCCATGATGACTCCTATTTCCTCACTGAAGTATGATGTTTCAGTCCGAATCTCTGTTCTGAGAAGTCTCATGTTCTATATCTTAACTCAAAGACAAAGTTATATGGTGGCAATAAAGGATCAGTCCTACAAGATATCTGTGTATATAATTCTTTTGAATTTAAGGAAATGTACATAGCTCCACCACAGGTGATTACAATCTTTGCAAAGACAGTACACCTTTGTGCTGGTTGACGCTAGACGTTGGGAGCAACATCTGCAGGTCTGCTTCTTCTTCCCATAGTGCTCATAATAAAAGGACTGAAAAGGACAGGGAACAGAAGAGGCTTTAACTGTGCTTGTGTGATGTGGCATGTCAGACTGCACTCTTTCAGTTTAGTATTAAGAGGAAGTTCCAGACAGTAAGGGAATAGAAGTAAAATGATTGTTTTGCACAGCTATTTTTTACTGATTTTTATTCGTGCTCTGGTACTCCAAGATAAAATAGTTTAATATGACTTACCATTTTTCAACAGAGCTGCCTCATTCTCTAAATCATTTATTTCAGTCTTTACTTTTTTTTTAATCAGAAGATCTCTATTACTTGTTAGTCCATACTCATTATTAAACTCTGTTACTTCTCTAGTAAAATTGTCTTCCTCTTCAATCATTTTTCTCTTTACATCTGTCTGAAAAAAAAGAAAGAGAAAATTGAATGTTCAGTTGAAAATAAAAGAAAGACTTTGTTAAGCTAGGCAGGCAGACTGAAACACACTGTTGTTGTTTCTCTGTAAATTTACAGTATAAATGTATTAGGTTTGCTTTTCCTGACTTATGAGAACATTTATAATAATCTACACCTCTATCATTTTCTCTGCTGTTTTAACCTTTTTTTTTCCTGAAAAAGTGAAGGACATATTCTTCATAATAAAAAATTTTAAAAATCACTACATTATGTTATAGACTTGTGCCAGCAGTTTTCAGTTCAACTCTTTACTGAAATTAGTATAAAGTTCTGTTTAAAGTTAGAGGCTTTCCCAGGCTGAGGGGAGACCTTATCACTCTCTATGACTACTTGAAAGGAGGTTGTAGAGGGGTGGGGGTCAGTCTCTTCTCCAAAGTAAAAAGTGATAGGACAAGAGGAAACGGCCTCTTGTTGTGTCAGGGGAGGTTTAGATTGGATATTAGGAAAAATTTCTTCACCAAAAGGGTTGTCAAGCATTGGAACAGGCTACCCAGGGGAGTGGATGAATCACCATCCCTGGAGGTATTTAAAAGATGTGTAGATGTGGAGGCTTAGGGAGGTGGTTTAGTGGTGGACTTGGCAGTGCTAGGTTCATGGTTGTGCTCAGTCTTAAAGGTCTTTTCCAACCTAACGGATTCTATGATTCCTCTGCAGAATACATAGTTAGTTTAATTCCCTTTAGAAAGAACATTCTAAAGAGAGAGGCAATCTTGAATTCCTTTAAAAAAAATCTTACCTGATTGTGATTGCTAAATTAAATAAAAAGAAATGACACCTATATACAGAAAGAAAGAAATGATAATCTATATATCTAACTTGACTGGTTATACTTCTTCAAAGGATATTTAGCTTTTATAGTTAAATAATTTTTCTACAAAACTTAGAATATTTATTTTTCTTTTTTTCTTTATATACTTAGGATTGGGAATGCTTTGGATGCTGAAGCAATATTACTTAATTAAAAGGATATCTGCCTAAATATTTTGGGTTAATAATGGTGATTCACACTGAATGTTTAAAATTTAGCTCTGCTCATTTAAAGTACAAATACATATGCAGAGAAGACTGCTCATCCATGGCGTTTCTTAATATCTACAGATCTAAGGATCCACAATGAAATAAGAAGAAGCGTAAGAGAGAAGTTAAAAGTTTTCTGTCTGTATATGTTGCAAGTAGCTACCTTTTAAGAGGTGTGTGTAGCATCAAAAAAGACTGTGTGTATGTCAGGATTCCTAGAATGTGGTGTTGCCTTCACTGAGTTTTTATTTTCATTGAATAGAATCATCAAATAGTTTGGGTGGGAAGAGACCTTTAAAGGCCATCTAGTCCTATCCCCTGCAACCCCTTATCATTCTGTGATTCTGTGACCTTGAATGTTCTAGAAGTGGCACCTACCACCTCTCTGGGCAACTTGTGCCAGTGGTTCACCACCCTCATTGTAAATTTTTTTTTCCTTACATCTAGTCTAAACCCTACCCTTTTTTAGTTTAAAATCATTATCCTACTGCTACAGACCCTGCTAACAAGTTTGTCCCAATCTTTCTTAGAAGCCCCTGAAAGGCTGCAATAAGGTCTCCCTGGAGCCTTCTCTTCCCCAGAATTTTGATCCTCCTTAACCTGTTTTATTGTGGATGAGGCAGTCTAATTTAAGACGAGACTTTCCTAGTTTTCTTTTTCAAAAAAAAAAGAGAACAGTCAGAATTGGAGTTCAGTCCTACAACAGTAGACATTGGAAAATGAAGTGAAGAATCTTAAATCAGTTCTGTAGATAAACTGCAGCACACATTAGCTAAGATCACATTTTAAATTAAAAGTAAGAATTTATCTACATTTACATTGTTATGTATGCTAGAGTAAAAAAAAAATAAATAATTTTCTAGATTTAAAATATTACTTCTTCCATGTTTTCAAATTTTAAAGCTAACTACTCTCATACAGTAGACAAGAGCTGTCTGAAAACTGTAGCTGGAAACATACAAAGATTTTAAGAAGATGACTTTTTTGATTAATAAGTTCAGCTTTCTGTTTTTCTAAGCTGTCTTCACGTTTCTTCAGCACTTCCAAGTAGAACCGTTTTTCAGACAGATGCTGAACCTTCCAAAAGAGAAAAAAAAATGGTTATAAAAAAAAAAATGTTATAAAGTAAGACTTTTTTATTTTTTCATATACTTTGATATTGTACATAAGGATCTTAGTCCAGTTAAAACACAGCTGGCACAGCTGCTGGACTAGCGAAAGCAAAACAGCTCTTTCTTTCTCATATAATCTTCAAATATAAAACTAGATTTTTGAAAAGTATCTTGTTCTTTAAAAGACACGTTTAGTGCTGGTCCGTCTTTAACATAGCATTTTAAAGTCTGTTCAGTTTAGGAGATATTTTTTCAAGTTCAAACCAGGAAAAATATTGATCACATGGGAGCTTTTATCCATCTAATTGTGTAAAGCTTATCACATACCAAATCAGACAATAACATTGGAGGGACAGGGGTCCAACATCATTGTTCTGACTGAACGGCTGTACATATCATCACCTCTGCAATGCTACTATTGTGTAGGCAAAGGGAGGGATGGATACGCTCATATTCTTTTGAGCACAATTTCTGGAATTCTTAGCCAAGAAAGTGTATTGGAAGTTAGCTCACTGGTTAAAGCTTAGACAGTTTGACCATAACACCCTTCCCCCTGCCCTGCCAAACTCCACACTCCTCTTTTTAATATAGTTTTACTTTTAGTTTTATTACTTTTAAATAGTAGTTTATCTGACAGAAGGGTTCCTCTTCATTTTCCATTCCATCCACTGTATCATAACCTAAGTTAAGATATATGGTGGGTTAAACTATGACAGCGGATAAATAGGGAACAGCTAAGTGTTGAAGAGTCTTAAAGGATGAGAATCATTCATCTGACAAAGTGGAGAAAAGGAGGTCAAGAGAATGACTCAGACTGCAATACTCAGATGAATAAGTAGGGAAAGTAAAGTTAGCAGAATTGTTCACAGACTGTAAAGGCACTGGGTAAGTATCAAAAAGTAAATTGAATAGTCAAGCTGATACACAACTGTGTGTGCAGGTGCAGAAAAAAACCCAAATAATAGCGATATTCCAGAGGTCAAAAAATTAAAAGATTGTAAAATGAAATAATGCAGATGATTTTGGAGAGGGTGCAGATGAAGTGCATCCAATCAAAAAAGGAGGAGGATGGTGGAATCAAATGCCTGAAGACTAGAATGTGAGAGTTGTAAAGGAAAGGACCAGATTTTCTCCTCATCCTTGATATGTCTGGCATGCTAAATGTCCAGGAAGTGCTTGCCTCGGAAATATTTATTTTACATATGAATTTAAAGATCAGATGATACCACTTTATTTCTATTACTGAACATAACTAGCTGCACTACAGTTTCTCCACCTGTAAGATGCCAACTTAATCTATGCACTTAAAACAGATATCTTTTTTTAAATCATTGAGCCATGAAAAGCAAAATGCTATAATTTGGGTTCTAATTACATGCTACCTCATTTTACAGAATGGAGGAAAAAGCAGCATTTCCTAGGAATCTCTGATTGACCACAGGCAGTCTCTGTGAAATAGATGTCAAAACACTTTTGAACTCACTCTCATTTGCTTGGCCAGGCATTAGCTGCTGTGCATGCATGTGCTCGGATATGTATGCTTATAAAGAAGTGCAGTTAGGTGCAGGACAAATTGAACGGCATTAGCTGAACAGCATTATTTAATATTATTTGAATCACATTAACTATTTTAGACATATGTAAACTTAATTCCTGTACTGAAAAATAAATTACTTTACATAGTTTCGATAACTATATAATCTTTAAAACTAAATACAGTCTGATTGAAATGCATTTTCCCTTTCCACTTGTTTTCTGTATCATTTCCTATCTATAAATGAATCAATGCCAGACTAAGCAAGCAAGTAAAATGTATTTTTGTGGACATCAGTGAGAATATTATTAATCCTGCTGGGTAAAGCATGTAAGATTTAATTAGGAATAGTTCTTCATCTCTTCCCATTAGTCATTTACAATAATGGCTCTACTCTTGGGACCTTCTATACCTCCCTCATAAACCTTGATTATAAATCACAGTGCATCGATAACAAATTAGTAGTATAAACATAAAATTGTGATATTCATAAATAAATTTATGAGCAAGACTACAAAGGGCTTTACCTAACAAGCAACATCAGGATATAATCTGTGTTGGTTAAATAAGTTACCATTTTAAAGTGCTTTTGGCCTCTGAGTTGTGGCGGGCACAAATGCTAGCAGGTAAGTGTGCTTGATTGATTATAAACTATAAGTATGCTTGCATGATTATACTCTGACTCTGCAACAAGTAAATATTTGTAAATGAGTAATTTTGTTACTTATTATATATATTACATAGCCTTTCACAAAAGGCAGAAGAACCTGGTTGTGGAAGGATGAAAATCATCCCCCAAACATTTATTTTCACAGCCAGGTGAAGTAATCCCCCAAAGGTTCTTGAAAATGTTTTTTTAAGTGATAGGATACAACAGTTCTGACTTCAAAGGAGGCTCCATATGCTTTCCTGTTGTGCATACATGTTCTGCCAGTGCAAATACTTAAGAGAACAGGGAATGATACTTATTTTTAGGCACAAGCGAATGGATTTTTAAATCATTTTTAACCACAGGTATTAATGGTGATAAATTCTGCAAAACTGGAAGCTTAATCTGAAAATATGTCTGCAGTTTGATTTAATGGAAATCATAACAAAATCTTAAACACATTAAATAGATGCAGAAACTTTCCTCTGTCTTCAGTGTCCCCAGAAAAATTTCTTAGGCCTTGTCAGCCCTAACTGTGAGCCCAGGTCCACAGGAGGAACCTCAGTAATGACTCAGGATCCTGCGAAGGGAATGTTCCCATATATTTTCTGTGAAAGGCTTTTTGTGAATGGTAGTGGGCAATGAAGGAATGGTTTCCAGGCCTCTGAAGGAAGTCCTCTCCGGGACTGTGAAGACAGGGCTGCTCACACCCTACCTGAACAGCTCGTCTGCCCCCAGCTGAGGTCTGGTGGCCCTGTCTTGGGGGCAGACCGATCTGACATGATGGTCACTGCCTGCTGAGATATTTCCATGGAGCAGGGGACGTGCCATGTGTGCTGTCTCCAGTGATTCCAGGGTTTTGGACGGGTTATCTGGAAATGTTCTTACCCCTGAGGTGAGCGAGTCCCTGAACATACCCAGGGGCCAGCCTGAAGGGTGGCATTTGTGAGAGGGAAACCTGTTGACAGACCTTTTTTCACTATGGACATGCACAGAGTAAATATTCTCAATGCTGTGTTATTCAGCAGGTAAAAAGTGTTTATGAATCTATTCCTGACACAGTAAGTCATATATTTGTAAATATAATGTATTCCATTATTATGTATACTGTAAACATGCCTGCTTACCTTAGTTTCTAATTTCACTTTTGCAGTGCTCAGCTCTTCTTTTATTTGGTTAATTTTTTCGTAACTTCTGTTTATGTCGAATTTAGCTGCAACACAATGAAAAAGTGTGCTCAGTTTGTAAGAAGTTACATTCTTGTAAAAAGGTGCCATTGGCAAGAAGCGGCCAGCCTGGCTGCCTACAGAGCTTTCACAGGCAAAGCTCTCCTCATGACAGCACACATGAGGAGACAGCAAAGGTCTCCTCATGACCGGCAAAGCCCTCCCTGCTTTTCCTCAGGGAAATGGAGAGGACATTAAGTGTGGATGGTTCCACTGCCAGACCCACAAGATGGCAGCCATGGTAGAGACCTTGTTGGATGAGGCGCCTCTTCTCCCCCGCCTGCTTCTCTGTGAGCTGTATTTGATGGAACAAAGCGTCCAGGTTCATTCCTGTCATCTCACAGAGTCTGTGAGCTCTCCAAGCCTTGTTGTCTTTGTGGAGGGCTGGTTGATTAAAGCTGGGATGCTCTGGAGGAAGGGGAGGCTGGGCCCAACCACGGCCCTTCCCTCAGAGCTCTGCACCCCGCCAGGCCTTGGCTCTGGGGTCCGGAAAGAAGCCCCTGGCCACAGAGAGAAGTGATCATGGTAGATGGGACATGGCTGAGGAGGAAGAGGTGACAGAGTGGAACGTGTGGGCTGCAGAAAGTAGGGGGTAAGAGTGAACCTTGGCAGTGGCTGGGGGAGCTGACATGGGAAACACGGGAGATGGGAACGAGAAGGCATACAAGCAGCACAGTAGAAACAGGAGAAAAAAGATATTTGGGCTAGGCAAAAAGCAGCTGACGCTCTGAATCTTGGTGAACTTGTGCACGTTTATGAAAAACTAAGGGATTGGAGCACCTGCCTTATGAGGAAAGGAGCTAGGACTCTTTAGCCTGGACAAGCGAAGGCTGAGGGGAGACCTTTTTATGTTTCTAAGTATCTAAAAGGTGGGTTAAAGGATGTTGGAGCCAGACTCTTTTCAGTGGTTGCCAGCGACAGGACAAGGGGCAACAGGCTCAAGCTGGAACATGGGAAGTTCCATTCAGATATGAGGAAAAACTTCTTTAGGATGAGGGTGACAGAGACCTGGAACAGGCTGCCCAGGGAGGTCGTGGAGTCCCCTTCTCTGGAGATCTTCAAGACCCGCCTGGATGCAGTCCTG
>JAOQGH010000002.1:31194617-31251397 GCA_025769975.1 Gallinago jamesoni | reverse complement strand
AGGGAGGTCGTGGAGTCCCCTTCTCTGGAGATCTTCAAGACCCGCCTGGATGCAGTCCTGAGTGATGTGCTCTGGGCGTTCCCACTTTAGCAGGAGTGGGACTAGATGGTCTCTAGAGGTCCCTTCCAACTCTGACAATTCCATGACTCCATAACTCCATGATTGACTTGGGGTTTAGGGAGTCTTCATCAAACAGCTCTGAGGATTTCTCTGGGGCCACATGATTCTGTTGTTCAGAAGATGCTTCTTTATACACCTTCCTATTTCTATGGAGTGATCACCATCCTTCTTAAATATTATATCTGCTCAGGTTTATTTGTCATTTGAAGGAAGGTTGATGCCTAACATTAGCAGTTAAGGAAGTTAGCTTAAGGAAGTAAGCTGAAATCTGCTATCATACTGAAAAAGATGGCAACATTCACTTAAATAACAGTGATCAGACTCAGCTGCATTTCACCATTAACATAAAATTACAGTGTTTCTGTTCCAGTAGGCCTTAGTAAGCAAAGATCATAATGTAGACTGTTGTATAGTCTGCTGGAGCCTACTTGTGTATGAGTTTACTATGCTCTGAGCTTCTGCAGCTTTCTGGTTTGTACATTACTGAATGGAATACCTGGAAACACAAATACCCAGTTGAAAATACAAATCATACAGGGTTTGTTCCTACATCTTGAAAAGGATTAACTACATGCCCCGAAGGGAATACTTATGTGAAGTTGGCCATTTTGCTTTGAGGCAGAAAAAGCCTGGAGGAATGGAACTTTATACCCTTTCAGCCTTTTTAATGTTGAAAAAGATTAGGATTATTGACAGTCCTGTCTTGTTAAAGAGTTCTCCTGAGAGAAGATACTGTCTTAGAATAGACTGCAGCAGCAAAATTCAGAAATTAGAAAGAGAAAATCTTTGACCACAAAAACAAAACAATATACATGAGAGTGTAAATGTTTTATTAGTGAAAAAGCTGTCCTTAGTAGAATGGAAAAGAGAATTCTGGAAAAATGTTATGTGATAGCATTTTCTACTTAAAAAGCCTTATATAATAGCTGATAGTGTGCTATAAAATGATGTGTTTTAAAGAAAAGACATTGCCCTACATAAGAAAGGAAATGTGGGTTCTGATGAAATCTAAAAACCTGAAACTAGCACATTATGTTGCAGGAAATGCAATTATTTTTTAAAATGGAACAAAGTGCAACTGAGGGAGAAGAGTTCACAAAAGTGAATTTAGAAAATGTTTCAGAAGTGAAGCCTCCTACCCAAAGGCCAAAAGAAAAGCGGGATGAGTCAAACGGGAACATTTGGTGATTGAGACAGTGATTTGTTATACAGGTCTGATGAGTGAAAAAGTCATTTTACAAAATGCAAGAAAATGAACTATTCTATCAGTGGATCAAGGAGAAAATAAAATGAAAAGCTTTCTTTGAAGTTTTTGAGACTTGACTGCTTTTGTGTTTCAAACTGAGAAAGCTGCTGTAGGCTGGGATAGTGTTCAGTGTCACTTATTAAAGGAACGACTGTGTTTGGTGGAGGGTGCTTCAGTGCCTCTAATTATGGCAGAGGAACTGCTCTCCCTAGAAAGAAGAGTCTGGCTCCAACTACACTTCTCACTGTCTGAGAATGACCATTCAGTGCGATTAAATTCTGTAAAAGATTCCTTCAAAGACTGAAAAAACTCAGAGTGGGACAAATATTTGACATTAAGCTCCATAGTTTTTGACTCTTGCAGCTATTTGCCATGTGGCTGATTTTTACATGGTAAATAACTCACAATAATAACTCAGGAATCTATAACGTGAACCATGCATGTGAAACGTATACAAGTGCTTTCAGAATCAAGATCAAGGCCACTATTTCAAAGGTGTGTAGTTGCTTGGATCCCATAGAAATGGATGAGATCGTACGAACCTAAATGTTTCAGAATAAAAGTAAAATGTGAATTACCTTCGCTCGACACCAACTTTTGCCAAGTATAAGATTTTTTTAAATCACTAGCTGCTTGAAAGGTGACTTTAATTTTATTCTGTTGGTCATATCAGTGCATCCTAATCTTAATCTATATCTGTATCTTAATCACTGTACTGTAATCAAGTCATGTCTTTTTAGTGTACTTCAAAATTAGTAATTGCCCTTTGTAATCAGGCTGCTGTGCTAATAGTAAAGTTTCTTCTACAAGTTTCTTCTCTAGTTTTTGTAGAAGGAAGAAAAGAAAGATTTTGTTTGTAATTTCAAGTCACAATGGAAATATTTATTAATATGATTTATTTCCAAATCATATATGCACAAATTCCTTCAAAAATTTTTTTTCTGAAAGCCAAAAATGAAAGAAGCAAGTTAAAGAAGTGGCAGCATAAAGATTAGATGATGCAATATGGTCTTCACCATCAAAAATATATAGTAGAAGCCAGAAATCATAGGCTTATAGTTAAAAATAGATTTCCTCTTTTGTTCTTTATCACTGTTAATATTATTTTTTCCATATACAAACTACATTGCTTACTTTTGAAATATAGTGTGTTGAAATATAGTTGTGTAAATAGCAAACCTTCTTCCCAAACTACATCTCTTTGGTCTTTCTTTGCTCTTGGTGGTCTTTGTGTTTGTTATCTATTCTTGCATTAACTTTTTTCCGACCCTACATGAAGGAATAAACCCAAATTATTCTGTGGCATAAATTCACAGCTATCATTTTGTGTTCAGTGCTGATGTCTGAGCTATTCTTTACTGAAAAATAGAATATATACTAACCACCTGGAATGCAGTGTTGAACACTGCATGTGTTGATGAAGAGAGGCCACCACAAATAGTGAGAAACCCAGTAATCATTTGGCATAAGTAAGCAGAAGAAATAGCAGACTTATTCAAAATTAATTTTATAATGTGGGTTTCAAGATCAAAGCTTTAGCTCTACTATTTAAAACATCGTTAAAACAGAGCAAGCAGTGTAAAGTGGTAACATATAATAAAGTGGTTTTAATGCAAATCAAGAACATTCTGTGTGGTTGTTCTCCCCCTCCCTCTGGCCAGCCATTGCGCTGCAGGGATGGATGGAGATGTTCTGCCTCTTCCATGGCCGGTCTCCTGCCCAGGCTGGGTGGGATGGGGGGAACACAGGAACAGCAGAACAAGCACTTGGTGGCCACTGCTTGAATATATTTGAGTTTCTAGTAATAAAAGGAAAGAAAAAAGGAAAAAAAAAAAAAAAAGAACAAAAGAACTCAACTACTTCTGAAAACCTAGAGTGGGAAAGCTAGGAATAGGAATATTAAAATGTAGTAATAACCTATAATTTACAACCTATCTCTAATTTCCTGAGGAACTCAGGTTAAACACAGTCTAGTTATTATCTCTGAAAGAGTGAGAGCAAACCACTGACCCACGGGCTGGAAGCTCTCCATTTCTAGTAGACTGCTCAGCAAGGGGCTAATGAATGGACACTCCTTTTCTCCTTGTAACAGGGAGGAAATAAACTGCAAAAATCCATATAATAAAATACAAAATACAGGAAAATGTAGAAATAAATCCCTGGCAATTATATGCAAATGAATAGAGAATGTTCCTCTGAGGCCAAATCCTTATTTGTCTTTTTTTTTTTTTTTCAGGTAAAAAAATTGTGAGTTTGGGGAAAGCAGTGTGTGTTTATAATGTGTTAACAAACACTAAGAAATAACTTTTTACTCCCCCAGCATGCCTGGCTGCAGTGCAGAATTAGCTATACTCTTCCACTTTGGTAGGAATGTAAACAACTTCGCAACAGATGTTCTTTATAAGGACAGAGCCTGCTGTTTGCATTGTGATAGCTCCGTTTGAGTCTTATATCCAAGATTTTGTTTAATTCCATCTGGAAAGGCCTCACTGGATTCCTTTGGGTTACAAAAGTAAAGATTACTCTTTTAGGTTTTTAAATCTAAGTTTTCTACCCTCTTTGGTTATAATCACGCAGCACCTGCTTTCTTTGCTGATCGGTAGCTGTGCTGTTATATACGTATGTCCATTGTTCCTCAGTAATCTTTTAAATATATTTCAGTTGTCTCTTTTACTGGATCTAAGAGTCTATCTTAAAACTTTTTTGCTCTGCTATTCTGTAGTATTTGGATAAGTGAGAAACAAGGCTTGCATTTTGAAACGTTTATCAGAGCTGTTATTTATCTTGGCATAATGGTAGTAACTTTTCTAATGGAGAAAGAATTTTTCAGATCTGGACTGCATATCCCAGTACAAAATACTGCCTTGGCTTTGCATTTTCATAGTAAATTTTCTTAATTATTTGGCTGGAAAACTGCAGTTTGCTTTACATCAATACCAGTTAACACTAAGTTGGCAACCAGTGGAAGCTACAACAGAAACAGTGAAAAAATACTTCTTAGATTTTATTTGTTTGTATCTTCCATTTAGAAAATAGGGTTTGTTTTTTTGTTTTCTATTAATGTAAATGAATGATCCCTTATGTTTTATTTTCCTATAAGAAGATAGGTGCCATTAGGTCTTTTGAATAAAAGTCTGATAAAGAAACATTTTAAAGACTGAGACTTTTATGCAAGTGATGTAATCTTAGATTGAAATGCATTAAAAAAATCTGTTGAAAGTACTTCATTTTAATCAATTAAGTATGGTATGTTTCCAATAGCCATGTAACACCAGTGTGCTAGCTTATCTCTTTTTGTCACATAAATTTTATCTTAATCACAGAAAAATCTTAATGAATAGTGAAAGACAGAAAGTAACAATTTTACAGTTAGTTCATCAAAGAAATAAAAATTATTTTTTTTCCATTTCAATTGATTCTCAGAAGTTCATAAACAATCCTGCTAAATTATTTGGTAAGCAGCTGTCATTATTTCTTCTAAAATATTTTAGGAGATTTTAAAATATTTATGTTTGTTCTTTAAGCTTTATTTCTACTTTATTTCTACTTTATTTCTACTTTATGCTGCAATTCTAGGAAAAAGAATATGTGTAGGTGACAGAAATTAAACTGCTATATTGTCTTTATTCATAACAGGAGCATTATTTAGTGCTTGGTTAGATAACTGCTACAATTTACCTATATGTATTAAAGCCAAATTAGTTTCTCTGCATGCTGAAAATAATTCTCATGTGAAACCAAGAGTTGTTCATTACACTTTTAGGTTTCTGTTCTAATAGTTTATAAAGATTAATTTTTTGTTTCCATCCACATTCCTGCTTAAAAACGTGGCAGTTTCTGGAGACATTTTGAAGACTTGGATATGGTCTGAATTAGGCAGCAGTGGAGATTATTCCATGTTCCATGCAAGTGCCCAAACTCAAGGAAGTACAACCTATTTGAGACAGAGCCATTTCAGTTTGACTAAAACATATATCCTGAATCTGAAAACCTTCTCTTAATGTAGCTATTAAAACTGCATGGTCTCATAAAACCTCTCACCAAAATTGGGCCAGATGATCTTTTTTTAGTGACAAACTGTTTTGTAAAAAGCTTCCAATTCTAATTATTTTTTCACAAAAAAAAAGCTGTTGTCCTTGAACAGTTTTCAGAGTAATTCTTTCCTCCAGAATGTTTTGGAAAAGGTATATTCTACCTGCAGGTTTTAAAAGCTGCTTTGTAAAATCCAATCTAATAAATAGATCTCTATAAAACTGTGCCCTCTATTTTCTGTACAGCTCTTTGGGGGCAGAGGAATGTATTTAATGATGACTTAACAGTGATAAATAACACTATATAGACTTAACTGCCTATTGAAACAGATGTTATGCTGTGATTTCGTCTTTTTTGAAGATGACATAAAAAAAGAGAACCTATAGGTGTGCTTCTATCCCTTCCATATTCCTTCCCACCGATGCTCTGGGAGATTAGCTATCTTTAATCCTGAAATTTTCAAAGGCTTCATGGCACACATCTGCTTACGTACACTGGGACTCAGCTCAGAGGCAGGATAATAAAGGCATTAAATTCAAGTAGAGTAGAAAATCACAGCTGCAGTAAGCATGTATTAGCAATTGTGCCACATTCATAAATTAATAATTTGCATTGTATTACAGTGACTTCTCTTCAGAAGCATTAAACCTGTCTGTTCACAGATTGTGTGAAAAGTATGTAAATAATTCTTGTGGGTTTGTCTTTTTACAGCTTGTCTTTTTAGCAGGAAGATAACAGAAGGAAAGTGAATTAGAATAAACAGCAAAAATGTTACTTCATTTAAAATAATTACATTTTTCCCTATTTTTCAAAATTAAATCTGAATATTTGAAATACCCTCGGTAAGTCAGTTCTTTGAATACAAAAGTAATAACCACAGTTGAGGCTGCAAAATTTATAGAAGTTAATAACACGAAGTTTTTATATGTTTTTTCACATATGCTTTGGCCTGTCCCTTTTACTTTTTAAAAAAAAAATCATACCATAACTCTCTTCTGTTGATGGCACTTTTAACCTTTATCTTCCATTGCTAAAAGAAATAAACAAAGCTTAAATTCCAGTTCAGAAGCAATTGTTGTTGATTGTGAATGCTACTAGCTCTTCCAGTGCTAAAAAGAGAAAAAAAAAAAAGTTCTTTAATCAAAGGACTTAATGATAAAGAGCCTTATGCACACACATTTATATTTGTAATCTTTATTTATAGGAATAATCCAGTCAGACAGACAGAGCAGATGACATAGGGCATGGAGGGCTCAAAAGCATAGCAGGGGATTGTCCACTTTAACTCCACAGGTAGGACAGAAAAAGCACACCAGGGGCTGCCTGACTGATGGGGACGGGGAACTGTTGACCGGATAGAACTTGTCTGGCAGATTGCTCTCCTGTCTGGCTCTCCCTGTCCTCTGGGTTTATTTAGAGTAAACACGGCCGATTCCTTCACCCTGCATCAGTTATACTTTCTCAGTCTCCTGGCTTTGTTTCTTTCCCCATATTCTCCATCTTTGGTGTTCTTAGATCTTTTTCTGCTGGGCAGCTTCTTGACCTGACATTCCTTATCCTGCATGTGTGCATTAGATTTATTAAGTGTATTTGTTAAGTGTATTGTGATGCTTTTGCCCATGTGAATATTCCACACAATCTTTCCCATTTGTCAGGGTTTTCTCAAATCTGATTCTTTCCTCCCAAACATTCTCTCCTCCCCTTCTCCAGCCTCTGTCTCCCCTCCACAAGACTATGCATTGAGTTGTGCACATTCTATAAGTACAGTCCCTATTCCATCTTCCAAGATGTTAAAAATGCTGAATAGAATTGCACCTGCATCAGACTTCCTTGGTATCCCTTTTCTGAAGTCCTGACAGTAAATAATTGAAAACTATTCACCAAGAGCAAATTTTTTATTAGCTTTGCACTCTGAAAATAGTGAGTCCTGTAAACCACATGGAAGATCAGGATCACGGTTACGCTGACTCAGACCGAAGGAGTACCTAGTCCCTCTACAACATCCAGCAGTAGAAGCCCAAGAAATGTAAGAAGAAAATAGGCATGAGATGACTCTTCCCCCACTATGACATTCTATTTTGCAAAAATTTTGATTTAGAAAATAGTTTACTTATAAGAATATAAGACAGTGTGAAAATCCAAGGTCAAAATCCTTTATGAAAGTCAAGGTACAACATATTTACTGCTTCCTTTTCATCCTTCTGGCCATCTGCCACATCAGGGTAGAAAGTTAAATAGTGTGACATGATTTGTTCGTGACAAACCAAGGTTGACTGGTGTTTTATTTGTTTATTTTTCTTCCAAGTACCTGCAGTTTAAATGTTTAATAATTTTCCCTAGTAGCTTTCTTAAAACGTAATCTGTCTGGTATAAAATTCTGCCAAAGAATAAAGACAAACCTTAAGTTCAGCCTGTTATATTTTGCTGGGAACTTCTCAGTCCTCCATGAATCCTTTAAGACAAGCTCTAGCAATTAAGAAATGTCTTTGAATAACTCCTGCAAATTTGTAAGCTGAAAAAGATGAGATCCTATCAGCATGAACATACCTAAATATTTAGTAAATTCTTTCTATACTGTGGCCTTTTTGAAGTTAGTGTAATGATGCATCAAGGCACAATTCACTTTTCTGGGGAGCACTGAAGGAAATAACGGATAGAATTGTGTCAAGTCTTCTCAGTATCATACTCCACACCCTTTCTCAGTTCATAATGGATCTTCTCAGGAGTGATATAAAAATATCAGCATGGCCAAGAATTTAGATGACCTGGCTTGTGCAATTAAACCAAAACAAAATGGTTCTTCAGACACATGAGTAAAAAGGAAAACAGAAGTGAGAAGTAAGGAAACATAGAATACCAGGAATGAAATGGAGATTAACTGCAATCTAGGTATGAATGAAATAGCAAATGAATACTTTGTCCCATTTTTCAGTGGAGATAATACAGCAACTAAGAATAGTAAAAAAGTGCTTAAGGGAATAAGACAGAGCAACAGAAGTCTCCAGAAATGATCTGTCAGCTAAACACAGCCTACTTACTGTGAAGAAATGGAGAGGGCTAAATAATACCTTTCTTCAGGGCACTAAAAGTACCTGCAAATGGAAATGCTGATTTGCACGGACTGCATTTGTGGGGATTTTGTGTGTATCTGTTCAATTCAGAGCTCGCTCAATACAACTAAAGAATAATAAAGTTATTCCCTGTATTCATAAGAGAGAAAAAGTGGTCAAATAAAATGCAGACATGGTAGTTTGACCTCAACATTAATCAAGGTCTTAGAGTACATTTTGAAGGAAAGAATTGTCAAGGACCTGGAGGTAAATGGGAAAGTGGGAAAAAATACAACATGGTTTTATCAAGGGCAGATCATATCAGACTAACTTAATGTCTTTCTTTGATAAGATAATTGTCCCAGAGAAGAGCAATGCAGTAGACCTAATCTACCTTGATCGAAATAAGGCATTATATTGTTCCTTGTGGGTAGTTATTTAAGGTGGAGAAGATGGGCTTTAATGCAAGAATTGTAAGGAGGAAGTAAGTAAAGGGCTATATTCAAAGAGGGTTCTGTTAAATATGGAAATATCAAGATGAAAGGAATTTACTAGCAGAATTCTTCTAGGACTGATCTTGGCACTGATTTAAGTAGTATTTTTTAACTTGGTAAAAGTAGGAGAATGGATATGGCATTAAGAGATGGCACAAAATTGGAACACGAATAGCCTATCAGAAAAAAATAAATGACCTTATGGACTGACAAAATGGAAACCTAAGTACAGGCAGTAGAGCTGGGTGCTTAGGGATTAATATCATGTTCTTTTAGTATAAGCTGGTGTCTTGATAGTAAAGGGAAGAGATTTAATCCATTAGTTGGCTGAACAGTGACTATGAGGCATCATTATGTCATGGCCATGAAGCCATTTCAGGGTATATTGGATGAAGGATTTCAGTGAAGACAATAAAGTGTTAATATTGTTTTACAAGGCATTGGTGAGACAACTCTCAGAATATTGTTTACAGTTCTTATGACCCACATTGATTCACAGCAGGTGCAGAGTGGGATGGTAAGGGGAAAGGAGTACCTATTTTCTCAGCTGTGATGAAAATAGTTTATCTGGCAAAACAAAGCTTGAAAGGGCATATGGTTATATCTTTATAAGTACGTGTGGGGGTAGATGTGAAGGAAGAAGACTTTTATGTTATAGGGTAACAGTATTTCAAGATCAGATACTTAGAAACAATAATGAATAAATGAGAAATTTAGAAGATGATTCTTGGCAATTTGTGCAAAGCTCTAGAACTGCTTTCCAGACAAGGTTATGGAGGCAGGGACCTGAACTACTTCCAGATGGAAATTTATAAATTAATGAAAGGATATGTGTGACATGGGGAAGTGATCGTGAGTCAGAATATAAAGTTTGTGATATGAAGCTTTGGATATTTACTCACATTGCCAAAATTTAATGGGAAACATGTTTGTGTACTTTTCTTACACAATCCCTTAAACAGAAATGTTTTTAACTGGTCCGTGTGAGAGTTGTTCTATTATTCCATATATAGCAGGATTTTTATTTTCCTTAGTGTAAAGTATAGGAGAAGGGGGACTGCCCTTTCTTAATTTATAGGATTGGCAGCAGATAAAAATGGGGCAGTTTGTTGGGATGTCAGTTGTTAGCTGGATATAACTTGCTTACATACTCAGGGTTAAATTGATTACCTGATTGGGATCAGGAAGTACTTCTTCTCTGAGTCAGATCAGAGGGGCTATGGAGGGTATTGTTTTCCTCACTAACATAAACTGGGATGGGATGTGAGCTTTTACCTTGTGAAATACCTGCTCTTGCAGACTGTTGAGATGAGGCTTATCAGGAAACCTCATGACTTCAATATCTTCTACTGTCTGCTGACACATTGGTGGTTTTCAGTCTTTTATTCTCCTGAGGTACAAGGGGGTGTGATTGCAATGTAGGACATTATTTCAGTATATTGCAAAACTTGATTCAATGTTTGCTTTTTCATATCTTTCAAGAGTTTTATCTGAATAAGAAAATCTCACTTTTTTGAGGTAGCGTGGAGCTGAATAAGAGACAGCCAAGGATAGTTCATATGTATTGGTAAGTTTTGAAAAAGAGAAGGCTGATTATTTTTGTGGACCAGATATTCCCAAGACCTTATAGCAGAGAAAGGCCTTTAATTGATGATTCTAGCTCAAAGAATTTTAAAAACTATTTAGAGGATATCCTGTTTTGTTAACTGGGATCGATCCTCAGGGCTTTCTAGTGTAGGTATTTCACTAACATGCTTAAAGATTCCTCATCTTATTACTAAATGATTGACGTTCTTCAGACTTTATAAAATCCATTTTATAGTAACTACAGACATATTGTTTTTCCTCCTGATTTGGTTTCTTGAATACTGCTACCTGAAAAGAAATATTTGAAAAGTGATAGTGCTTTATCTCATCAAATGTATAAGGAGTCCATGCCAATTAGGCTCCTAACTCACGTGTCATAGTTAAGTGGATACAATTAGATGGCGTGAAAAGTACTGTATTTGTAATATTTAGTTCTAAAGACTGCTTTTTACGCAAATATGGATCTTCAGACTAGAAGCCACAAAGGACTTAACGGTATTAAAAATCTACTAGGTAATTCAGTGTAAATTATTGATATGTCTATGCTTGTAGTGGCTATGCTGACATCTTTCTTGCCACTGATTAAAAACACGATACTCAGTTTATCTTTGTATTGCTTCTTGAATTCTAAATAAGTGTACCCTGAAATTGCATAGTTTGTTTCTTATAACCTGCGTAGTGGTATCGATGCATCGGTTCTGTGATATGGTTTATCTCTTGCAATACAGGAAGCAGGAGTTTAAAAGTTTCTCTTTATAAAGCACAGATTACTGAATGGCAGTATAATCTACTCCTACTCAGTCTGTTCCCTTACATTTATTGTCAGAGAAATAAAATAGCAGATTCATAAGTCAGGTCAAATCTAGTCTGTATCTGTTTTCTTGAGTCCTATCTTAACGTACTCAGATAAATTATCTTTCAGTGAAGAGATGGCCTGAAATGTATATAGAAAATGAATGTCTCTAAACCTGCCAGTCCTCCAAAATCCTCATGTGGCACTTGCTTTGAATTAAGCATATATTTAGTTACCTGCTAGTGATGCAAATAGCAAAATCGCCAATTAGTTTTCCTTTGTTCTTTGTATCATCGGCTCTATGCAGTCCGGTGTTACAAGCCATGGACCCTTTTAAGAAATAGTTGGCAGTTGCATGGCATACATAACTTTCTAAATCCAAACCCCTCATAGATGGAGAACAGTTCCTCCCACGCTTCTCAGTCCCTTTTGGCTACCATCTGGAACAGTAATAAAAGAAAGCTAACTCTTTTTATTATCATCTTAGGTACATAAATCCAGCTGAAAATAGCTTTTTTTTCTAATCAATTGTGTGATTAAATTTAAGCTGAAAAGTTTCTGCTGAGTAATTTTAAGTTTACCTGTTTTAAGTTTTGGTTAGAAATACAGGATTTGTGAAGCTGATTCTGTCAGATTGTTTTCAGTTTAGGATTTTAGATAGCATAATACTCCTCTCCTACACCCCCTCCTCCCGTATTACTCTTGTCTAAGTTATTGTTATCAGGCGTTTATTTTCCTTTTATGCCAGAATCAAGCTTTGAAATATAAATTGGGACTTGGGAAGCCTTTAGGTTCCTGATATCAAAAAAGTCCTCCTGCTAAACAGACACCGCTATCTGTTGGCAGAATGTTGGTTACCTTCTTGTCCTTTACTTGTGTACTTTACATGTGTCCCAGATTGCCTCAGGCTGAGTAGCAAAATGTCTAAACCACCTCCTTTCAAGGTCCCTGTAATTTATATTTAAAAGTCCACCCACAAGATGAAAAATGAACTCTACTGTGTATAATTGAAGAGAAGTCAGTGCAATATTTCAGTGTTCACTTTAATTGCCAAGATATTGTGTTACCCTGCACAGGTTTTGGATTGAGATCTTGAAATGTGGTAAGAATACAGTGATTTGCATTGAGGGAGAGGTAAAGGAGAAAGAATGATTCCTCTGAAAGGCCTGCAAGGAATTTTCAGAGCATGTTGTTGCAGAGGTATTGTAGAGGCTAGAGTGTTTTCTAAGGACTGGAAAGTTTTGATTATGTTCTCTCACAGCACTAGAGAAATAAAAAGCTTGATTTCCTAGCATATTACCAGGCACCTCTTTCAAATGGAGATGTTGGACAGCAAATTGTGCAAGAGTTGTGGAGTAAGAACTACAACATGCAAGGTGTGGTGCATATGTTAATGATTATGATACTGTGCTTCCAGGACTGTTTTTATCTGTGCAAAATGTATCTAGAGTCTTCAGAATGCTTCTTCCATATTTTTTTTTTACATATTAAGTCTGACATGTATTCTTAGTTTGTTATAGACTATAGACTAGGCTTTTGTGGAATATCACAATTGAAATGAGATGGGCCTTATCCATAGGAGAAATCGCTTTAAGAAACGGGTTACCTTGGGGAGACATTTGAGAGTATGGATTTGGTATTCAGTGGGTCTTCCAGAATCCGGCATAAATTTTTATTCTTTGCCTTAAGTATCAATTCAGTAACAGCCTGAATATGTACCCCAAATCAAAATGTAATTCTCACTTTAAACTCTAGAGAAAATTACAAAACCAGGCTTCTAACAGATTCCAATTGTAATGGGGGGAGGAATATTTTTTTAAATTTTTCTTTCCCAAGGAGGCTTTATGTTCTGGTTGTCATCTCATTTTATAGTACTGGATTCCATTTGGGCCAAATATACATCTGGTACTCTGAAACAAACAGTATGTCACAAGGTATTGGATACCAACATCTTAGCTGGATTCAGAACTGTAACTAAGTAAGTCCAAGTCTTTTAACTGATCCCTTCAGCTGTTCTCTTTCACCTTTAGTTTAGGATTTATTTACTCAGGACTTCTGCTAGTTAAATGTATCACTTAAAGATGTTCAAGGGAGTTAAACAGATTGAGGGAAAATTCTGTGTGCTTGACACTTCTTTTAAACATTTTTAGTCAATATCAACTGGGACATTCCATATAAAGAGGAAATCTTACAGGAACAGCACTTGTGGTTATTCGTGGAAAACTTGCAGTATGAATGGTTTTGGTTATTCCTTCAGGGGTAAAAAAAATATTACATTATCTTTCTGCAGGGATTTTTTTTCCTTTCTTTTTATCTTTTCATGGGATAAAAGATGATTGAAAAATTAAGTTGATTTTTCACTTCTTAAAAAGTTCTAAACCTCAATTTTAAATTAATATTGACTGGACAGTCAACACATTTTCAGCTTTCCTTCAATACAGCGTCTCTCTCCTGAAGTGAGTTATTTCAGATGGCTGCAAAAGTATTGCTTAATGACTGTAAGCACTGTCAGAAATCAATAATTTTGAAATCTGTGCTATTTGTACATTTGGTGTATCACTTGAATTCAGTCTTTTTACAGTAGAATAAAAGTGGGTATGGACAATTGTCACAAAGCACATAAATGTGTTGAATAATATTACTTTAAATTGTGGAAAGAATATATTTTTGATATTTACATTATGAACTGTATTATTGAAGCTCTGCAAATAAGTCCAAATTAAAAATATCATAGCAAATAGCATTGTTTTGGATGTTACATATAACCTGTGGGTAGTGACCACAATCACAGTAAAATATGTTCTTTTATATAAAAATATTTTAAGAATTTATAAAACATATTATTAATGAAGTAAAAACACTTTTTCAAGGTATTTTAGGTGGACAAATGATTAGCAAAGCAGTGCCATCCATAACATGAGCTTTAATATTAAGAGCAGCAATGCAAGACAATTCCAAATTTTGTTTGGAGAAGGAAAAAAACGATGCTGAATTTGGATGTTGTATTTTCCAGCAGACAAAGGCAGCTCTGTTGAAGTTCAGTTTTCATATTGCACAGGTATCTGCATCTTGAAGATGCAATTTATTCCCTTTTGTTATATAAATGTATGGTCAGCTCTACGACTTTGATCGTATGTCTGTGGAGTCTATTTATTGGCAATGGGATGATTCTAACCATTTTCAACAAGTAAAAGTTGAAGTTTAAACATCCAAATGTGAGAATTAAATTAAAATATGATGGTATTCTACCTGTACGTGAATTAAGGAAGGGAGGCTGTAGAGAGGTGGGAGTCGGCCTCTTCTCCCAAGTCACAGGTGATAGGACAAGAGGAAATGGCCTCAAGTGAGGTTCAGACTGGATATTTGGACAAACTGTTACACTGAGAGGATTATTAAGCCTTGGATTGGGCTGCCCAGGGCAGCGGTTGAGGCACCATCCCTGGAGGTATTTAAAAGACAGGTTGACATAGGGTTTAGTGACATGGTTTAGTGATGGTTTTTATCAGTTAGGTTGATGGTTGGTCTAGATGATCTTAAAGGCCCCTTTCAACCTAGACAATTCTATAATTCTGTGATTCTAAAGGACATAACTAAGTAGGCTGAACGTGTAGACATATTAAGGCATTCCACCAAAACGTGCAAAATATGCATTTTCAAGACTGTGCTAACACAGTGAAATAGATACCCTGGGATGAACAGCTTTCTCCTGCCTGCTTCTCCCTGTGTTCTCTAGGACTCCAAAAACTACTGCGGCCCAGCCAACTATTCCAAAAGCAAATAGGTTAATGTGCCATCACCTACCAGTTTTGTTTGACATTTAGAATGAAAATCGCCTCTCTCAAAATGTCTCCACCAAAACTGTTGCAGTTTTTGCCAAGACTGTAGCCTCCTTTCTGACTCTCTGAGCAGCAACAACGTAGTGCCTGCTTCAAAGCATTTACAACGTATATAGTCAAGACCAAAATGGAAGACAATTGTGATTACCCAGTTTACAAAGACAAAATCTGAATCTAGAAGATCTAAGTACAAGGGTGTATTCTAGGGAAATGCACAAGTTTCTTTTCATGAGGATGTCATGGTTTAGGTCAGGACAGACTAAATACATGCAGAAATTACTACATGATAAATGAAACTGTTATTCTGTGCATTAATAGTCAGTCTGTCACAGAGGCCACAAATATCTAAAGTTATAGGAAGGTGGATAGCTCTGCTTCCCCTTTTCTTGCTGATAGGAGTAGTGACAATTAGCAATGTGGAGTAGCAGGCAGTGGTAGTTGTGAGCTTGGTCCCATATACCCCTGGAAGTCCTCTACAGCCAGGTATCCCTGAAAGTTCAGTTGTGCTGCCCCCTACTCCTTAATATCTGTTGGGTTTTGCCTTTTTTTTTTTTCTTCCTTTTTTTTTTTTTTTTTTTTTTGATGTATAAAAAAGGAAAAAGAACTCAGGTGTGCTGTGCTGGTGTCTCACAATATCCTGACTGTGCCTCTGTCAGGATGTTCTGACTAGCTCCAGTCATACAGATTTGAATGTAACGAAGTTCAGAAATCGTGATACTAATCACAATTGATCTGGATATTTGTAATTCTGGGAACATCATGCTTACATTTCATTCTGGTAAGATGCCATTATTGTACGTGTTTAAAGTTGTTTTCATTATTTTATTTTAAATAGTTATCTACCACATAATCAACCAAGTCAGAAACTTGGAAGGGTCATATTGTGGGGGTGTAAGTAATTTGTTACGGCTTTAAATGTACTATAAAGTATTTACATTTTGTCTTAACATTTTGTCTGCAAACAAATTTTTTTCTTCTTTCATAAATTAATAACTCAGAAATTCCTACTAAAATGAGTTCATCAGAAACTTCCTTCTTTTCCTTACTTGGAGCTGCAGATTCCTAGCCTTTTTGTCATTTATAAAATAAATGATATGGCTCAGTTGCTCATATCTACAGCCATTGCTGCATTCAGGAGTATGGCCTTCAGAAATGCTTTTCAGGTAAGGTTTGTAAAAAGTGGGGAAAAAAGTAGACATTGGACAATCTTGTGTGCTGGATGCTCTTCCAGTTTATGTAACAGGATTGACTGTCAAGCTTTTTTAGGGTGAGGACATTGTCCTTTCAGGTGCTTTACAGATGAATCTCCAGAGTGTGGAGCACATTCTTCCCTTTAGCGAACCAACAGTTGTTCACCAGTGTGCAGGAAAACCTGAGCTAGTGTGATTTAAATGAAGTAAAATTGAGACAAGGTGTAAATTAAAATAGGTGCTTATTTAACCTGCTTTATTTTTTTTCCCCCCAAAGAAACTGCTGATTGCTGGTTTCAAATATATTGTGCCAACTGTTGGAAAGATGTCCCAGGACAACCGAAAAGATGCCCGTGTGTTCTCCTTGGTCTGGCTCCTGCATCCAGGTCATCTAGAGGGAGGAGGAGCAAGAAGCTTCTGCAGTGGATGACAAGGCAAGTGTGACAAAGTCAGCAAGGGCTGGAGAGATGGATGCTGAGGGTTTCTAAGAAGCACTAAGGATCCTCTCTCTGAGAGCCTGAATAGAACCAAAGGGAAGCCTCAGATGTGATGGGGAAAAAAAAAAAAGTTTTTTCTGAGAATCTGAGTAAACTTTGTTCAAGTCAGGAAACCACTTGGAGAAGGCTCATGTTCCATCCATGCAGCAGTGGGGAAAAGATTTGTTTTCAAACCTTGTATTTACTCAGGCCCACCCAGCTAAAATGAGTTTTCTCTACCAAAAAAGAAAGCTCAGTCTAATCCATTATTTTCTGTTCTAATAAAATATAGTTTTGAGATTAGAAGGCTTTGGTGTGTCTGTTTGAAGATGGTAAATCCACCTTCATATCCATGACAGATAGACAGAAGTGTGGAGTCCTTTACACTTAGTTACTTTTACTGCCAAGTTAGGATACAGTTTATTTAGGAGTATTCAAGATGCAGCTACATATAAGTGGTATGGGTCTAAGTCAAATTTAGACAGCATCCAGGAAGTCTGGATAATTTAAAAGTATGCATTGTTGTTTTTCATCTGAATTAGGTCTGCTAATAAAGCTGCAGGATAGATGCAGGCATTCCATCATAAAAGCATTTTTCAGGCATTACCAGCAGGTAACTTTATCCATCTAAAGAAAGTGCTGTAGATTTAACTGTGCCTCGTGATTAAACCAGGAAAATGCCTTAAACAGATAGAGATGTAGTTGATGTAATGAACGCTTGCAGAAAAGCGTGGAGGGAAGAAACTGCAAGTACCATCAGTTGTGGCTCCAGCTTTCAGACTTGCCTTTCAGAGGGGCCTGTTGTGTTTATTCCTCTGGTGTGTTCGGTGCCCAGTGGGTGTTCTGCTGTCATCAGAATTTTACAGAAGTAGTAGCATTGAAGCCAAGTAATGGGATTATCTGGTATTTTAGTAGAACAAACAGGTCTTGATACTCAACACGTTTCCAGCTGATAATCAGTTGGATTACAGGAGAACTATCTCATTTGTCAGTCATAAGGTTTTTCCTAAACTATAAAAATGCATGTGTTAATTAAGGACCCATTGTTGCTGTCTCAAGAAACATTTAGTCTTTTTATACCATACTTATTGAATACTTTTTATGACTAAACATCTAATTTTAAATTGTATTCTGTACATTTTTTTTCTCCCAGTGTTAGGAGTTATTCAGGAAATTGTGTGAACAAAGACCATATACAAAATAATAATAAATAAATAAATAATAGCATGACAAAATAAATAAAGAAACCCAAACACAATAATAAAAATCCCCCCCCCCCCCAAATCCCAACAACCCACAAACGCTTTCTCTGTAGAACGAATTCTCAAGGCATTTATGACACTGGTTTCTTCCACTTCCATTTTTTCTTGATCTCCTTTTACCTCCAGTATAAATATCTTGAGACTTTTTGTACCCTAAAATTCTCACCTCAGAGGAAGACCAATCAAACAGAGATTGTGGAAATTAACACTGACAGAGTTGCTAACCTTTTGAGAAACTTCCAATAAAATTGCAATTTTTGGTGATATTCACCATCAGGAGAAAAGTTTATTTTACTTGTCAGGGCTAGTCTAGCAAATGTACAGAAAATACAGTTTTGAAAATCTAAGATGATAATTTTGCCTTTGGTCACTAAATTCTAAGTTGACTTTAACCTCCATGCATCTCTTTTGACTTCCCTACATAGGGCAGAAGTCAGGGCAGATTTGGTCCTACAACTTAGAATATGTACAGGAAGTGAAAGCAAAATGTTCTTCTGATTTAATATTCTTGCTCTGTAACTGTGTGTATCTGGCATAGCATGAACAGTGAAAGCTGAATACCCATCACTAGATAGAGCTGTGCATATTTAAAAAGAAAATAGCACTGCTTTTTACACACTATTTTGTATGGAGACATTTTATCACTTTCAATTAAACTTGGAGGGAGAATGAGCCTACATGTAAGAGAAGGAGCTTTCTCAGTTTTTACAGGGGTTTTCTCAGATGCTGCTCAAAGGCTGATTTCAATGTTCTAAGATGTTAAAGCCTTCCACAATTATGTTTTCAAAGCTGTCTGGATGTTACATTCCTACGGAAACAGACAATTAGAATAAGTAATTTTCTAGAGATTTAGTTTTTCTGCAAAGACTATGAGGTTCACTAATGTAAATATGTTTTACATAGTATACGGTAGGGTTTTCTGTCCTGCATTTCAGGAATTGCATGGTTTCCAGAAGACCAAGTTGCTGGTAATCATGGAAATTTAAAAAGACAAAATGAAAGTTTCAAGTTAACAAGCTGAATTATGATCTTGGTTGAATCACATGAGATCCCTAACACCCAGGGAATGCTAAAGGTTGATCCTGCTGGCATATGGTTTAGAAGCTAAAATTTCAAATGATGTTGATCTGGCATCTGAATTGTATTGCTCTAGATTTTATAGGCATGTGGATTACTAATACTTAATATATGATATTTCATTTTTTTAAAATCTTCTATATTTTTGCCTAACTGCTTCATATGAAGTTTATTTCCATATTCTCTTTTCCTATGGAATTTAGCACATCATTTTGTTGTAGAGACATGAAACACCTTTCCCACGTTAGCATGAATTGCCTCTACGAACAGCTAGGGGGCTGTATTATCCCACTTTTAAACCAACAAGACATAAATCGAGGGATACAACTATTACCAGTCGATCTTAACAACTTTTTCCGTACCAGTTTGGGCAAACATCAATGTGTATCAGTATGTATATCAGCCTGTATATCAGCATTTAAAGTTTAATGGAATCGTTTGTATAAGATACAGAACTTCACAAGCGGCTGCAGTTTTGTCTGTGTTTTCTTAAGGGTATCTAAGTGGGCTGTGTTTCTTAAATGCAAGCTCTCTGAATTGGATTGTACTGTTTTAGTATTTATCTATCTGTTTTACTGAAATCATAATCAGGTTAAATATTAAATATGAGTTCACCTAGGAATTTTGTAGCTTTTTGGTTTTGGGAAACGACTTTAGGAAAAACTTCCTGGCCAAGAACAGCTGTGGGAATTTACTACCAGGTCTGATTAAAGTGGAGGGTGGAGAGTGGGGTGTTCTTTTCTTATACTTTTGCATCAATTGAGTCACTCAGTAATTTGAATTGCACTTCCACGTGTTTTTTTATTTGATTACTGTGTGAATGCTCATTGCTTACTTCGCTTTTGTTTTATGTTTTCCCTGATACTTACTGAAAGCTCTAAACCCAAATAAATGACAGGTTCAGTAAAAACTCAATCTTGCTTTTGTGCTGCAAAAGCCCATTCAAGGCTTCATAAGCCCCTCAAAATTGATTTTTGGAGCACTGTTATTTAATCTGTCCCTTTCAAAACTTTAATGCCTTGAGCAAATCCTTCTTGCCTTATTCCCACCACTAGGCGCTTTGACTTCATGGTAAGCAGATAAATGTAAGACAAAAAATTCTGTTCAGAATGTTCCCCCAGTCTCTAGTAATTCTCTAACTTGTCGATTCTCCCTTTCTCGTTATTGAATAAAGCCTCCTGTGTAAACACTACTTTTTTGTGCTCCCATGGCACACTGACTGTTTCCCATCAGTTGCTTGCTCTCTCCCCCACCTGCTCTATCTGACTCATTAGTTCAGCTTCAGCTTTGCTTCACCTATTCTTTCCCCAAAGAATTATATTTAAAGTTCATGGCACTGTTCTTATGCTCAGCATGCTTTTTCTACACGTATCTACTGGGCCTGCAGATAATATTGTGTAATGTTCCCCAGGCTCAGTGGCTCCAACTCCAGTATTTCCTTGCAGGGTTCAGTCTTTAAAAGGAGGTCTACGGCAGAGATGGCAAAGGGAATCTGCAGGCCAACTGTGGGCCAGCCAATGTATTAATTTAAGTGCTAATTTACATGCAAAGGAGAAGGCAGAAGGAAATTCAGTAAAACTGAATGCAGAAAAAGCAGTATTCTAACTTTGCACATCATGTGAGGCTGGCCTCAGGTACGTCGTGGCCCTGACCTCAGGTGTGGTTTGATGCCGTTGCTGTGTTCAGAGCACTCGGGTTCAGCCTGCAAAGGGGACAGGGAGCTTTAAACTGCCCACAGTTAGGGGTTCACTTGTCTCAGCCTACTTTGAAAGAACAGCGGTTGAAACACTGGGTTTTTTTATAGAATTTTTAGTAGCAAATAACCCCTCTATTGTTATTACTTTGTCTTTTCTTTATTAAAAGTTTTCAATGAAAGAATACCGCCTAATGCAGATAACTATAAAGAACCAAGGAACTAAAACTATGTAAAGAATGAGCAGTAGCAGTTAATGCTGGCCATAAGTAGCTTGAAGTAGTTAGTACTGTCTTCCACATTATTTATATTGTAATGGCCTTTAAACAATAATTCAGTAGTGATTATGTTGTCATCTGCCTTCTGATGAAGTGTTTGTCCTTACCAGCTGTACCTTATATATGTAATATTATAGTAATTGTTCTGGAACTTCTTTATGAAACTCAGTCAACACAATATAAAGCCAGCTCAAATATCCTTAAAATTTTCACATCAAGGACTTCTGTATAGCTTATTTTTTAATTATTATTCATTTGATTGAAGAACTTTATGGTTTGAGCAATTGTCAAATAGATCTTTGGCTGAAATCAACAGCAAAAATCCATTGACTTAATTTTACTCTGGAGGAGGTAAAAGGCAATTGGAAAAGAATGTGCAAAGAGTAGAAGGATTATGACTCCAACCACACAGTGGCTTAGGGGTTGTTGTCTGGTATCTCTTTAAATTCTTAGAAAACCTGATCTACAATTTGTGGCAGAGTCTACACAAACAATACCAACACAACATGGCACTTCAGTTCACGAAAGCTGCACACCTTGTGTGTTAAAGTGACACCAGTCCAACACACAAGTGACTTCAGCTACCCCAAAGCACAGCGATCCTCTGTGAATGAAGTATTTATATTGTCTCAGTGCTCACAGGACATGGAAATTAGTTTAGTAATAAATGAAAAGGATGGCATCCAGAGATTAATTAAAAAATACTAGAAACAAGTTCAAAAAAATTATAAATAATTCCATCTCTGAAAGAGAAATAATTAATTTCTGCTGTAGAACAAACGTCCTGGTGATTTGCAAGAAGCTTTCTCAAACCTGTAGTCTGGTTAAAGAGTGTGGAGCAGTCAGACATTCTGAGCCACTGTAAGTAGCATGGACTTTCTACTTGGATTTCTTTTTTTTTTCTCAGAACATAGTTGCATTTTAAAACTTTTTGGGATTAAGAAATTCTAACCTTTTTCACTTTGGGTGATAGTTTTCCACAGATGAGTCAAAATACTGGCAAGAGGAGTGTTCAGTGACAACATTCAGAATTTCAGATGCATGCTCTCCAGCTGCCCTGCTATTTCTGAACCGTCAGTAACATTTTATTCAATTTTTAACACTTAAAACATGATTTCAGTTTCACTGTAACAGTAAACACCCCACAAAAGCTGTTTTTTCTAACAGTGAAAGTAGCTATTGGTGCAGAGATTTGCAATGTGTTGCTTTTATATGTGAAATAATACTCTGCGTGTGTGTGTGTGTGTATATATATATATGTATTCAGGACATTAACTCATGAATGGTTTTGTAAATAGTGGCCTGAATTTCAGTCTTATTTTCAGTTGTCTTGCTCTGCTGTGAATGTCCTAGCTATTCCTGGCTTACACTTCTAAATAACAGGAGATTAATGCTACCTGTGTATTAGACATAGAGATAACTTCTATACAAAGCTTATCATGTGCCATGATGGCCTCAAAATTACCAGTGAAGTAGTAATCACCTCTCTATAGCACCCAGGTCAACTTCTATTGAAGAGTTTGCAAGGCCAACTTCTTTAATTAAACACCAGCTATTTCAAAAGCTGAACCTGACTTGTATCCTCAATGCCATCACCAAGTTAGCACCTTCTAATTATCTTGAAATACTCTAGAAATCCGGTTGTTTTGTTTCTCCAATAACACCCTGGTACATGCAGCAGATAATAGATTTTGTGACCAATAGTAGATGTTCCTTCATATTAAACGTCCAAAGCACAATCAGTTGTGACTTAATCGGCTGCAACTAGACATTGCTATTATGACTTCAGGGAGAGAATCAGTACTCTGGATGGTTTAGCTTTTTTTTTTTTTTTTTTTTGGTAGAAATCTGTTTGTAAAGAAAAAGGGGCAGGAGAGGAAAAAAAAATATAAAGCTTCCAGGGAAGTTCTGTGAATGTCATATTCTCTGTATATCCTGGCATATGCTAAGCTTTTAAATAAGTGTTTCTGAAGTACCTTACGACAGTTTAGCTCCATCTGCCACCCCGTTCTCGCTGTAAAAGTGGCCAGCCTGATCATTTTCCATCTCCTGAGGTGAGGCAAACTCCTTTAGGCAAAATTTATCGCGAGGAGAAAAATTTATTGTGAGAAGCAAATTCCTTAAGTCAAATGGGCCAAAGAGCTTGTTGGCAAAATTGACAAGCGTATACTGATTTAAAACCAAAACACGACACAACTAACCAACACTTGGTCACAGCTAAAACATAAAAACACCTGAATCAAATTTTCTGCGTATGAAAACAAGGAGATCTGGAAACTGACGCTATTTTCGGCTAATTGCCTTTTGTTGGGTTTCGGGGGAGCGCTACATAGTAGCAACTGTGGGAAAACCACTAAATAGTTCTCTGTTTGAACCATCTGTCACGAAGACGGGACATATGTTCGCGTTGTTTATGCAGGAGCCAAGTGGAAGCCGATACACTCGGCTCGGCCCCGGCCGAGGGCTGGCCCACGCCGAGCACCGCGGGGATGCTCCCCCCCGCGCCCTGCGGAGCGCAGCCTGCGCCGGGCGGTGCTTCCTCCGCAGGTGCGGGGCCTGCGCTAAGGAGGGCTGCGGGGGAAACGCGGGCGGGCTCCCTCCCTCCCGACCTCGCCGCCCCTCCGGGTCGCGACGGGACGCCCCGGGCTTCCCCCGCGGGCGGCGGCGGGACCGGCAGGGGGAGGCCGTGGCCGCCGAGCCCACCGCGGAGGGCGGCGGAGCGGGCGGGAAGCGGGGTCGTCCCCACCGGCCCCGGCCCCGCCGCCTCTCCCGCAGCTCCCTCAGTCGGGGCCGGGTTCCGCCGGGGAGACGTTCCCGCCGCCCGCAACGCCCCGGGGTCCTCCCGGAGCCTCCGCCGCTGCGCCTCGCTCGGCGGAACCGGGGCAGCCGTCCCCGCCGGGGTTCCGCGCCTCCGGCCGAGCCTCCTTCCCCGTCTCCCCCCTACTGAGCCGCCCCCCTTTCCTCTGCCAAACTTTCCCAGCCGCTGCCGCCAGCGCGGCACCTGCCCCCACCGCTCCCCGACCCGGCGGCGAGCGCACCGCGCAAGCTGCGCGCCCGCCCCCCATCCGCGCACCGTCCCCTCCCCCGCGGAGACCAATAAATAAAGTTGCAGACTTGGGGGGGGGCGGAAGAGCTGAATTGCCCCGCGGGGGGAGAGACTCGGGCAGCCTTGGGGAGCCCCAGCTACGGGCTGCAAGTGGCTGCGGGGTTGTTAGCGGCTCGCCCCGGCTGCGGGGCCGGGGGCGGGCGGGTGCCGCGGATCTTTTTCCCTCCCCTCGTGTGTCCCCATCCCGCCCCCTCCCCCCGCCGTGTGTGCTCTCGGTCCCTCCCTGGGAACAGGCGCTGCCCACCCAAGGAGGCGACCGGCGCTCCTGCCCCGCTGCCGCTCGCTCACTCGCACACACACGCACACACACACGCACCCGTACCCGTACCCGTGCGTGCGCCCCTCTCGCTCCCGCACTGAAGTCAGTGCTCCTGTTTTCAGGTTGCTCAGACCTGAAACGTAAAGGGAAAAGCTCAGCGTTTGCGTGGCTGCTCCTGCCGCTGGTGGTGGCAGCGGTGAAGAGACGAGAGGGTTTTTTGTTTGGTTTGGGGTTTTGTTGGTTTGTTGGTGGTTTTTGTTGTTTTTTTTTTTTTTTCTCCCTTGAATTCAATGGATCTGAACTCGGAGTCTTTGGACCTCGGCGGTTTTGGAATATCTACATGCTGATCCTCTTTGTTGTGGCACATCAGTTCGTTTGGGGAAACCATCCGAAGACGGCAAGATGTTCCTCGCTATCTTGTACTTCGCTTTGCCCTTAGTGGGTAAGTTGCTGGCATCTGATCCGTACATCGCTTCGTAAAGCAAAGCATAGGGTTTATGGGATCGGGTGTCTGACGGTTGTCAGTCTATTGTTTAGGCAGAACGGTGAAGTTTTCAGTAGTTTATACGGCTCTGCCTCACACCAGTTAGCCCAGTCTACGTTTAAAGCTCTGGGAGATCACAGGCTTAAATACTTGCTTGTGTAGCCTCTTGTTAAATTGGCTTCTTGCAAGTTAGAGGGAAACTTTTCGTTTTGATAAAATAAGGTTGCTTGGGGAGGGCGGGGGTGGGGGGGTGGGGGGGTGACAAGAGCCAGCTGAAGGATTCATCTTCACCTGAACCTGGCAGCCTGCCCAGCTGCGAGTGGTTTGCAGCCCAGACTGATTTCCTTTCCATAGGAGAGGTTTGCGTTTCCATCTGCGTGTGGCTGAGGGAGCGTGACAGGGGGCACGATGGAGAGGAGGGAGTTAATGTCATTTGCTTTGTTCTCCTGCAAAAACATCATACGTGGAGAGAAACGGAGAGGGGGGAGTCATAAATTCTACCTTTACACATGTAGAATAAGCAAAAATGTGTGCAGCCTTTAAAAAGTGACTGACGCAAAAAGAGGGTAATATCCCTGGGTGAGGATGCTGAGCTCTCCGAGCGGGTTGTTGGTGGATGTAATTGAAATCACAGCAAAGCTCTTGTGGAAAGTGGGGCCGAATATTTAACCCCTCAGTTAAACACTCCAGCGGCAAGGTTATTTGTTTCACCAAAATGGATCTAAGGAATGCTTGTTTTGCCAGGCACGTTATTAACCCCCGTGGGTTTTCCTTCCTTTTTGCATTTTCTTAAATCAGCCTCAAATCAGCCGGCAGGGTGAAAGCATACTGTTTCCTTGGGCTCCCACAAAAGTGGATCTAAGACCCCACCCAAAACCCCCCGTGTGCCTTTTTTTTTTTTTTTCTCTCCCGAGGTGTAGCACGAAGCCGGGAGGTTTGCAAGGTGCTGCCCGCGGGGCTTGGCCCTATGTGCTGCCTTGGGGAGGTGGCGCCTTGTGCTTCTCAGATGCCTCCTTTGGAGCCCGGGGTTAAACCAGCCTCATCCCTCACCAGGAGTTTGTTGGTTTGTGTCTCCTCTCTCTCTCTAGATGTACTTCTGTCTGCAGAAGTGAGCGGGCTGCCTGGAGGGGACCGCCTGGACTGCGTGAAGGCCAGCGATCAGTGCCTGAAGGAGCAGAGCTGTAGTACTAAATACAGGACGCTGAGGCAGTGTGTAGCCGGCAAAGAGAGCAACTTCAGCCGGGCGACGGGCCTGGAGGCGAAGGACGAATGCAAAAGCGCCATGGAAGCCCTCAAACAGAAGTCTCTGTACAACTGCCGCTGTAAGAGGGGCATGAAGAAGGAGAAAAACTGCCTGCGCATTTACTGGAGCATGTACCAGAGCTTACAGGGTACGGTTTGAAACCCCCAAAAACACTACGCTCCCCTAAAGGCAGGCTGTGATTCTGCAGCCCCTCGCATCCGCAGCTCCTGGGGCTAAACCGAGGGTCTGACCCCCTAATTCACATTCTGCTCTTCAGCTGCAAACTGAGGACCTTTCATCCGACTCACGAACAGCTGCCGCTCCGTGTCCTGTTGTTGGGAAATCCACAGGGAGGGTTTCCTCCAGGGGACCCGGCTGACCTCTCTAAACCAGTCAAAAGATAAGGGCGTTAGCAAGTGCTAACTACAAACAAACTACAAAAACAATCATTTGGAGACGTTTTCCTAATAATATTTAAACTCCTTAATTAGGACTCACCTAACAAGATCACAAGGCGCTGGAACTAGTTTCTTAGCTCTTTGCTGAAAGTTAAATGTAGTATGAAGAGGAGCGTTGTTTTAAGGAAAAGTTTATTCTTTCCTTGCCTGTATTGACTAGCAATATTCCCTGGGCACACTGAGGCAGAAAAAAAAAGAAGTTTGTGCTTCCTGGAGTGTGTAGAACTGCCAGTTAGAAGGGATATGACAGTGATTGACTCAGGACTTCTGTTCTTGATGTCACTGGCAAATTTCCCATTCTCTACTGAGAACACTCAGGTCCTTACATGAGATACATCGTTTTTAGCCCTCTTTTGCTCTGGCACTGGAGTTGAAGATGCGTTCTTTTACTTCAGTGTGGTCCCCGTTTAACTCTTTTCTGTAGTTGCTTCTGCAAAAAGAAGCAGTCTCCTGTTTGTTTATCCAGGCATCAACTGGAACGTTTTAATGAGTCAGTATATATTTTTTTCTAACTTCCATAATAAACTACATTACTCTTGGACGTGTTCTGCATCATAAAAAGTTTCCCTTCCAATAGCATCTTGTTAGGAGTGTTTTATTCCAAACAAGCTAGTTTTTGGCTGTGGCATGGGCTGCTCCTCTGAAAAAGAGCTCTGCTGTTGGGGTGAATGAAGAGGAACATCCTTGCTGCAGCTTCGCTCCTGCTGAAATAGGACAGTCCCTGTGATGTCACAGGCTGTCTCTGCAAATTATGACCTTATCCATGGAGGAAGGGCAGAAAAGAACTAGTGGCAGGAATAAACAACTTGCTTCTTTCAGGTGTTTTTATAGATAATGCTTTGAGGAGAAATAGCCACACAAATCAGGGGAGAATATCTTTTGCAGTTACAGAGCAGCTTCATCTCAGAGTAAAAGTAAACAACAGAATCTTATCCTGAATTTTTGTATTAAAAAAATCAAATATTTTTTGTCTTTAGGAAACGACTTGCTTGAAGATTCCCCTTATGAGCCAGTTAACAGCAGACTATCAGACATATTCAGGCTAGCACCAATTGTATCAGGTAAGCAGATATAAAATTCTCTAACTGAAACATGATTACAATCTGCTGCTTTGTAGTTGAATTATGGAACTTTCATGCTCTCTTAAATAAAAAGAAATGTTAATGGCTTTCTGGATTTAGAGGTTCATGATATAGGTGCACAAAAGAAAATATTAATTGGTTTTGAAATAATAACTAAAACTGAAGGAGTGCTTGTCAGGGTGGCAATTTGTATTCTTCTTGAGTCATTCTTGACAATAAATGCTAAATTTTCCTGTAGGTGGCAACCTGATTCCCTGCGTTCCTCATTTACAAATCAGTTCCTTTTTGGGAACGTGGTCAGTGTGAGTTACCTCCCATTGACATTAAAGAAGATCAGATGATCAGTCTTTCAAATGTTTGCATAAGGGAATGCTTTGAAAAAGAAATATTTCTTGTAAGAAATTTCAGAATTAAGGCTGCTGCTTTTTTTTTTTTTTTGAACTGCTACCTGTTTAAAGAGCCTATTCACAACTTCCTTTTCTATTTTTTTTTTCCTGAACACTTTTGCTGTTGTGTGGCTGTCTTTCAGAACTTGCTTGTAGTAATTTGAATATATTGCTCAGTAATTATGCTGTTTGTTTTTTATCAGTCTAAATTATACTCATTTTGGAGCATATTTATTAAAACAGTGATTTTTAGGCATTCACAGGGGTTGCAGGTTGGAATTTATTTTATTTTTTGGAGTTTCAGAAAGTCTTAGGAGGGTGCAGTCAGTACTCAGGACCTTTATTTGTTCAGTTACATAGAAGAATTGAATGTGGACAGTATAACACGTAAGTCTGTTGGTGTCGAAGCTGTCATTAACTGACATGCTATGGATAAGCATTAGTAGATGGCTCTTTAAAAGAAAGAAGAAAAGACCAGAGAGAGTGGCTTGACCAATTTTCAGAAGTACTTACACTTTTTAGGACCCCAAGTCTCATTAAAAGCCAGGGGGACTTAGGTTGTTAAGTATTTAATGGTACAGATTTTCAAAGGCATATAGACACATGAAATGTAGATAACTGCCCATTGGGATTTTCAAAAAGGACTAAGTGATTTAAAGAGGCGTTAGATGCCCAGGAAGTTTCGAAAATTCTAAGTGCTTAATGCATCTTTAGGTATCTTAATGCCTTTGAAACTCAGCCCTTTAGTCACTTTTCAAAATATGACTTCAGATCCAAATCACAGAACATCTTTTGAAAGCATTATCCTAGTTTGGTGAGCATGTCTGTTGGAGAAATAATACAGAACAAAGATTAATTTATATTCTGGTTTTTTATGGCTTAAACCCCCTAACTGAATGCAAAACCAAGACAAAACCAAGCAGATGGGTTCAAGGCTGTTTTCTTAAAGTTTATGGTTCTAACCTACCTCAGCAGTTTTATGATCTCCATAGAAATACTGCATGTACATTCTGCCTCTCTGTTATTTTTAAGTATCTCCATTTACTTGCAAAGTTATAATCTTAAAAATGTAATATTTTTTTTTTCTACTTATTCTGTGCAACAATGAAATAAGACATAGTTGCCAACAAGTGATGTCTATCCTACCAGGGTCACTGGAGATGCTGCTAGACTGGTTAGGACTCATTCTGTGCTACTAGTTCACCCCAAGTTGCTGTTCACTTTGTCAGAAATTTCAGGTTTACAAGGACTGGAGGCCAAGATTCCCAGAGAGCAACAAAAGAGAGTTGTAATACGGTGGGAAACCACCAGCATTTGGAAGTATTGTAATCTGAAAGAAAAAGATTAGCAAAAGCATTTTTCTTATTTTCTTTCTGCATGCTACCTTCTTTAAAGCTGCCTAGTCTGACAGATTTTTTTGCAGGGCTCTGCAAATACCCTAAACAGCAGAACTTGGTAAGATTTTTGTATCTTGATTAAAACAACAAAAAAAGCCCTGTACAAGCAGTGTTGGCAGGGGTTTCATAACTGGTGTTCTGCTAATGTGGTCATTGGGTTTAGAGATGTTGCTGTAGCATTCACTCTCATTAAAGTTACTTGGGTGTAATTAAAAGCAGCAATTAACCCTTACATCTCACTAAGGCCATTCTGTGGTACTTTATGGCTTGGTATATATCAAGCATAATGTTTTTGCCATCTTTATGTTTGGGACAGTGCAGAAAATCACCACAGTTGTCTTTTATGGTACATATAAAAGGGAAAAACATCAACTAAGATGACTGCTTTGGGTGTTACGTAAGTCTTTTGCAGTGTACGTAAGTCTAGAAATGGAGGGCAGTTTTGAAAACCAGTTAAAGATAGTCTAATTTTCTACTGAAAGCTGTTCAAAGCTGCATCCTCTGTGGAAACAAGGTGCCATTTTCTCATTAATAGTTCAAGCATCAATATGGTGTTTTAAAACAAAAATCAGGAGTATATTGCCTCTTAGTAAGTTTGAGTTTCTCTCCAGTTCATGTTATGTTAATGGAACAAGTGATGCAGTTGTGTTACTAAAGTGAAGCTTTGTTTTATATTTTTAAGTGGTCTGTGTTACGCTGGGTCTAGTGGTGTAGTTAGTCTAGAAGTAGAAGGACAACCTAAATTCTTTGTGCAATTTCAAACAATGTCCAACAACACAGAAAAGAAAAATTTAAACCTACAAAATTATTTATCATAGTTCTAGCTGTTAAGCCCAGGGTATTGTATATTTATATACTAATAAGCATGAATTTTGCATTTGAATCACTACTAATTTTGCAAGGAAAGTGTAATTTATTAAAAAAAAAAAAATTAGGGGCTAAAATAGGAATGTGAGTTCAGTGTTCAACTTACTTGTGGTGATGTATCCTGAGTGAGGCTCTGATCTTCCTCCCTTTCAGTCTACACTTCATAATTCAGCTTCCTCTGTAAAGTTAGTCCTCTGACACCTCACATGGCCAGATCCAGGACTGTGAGACTTCCCAGCTGAAGGACAGGGCTGCCTTATTTTTGTTTTGGGCATTCTAGGTCTGCATTTTCTTTAGAACTACTATGTCTGATGTGGCGCTTCTGCCTCAAGGGTGTGAATTTCTTCCTGGCAGGCAGCTCTTCAAATTACTGAGAGCTTGCATGTATGTGTTTTAGAGAGTAACAGATTTGGGCTAGTTATTATGATGTAAAGATTTTGCTTAAACAGACATTTTTGCTTAAACCTTAACAACTTCTGAGAGGTGAAAACATTTTAAGGCCACTGACTTCTGTCACAACTACAGTGACTGTAAAATCTGTTGATTGGATTTCAGAGGTGCATTTCACACCAGATTAATGATAGATGCTTGAATTAGTCACTTGTTAAAGCTATCTATAGCTTTTTGCTACCTGGGGAACACTTTTCCTCTTGAATTTGTATTGTGTTTGACATTGGGTCTTGAAACTGGAAGAAAGCTTATTATTTTGGTATCAACTAATACAGGAGAGTGGTCATCTCTGTGGCATGGTGTAAGAAAATATCCCATATAAAAACTGTAGCTTCACATACATGTAGAGATACTTAGAAAATAAAAGTTTCTGAAGTGTCTCATTCATTTCAGCACAAAATGGAGAGCCGCTAACTCTGAATAAAATTCTTTAGGCCGTATCTGTGATGTGGTACACCACATTTTTAACTTAATGCTAAAAAGAATTGACTATTTATATCAATGTATTTAGGATGACATAATGCTGTCCTCCCATGGATTCGCTTTTAAGTTGCCTAGTTAATCATAGGCTTATTATCACATTGTTTGGCGTTGTGTATCTTTTCTTCTTTCTTTCACATCTATTATGTTCAGAAATAATCTTACAGAACAGGCTACATAAATCAGAATATTTATTAAAACATGTAGGTCTTGTTGCTAATCTGTGGAGAATTGGTCTGTTACATGCTGCTAGTTATGTTTGTTTCTAGTTGCTAAAATACAAGACAGGTAGAAATTAATTATTTTGCCAATATTTCTTTTTAGTGTAGTAAACTGTTTTTGTGAAGTGCCTCTTGTATCATTAACAAATGAGAGACAGAAACTGGCTCATATAATTATACGTGAAAAAGGAATGTTTCCTGATTCTGCCATTCTCATGAGAGGCTGTTTACTCTCTAAAAAACTCTGGGAATCTTCTGTTGCAGGATATATATGCAAGTTTATATTTTAAAAAGGGTATATTTAATATTTATTATGGTAAGTTTTTTAATTAAGAACACTGGACAGCACAACACACAAGGCTTTTCTGTGGAGTGGAAGCACACAGCACATGAAATAAGCATGTTTGATTTGCATACTGATTAACCTGAAAGTACAAATACAAAAAATTGTCATCAGTACAATGGCCTTTTATTGTATTTAAGATATTGAGGCTATAAAAACTTAGCAGTGCTGGAATTCTCAGAAGGGTGTGGGTACTTGTGGGGTTATAAATTAGGCAGTAGGATTTGATGAAGATGTGTCTGAGTCTCCCTCTAGGATCTCTGTGGTGTTCAGCAGCAGAGTGGGTTAGTTAGCATTTCGCTTCTTCCTCCGAGTTTTTCAAAGTCTTAGGCATCCTGTGTCATTGGCATTCCTTCACTGGTCAGAAAATAGATTCTTTCCCCAGAAAGATTGATGTCCAGTATGCAAAACAGTTCCTTCAAGATTTGACAGACTTCTAAAAGGGGGATACTTCCCTCTCCCCAGCTTAAAACCTGCTCTGAGTGTTGGTGACAGCTACCTGCCCCCTCCCCATTATTTTATTCTTCTCAGGGATGGGGTAAAGACATCACCCAGTTGTGTTTCCTTTGGAAAAGTTATCAGCAAAGGTGGGGGAGGAAGGTTGAGGTTTCTCAATACAAATTCCCAGGATCCAGAGAAAAAGGAGCTTCCTTGTCTGTGTGCTTCAGGTCCTTCAGGTTTCTTCGTACCTTGTCTTTGTGCTCCCTCTGTAAAGAGGGGCTGTAGAACTAGAAAATACCGTGTTATAGGGAATTAATTTTCCCCAAACTTTCCTAACCCCAAAATTCTTTTAATCAAGAACTGAATGTTTCCCCATAAGTTTTACAATTCTTGAAGTAATGTAAGAGCTGTGTTCTGGGTAGTATGTCCCTGACACTATAATTTGCTGGGCTTTTTTTCCTACATGGTAATTTACTTTTTGTTTGTTGAATCCATATATAGCACTTTTACAACTGTTTATCAAAAAGGTAAGTTAGAGCTCTGTCCTAGCCAAGAGATTCACTGCTTTTTCCTTTTGGGATTTGTGGCATGTGAATTAGTGGCTTCTCCCATGAATTAATACTGTATGACATCCCAAATTCCTACTGCCTGAGGCCTCTAATTCTGCTTCTATTCCTAAATCTGTGTATATTTCAAATGCTACATAGTTTTCTAATTTAACACTATGTCTTTTTCTGACATTTCTGTAAGAATATTTGAGATGCCACATTTCTACAAAGGCAATTTAATTTACAAAATATTAAAAATGTTGATTTCTCTTGACTATTTACAATGCTCTTGTTAGCTCTTGCCTCCCATATGGTTGCCGTTTATTTAAATAAGAGATACTTCATGTTAGTTATGTTGTACATTCACTCAATTTCATAAACAATAAACCAGATCTTATTAAGATAATAGGAGTCTTGCAATCTGATTCTGTTTCCACTGAAGTCAGCATAACACATCAAAATCTTTTTATTTGATTATGATGTATTCTGTTTCCTGCAGTAATTTTTTTGGGCTTAGTTCTGGCTTTCTGATGTGAGGTTGAGCTTTTTGGTAACAGAAGAGTAAAAACATGTTGTTAATTTAGCCTACACTCGATTGTCACATGCACAACTGTATTTTACTTTTTAAGGTAATACATTAAAATAATAGGCCTTGAACCAATATATAATATTGGTTTTACAGTTACAAGTTCAGACCAAGTCTTCTTTCCCCAGTGAGAATTTGTGGCCTCTTGCCTGTTGCAAGAAAAAGCACTAAACAGCATGGCCATCTATTCTAGCTGCATTTAACAAAACAAAAATAGTTTGACAAAAACAAATCTAATATGAACATGTACAGTGTTTGTGTTCTGTGACATTTCTGCCTGCAGATTTTCTTTGCAGGGACAGCTAGGCTAGCGTCCAGTCAGATAACGGGTTATCAGGAGTGCATAGATACTAGTTGCTGATTTCCACTTCTGCATTTCCATAATCAGATTGGACTTCACACAAAAGAAAATCACTTTGGTGACTGTTGGCTTGCAGGAGCTCCTTGAATTTCCTGTTTTCTACATTTCTTGAAGCTAGATCTGATTATGAGAGGGGAATTAAGTACCTTGCTGAAGTAACTGATTGACTAGCTTATAAAGGCAGCGCTTACGCGCCTTAACTTCAGCAGGAACATGAACAGGCCTTGAAACCTCAAATAGGAACAAGTAACGATCCTCGTTTTAGCCCACATTGCTTTCCTTGGTGAGACTGTTGGAACTTTTTTGCTAGTTCCTTTGAAGATCTGTAAGACAGAAGGAAAGGTTTGTTCCTCAAGTATTTCAAGTGCACAGATTTGAGCAAATGTAGTTTCTGCTTGTTCCGGTGCTCTAGGGACGCTTTGTCAACTGGTTTCGACATGGGAAACAAGATGCAATCCATCCCATGGAAGGAGGAAGCATCCAGTGACACAACACAGAGCAGTTATCCATGTATATTCAGTGTCTTCTTGAATGCCAGGAGTAGTGAGAGAGAATATTTAGGAGTCTCGAAGGCAGCTCAAAGGAGAGCAGTATTCTCCTGGAGCCTCAAAGGCAAGTGTTGGGTGATGGATTTTGCCTAAGCTTGGCCCAGCATTTTGCTTACAGTGTGTACAGTGAACCACGTCTTTTCTTTGTCTGGAGTAGCATTTTAGAGAGTGGAATTGCCATCCCTTGAATCTCTATCTTCACAGGAAAGCCTCAATTGTAGTGTGGTGGGCCAGATATCAAATGAGCAAATGCGTATGCCTCTTTGAGCAGCAAATTGTATATTCTTGTTTCCCGTTACAGGCCAGCATTATGGTTTGTGTAAGTGCCACACTAGTTCCTCTGAGGGAAGAGGAAAAGCCCACAGGTACTGCCAGTGATATCGGTGGGATTCCGAGGGATCGGGCACATGCCAGTCAGTGAGGAGGGAAGTAGGATGTGGTTACCTGTGGGAGAGGTACCACCACTTCAAGGCCGTGGTGAGCAGGAACAGGCATGGGATGCCAGGGGACCTTAGAAACTCAGAACTTGCCAGGAAGAGCCCTGTTTTGCCAGGTGTTCCCAGGTGGCTGCGTGGCAGGGGTACACAGCTGGACACGGCCAGGCTGCTGGGGCTGCTGAAGGAGACGGGGGAGCGAGAAAAAGCCCCTGGTTCACGTGGCCCATCTTTGGGGCAGCGCTGAGCGTTCTGTTGGAATGCTGCGGTGATAAAGGTGCTGTAAGGGCTGGGGCAGAGGAGGAGCCTGTGCTGAGCAGGCGTATTTCTGTGGTAGTCTTCCTCAGAGGGCTCCTGAGCTCTGTGAGCTGTGTCCCCTGGTGCCCTGAAGAGCAGTGTCCTGCAGCTTTCTGTCTCTGGCACAGCAAGGTGCAGTGCACGGCAGGCAACTTACACTCCGGTTCTTTACATTTTAAAATATTTTAAAATAGCTTTATTTTTATAACCCTATTTGTATTTGACTCTCAGGGATAACTTTGACAGTCTTGGAAAAGCCAGTGGTATCTGTCAGGAGCTGACAGTACGTTAAAAATGTGACGGGTAAAATGCCTGTGTGTGATGAACAGAAATACGAATTTCTGGATTGTGAGGCAGAACTTACTTGCCTTAAATATCCAACATCTTTTATTTTAAGATGTAAATTATATTGTTTTAACCCTAGAAAGGAATGAGTTTACAGCTTTGATTTTTAGAAACTTGACCATTTTTGGTTATGAAAACTAATTCTGTAATTTATTCCATACTTTTTTTAATATTTATACTCTTGCTTTTTCTGTGGATGAAACTAATACAGCAACAATGCTGTCAGTATACTTAGGGCATTAATGCAATTAAGTTATTTTTGGAATAGTTCTTTAGTTACTATGATGCTTTGACAATTTTTATAAGTGTCAGGCTATTGTCCTGTACAATCTGCACTCAGCCTGAAATTCAACACGAGAGATGCGTGACACAAAGTGTAATGGCATAGAGATAGCTCTTCCTGCATAGAAATTTGCAGAAATGATGGGACTTGAAGATATCAAACAGTTTGAGCAGGGAGCCATAAATAAAGATGAATTTCTGCATTCACTGGTTATACGATTTTATCACTGTCTTGTGTCCATAAAATGCATCTTCCCATTAAAGTTTTGTCATGCAGCTGATGAGGTTCAGAAGTGTTAAAAGCTTCCACTCTCTTCGTTTTAAATGCTGCACCCTAAATTCAGTACTAAAGCTCAGTTTAGCAAAACCAGAAACCATAGTCTCCCTGTTCCTCCTCTGCAGGAGATGATGCCATGATTCTCCCTGCTCCCCAGTCCCATGGCCTCCAGCCCGCTGCTGGTGTTTCTGATGCTTAGCTCTGATAGCTAGGCTTGTTCTAACTGCTGGTGCTTCTTTGAGCTGATAGCCACAGCTCATTCCTGCCTTAACATGCCTTTCCCATATATCCCCGTGCCATCTTTGGTTGTGAACTTTGCTCTCTCTGAACTGTAACTCCTCCACCAAACCCCTTCTGGCTGTAGGACTTTGGTGGTTTCTGTCTCTGTCGCTGCAGCATGGAGTGGCTCAGCTTTCCACCTCGGCCACTCATTTCTCAGAAATCTGACTGCAGTATTTCCCTTTCCTTTTAATGACAGGCTTGTCTTTGCTCTCCTGTCTGGTGTCTTTGCTTTGCGGGCTGCCTCTGCCCCCCTCACTTTCTCTGTTTCCCCAGTGCCTCCCTGTCCTCCCTTGTTCAGTACCTCTGGTGAGGCACTGCCTTCTCTGCTCCTTGGAAGTTTCCCTTAAAGCCTGCTTTTTCCAGCATTCTCCAAATCGTTCTCTCAGCCTCCCTGCAAAGAGCTTGGCTGAGGGAACTGGGATTGTTTAGCCTAGAGAAAAGGAGGCTGAGAGGAGACCTTCTCGTTCTCTACAACTACCTCAAAGGAGGTGCAGGGAGGGTGAGGTTAGGCTCTTTTCCCAAGTCACAGGCGACAGGACAAGAAGAAATGGCCTCAAGCTATACCAGATGAGGTTTAGATTGGACACGAGGAAAAATTTTTACACTGGAAGGGTCATTGAGCGTTGGAACAGGCTGCCCAGGGCAGTGGTACCTCACCATCCCTGGAGGTGTTTAAAAGACGGGTAGACATAGTGCCTAGAGATAGGTTTATTGATGGTTTTTGTCAGTGTTAGGTTGACAGTTGGACTCAATGATCTGAAAGGTCCCTTCCAACACTGACAATTCTATGATTCTGTTGTTCCTGAGTAATGGAACTAATACAGGCTGGTTTCCTACCAGAGTCCTCCGTCTCCCTGATGTCCCACTCTGTACAGACAGAGCTCCGATCTTCTCTCCCCATGCTGTGCCCTCTCCACGTGTCTCACCTTGTCATTTCACTAGTCCTTAATTCTGCCCCATGTCTCTTGTCTCTGTGGGGCAGCATGTGTTGGGGCTGGCTTGGTGTTCCACGGGCTGAAGGGCCATATGGGTGGGCAGGCATTTGCTCCCTCTTGGAATGGCTCCAGCCCAGAGACGTGCCTGCCTTGTCCTCGGCAGGCAGGCCTACTTGAGTCTAAAAACCTGCACTTTTTCATAGAATCTGTAAGAACTTCATATTCATTCCTCTGTCAAACTTGTTTGAGCATGTCCTATGGGTTAAAAAACGACTAGGAGCTGCAGGGGTGTGGGGAGGCTAATATTCAATTTACCTACATTGCCTTGAAAAATAAGGATTAAAAAAAGCAAATATGGTTCCTGTCATATCACTAAGCATTAGTCTGTGACATATCTTATTCTAGTCTTGTAAAACATCTAGTGTGTTGTGCGAGTGATATAAATAAACATGCAGTGGACTTGAAACATACAGACAATTAAGTACAGTTGATGGCTGACAATTGTATTAGATAATTGAGCATCTCAGGATTCTCAAAATGGGAAACAATTCCTGCGTTTAGGTTAGTTGGCATGAAGATTATTTATTCAGATTTAGAAATGAAACATGAAAGAAAGGAGTCACCCAAAAGTTGTCATATATGAAGGCATATATTGCATTTGACTATTTGGCTGGTACCACATTGTATTTACAATGACACTGCACTTTTCAGAGTAATCTTTTTTTGTGTGTGTGTGTAATATTTTAGGATTAAGGATTTAGTTTTGCTGATGTTTGTTGTGGTAAGATTGTAAACAAAATGAAGAAAGGCGATACTAGCATTTGGTAGTAGTTTCAAAGAATTCATGTCCAAATACCCAGACTTCCCCAGCTTTGCCACTTGCAAATCGAGTCAAATGTATTCTGCACAGCAGTGGCTTTGCATTAATGAATGCTTAAGTAGCAGATTAAAATGTCTGCTTAAAAAATAGGTTGGGATTATGTAATAACACAAGTCTGGGATACTAATAACAGTGAAGATAATTTTATTGAGCAGATTAAGTGCAATTAGATCTCAACTACAGAATATTTAAATACAATACCAGATCAAAACCCGGTTCCTGCAACTTTACTTGTGTTCCTTCACACCTACAGGATCAGCACCTGACAGTGAAGTAAATCATCATTTTTATTGTTGTTACTTTTTTATTTCCATGGGAATGTACATCATGTTATCCATTAGGACCCAGGCAAACAAGTCTTTTCTCCACATACAGAGTCATGAAACAAGACATGATTGAGGATGGTGAGGTGTCTGCACTATTTGAAATTCTATTAGAAATTGATAAATTCGCTTGTCAGATTTCTTTAAAAGATTGCGTAGATGTGAACTGCCTGTAGTAGTCTCACATGGAAAGTCTTGAAAATTATAGCTTTATAATAAAGCATATAGACTGAGAAATTGTGTCAGTTCTTTCTCTCGTAATCTATTTACTTAATTTTAGTCTCCTAAATCGGGAAATGGAGACGCAAACTTGCAGTGGTTGATAACACTCATGACCTGATGAAATAAAACTGCTTTGATCTTTTGAGAGGTCAAACTGTGTGTGTTTCTACGCAAACATTCCCCAAGGCTGCTTCCCTTGCCAAATGTCCCACCTTCACAACACAAAATTGAAGGAGACTCGCAAAGAAATATGGTGTGTTAGTGCACTTAATCTTGTCTATAGATTGGTGTGAGAATTGTTGAACACAGGGGTTGGCATTTGTATTTTTAGGGTTTTTGTGGTTTTTTAATTTTTTGCACAGTTTAAAAATATCTAGACAGCTCTCCTCTGGGTTGGGTATAAAGTGAATGCATTAACTCTAACTGCACTAATATTTAGGAAGAAAGGCATACAATGTTTTTTAATTTAGGAAGTAGAGAATTATTTAAATCTGACTCGGAGCTTCATTTAGCTTTTTAATAAATTTCTGCCATATAGCTAAAAATATCTTCATGCCCTTGACCTTTCTCTGAGAGCTGTGGGAAGATTAGAAAGCATAAATAAGAATAAATTTAGAATTAGCCTATTTGAAGAAAATTAGTACCAAATGCTTTAGCTATCCGCAAAGTAGTATTAAGTGGTCAATCCTGCAGCATGTCCAGTCTGGCAGAGCTGAGTGAAGCAATCTGCTACTGGAGCAGGGCTCAGGAGCCCTAGAAATAGGGAGGTAGTTCATTTTTCATTCCCAGTCAGTTCTTCCCCTCCTTGTGGAATCTGCCAACAAAGGTGCCAATTATAATGATGATTTCTGTAGCTCAGATATCTATCCCTTAATATACTCCTTTCCCCTCTGGCTTGTTCCATGTAGTTCCGCTGTATAAATACTTTTGGTCATTAACCTCTTGGACTGTATTTGAACTAGTGACTAAAAGGTGAGGTTGTCAATATATTAAAGACATCGTTAATGGCGTAGCTACAGCCATAAACAGTGAATTATTGTGACGGTTGAGCTTTATTTATTTATTCATTACAAAATGTGTTGGTATCTGGACATCTTTGACGTTATAGGGGTACTTCTGAAAATAGATGGCTTTTAGTGATATCAAGAGCAAGCAGCCACTCTGCAGTGTTTTTAATTATCTACTTTAACAAGACAGAGAATGGTTGCACTTGTGAAGCTGTCATTTTTAGGGCTTAGGTACTGCATTGCTCTGAAATAATTATACGCTCTTGATACTAGCTTTCATTTATGGTAATTGCCAGTAAGTTTATAAATTCCTCAGACTATTGGAGTTAGCTCTTTCCTGTTGCGTTCAGTCAAGGATTTAAATGTTGCAAACTTTCTGTCCTGCTTTAAAGTGGAAATGTCAGCATAAAAATCTTTCACATATCAATACTTTGCCAAGCTAAGAAAAAAAAAAAAGTTATTCTATTTTGCCTTTCAAAATTGCATTTGTAGCATTGCAACTATATGTACTGATTTTTTAAATCGTTATTTTATATTAATTTGGTGATTTAAATATGTGTTTAATTGTACACAGACCTAATAAAACTAAAGTCATATATAAAAGATAACTGACTATAAGAGGAGGCAGAAGAAATTGATTTTGTAAATGGCAGTGTTTTCTCTAAAGCTGTTTTCAGTAGGATGTTCAGAAAGAAATCAGATTTCTGTAATGCAGGCAGTATGCAATAGCTGGTCTAGTCTGTGAAGAGAAATGTAATTTGTGAGTTACAGAGTGAATTATTTTGTTGCAAAAAGAATAAAATAGAGCCAATAGTTAGCTCCCCTTGAGCAGTACTGTGTGCTAATTAAAGGATTCGGGATTGCTGTGTAAGAGTCAGTATTCAAGGCTGTGGAATACTTGAAGTGACTACTTTCAGTCTTTAGCCAGAATGAGAAATAAAATACATGATTTTGGACCTGGACTGTGGTGAGAAGAGGTACTTCCCCCGGCAGCTATCCGAAGGGGAGACGTGTAAAGCGTTTGTAAGTGATAGCTCCTCTATCCGTGGAGCAGGTTGTATTTCCATGGCGAAGAGAGTGTCGCTGATAGATGGGGGTGACAATTTATAATCTTTCCTGAGCGTGAGTGCTACATGTTGAACACGATCAGAGTCTCAAGGAGCATGTCGTAGAGAATTAAGGTTTATTACTTATCCTGCCTCGTGGTTTTCAGAATTTTTAAAGGCTTTATGTTATTTGAAATATGTTTAAACTCAGAAAACCTTGGTATTTAGAGTAATACTTTACAAATCATCTTTTCCGCGGATTGTGGCTGAGTGCAGTGGTCTAATTCTGGGTAATGGCTTTTTGTTGTGTGACATGATACAATAACAGAAAAGTGTTTTAATAAAATTACAGGAATTGCTGTGCATGTTAGGAATGATTTATTAGATTCTGTAACAGGAAAGCTAGAAAGACTTTTTAAAGGTGTTAACTTCTCAAATGTATATTATTAGCATGCAGTAAATGTATTATTTTGAACTATTTATTGTTAAAGAGTGGGAAAAGTATTAAAAAAAACTTCTCTAAATCACTCTAAAGCTATTTAGAGACAAGGTTTTGGCTAGCTGCCCAAAATATACTGTGTATTAGTTACTTGGGAAGAGAAGCAGGTTTCTTTGAGGTATTTTTACCACTGGGGGACTCCTGCTGTTCGTGTTTCTTCCGTGCAGTTTGAAGTACCCCAGATTTGCTTTAAATGATTTTGAGTTCACCTGAAAGGTGGGGGATGTGCTAGTGTCAGAAGAGGTGCAGCCAGCGTTTTTGTCATGGAAGATCATGTTAATTATGGTTGGCAAAAAAAGCGTTTACCTATTTCACATTGTAATACCCAAGTATCAACCCAGGTTGTTTCTCTTTGCATCTAATGGTAGCATGAGAAGCTGCATGATTTGCAGGAGATGTGGCCAAGTTAATTCTTTTGACTATTTTATCCTTAGTTGTTTTAAGGTTTGAGTGAATAGGTGCTGGCAGGGCTCTTACTTTTTTCATATTAAATGTAAAAGCTGAGCTAATGTATATTTGGCAGACATAAGCACTTGGAGGTCAGGAAACTTATGACTTTGGCTTTTTCTCTTTTGTACAATTCCTTTCTGACACAGGCTTGAAATTACATTCAAACACTCCTTTTCCAGTATGTGATATGAATCAATGCTGTACCGGTGCCTAAGATCACCTTTGCTGATGTACTTAAAATCTGACTAATACGTATACTAAAGGGAGAGTTAAGGTACAAACACATCTCGAATTCTGGGCCTGTCTGGCTGGAAAGTTTCTTTCCATAAATCATTCAACAGCAGGTTTACTGAAAGGAAGGTTAGGAGGCTCATTTGTGTAAACTTCCAGACCTTTCCCCAAAATAGCTCTTTTCCATTGGAAAAAATGCAGTTATCCTCATTTCCTGACTGTGTTCTAAGTTGCTCATTCTGTGAGATTGCATTTTATTTCCTCTTAGGAGGTTTCACAGCCTTTTGAGGTGGTATCAGAAGGGCCACCAGTTTGTGCCATAGGTCTTTTTGAAAGGAGTGTGCAGAAGAGAGATGAGTCTGTACCTGTCCATTCATCTGAACTACTGGGTGCAAGTTGAAAAGAGCCAAACCTTCCCGTTTGTAACACAATGTGGGGTCCCTAAACCATAGGTTCCCGTAGCTCTGTGTGTTTTTAAAGACACTAGCAGCGTAAGGCCAAATATTTTCAAAGCAGTATTTTGTTGCTGTTGGAGTGCAAGCTACATCATGGTTTATTGCCTTCTACTATTTCTTCTGTCTGTACCTGTTGCATCACGGTGAAAGGAGTACAAGGGTGTTAGTGGGTGGGAAACAAGCACACTAAGTCCCATCTCACATCTGGCTTTCAGAGCCCATTTATTTTATTAAAGTTAATAAAGTCAATTGTACTTCAGATAGACAATCGCACCACTGTTTATTTAATAAGATAAACAAGGAAAAACCAAGTTGCATTTGCTTCATAAGGAAAATCTGTCTTTTGTTGTTTAGAGAATGTATCCTGTCATGACTGACATATAACATTAATTTTTATGCCGTATTTAGAATTCAAATACCTGAATTTCTGGCAGTTTCTTTTCTTCATTGGTGACAAGTAAATGTTGAATAATCAATTGAAATATAATTTTTAAAAAGTAACAGCTGAAATGAGGCAGACAAGAAGAAGGGATGAAGGTGACATTTTGTGTGTGAATAAAACTAAAGAGTTTATGAAACTCTAAACTGGAGACCTTCAGGTAGTGTAAAAGATACATTTAAACAGAAAATCCTCTGATTGTTTTCACTCTGCTTTCATATTTATCAAAAAGCTACTCTACTGAATACCAAAACTTGAGAGTTGGCAGCATCTTCCTGATGGAGACCATGTAGTGCCTCTATTGGGTGTTGAAGAGAAATAAATGACCAGTTTGCTTTTCTAATGTGGTAGGATTCCATAAACTCTGGTATAATGATATATTCTAACACAGCCAATCCTAATGTGTAATGAAGCATAAACATTATTCTAATTGTTCTTACTTTCAGTAGTTGTCAGTTGGTCATTAATGAGAAACATAGAGATATGTTACAGAGAAATTTGGTTACATGGAGACCAGTCAAATTGCAGCAGCCATTTTGCAAGCAAAATAGTAGTTCTTAAGGACACTTGGCAGAGGAAGAGAAGTGATATTTGCTTGTTTAAACCCGTTTATTTTATCAGGTCAGGCTGTTCTTTGAAGAATATATGTTGCAGTAATTGTAATAGTATGCCAGTTACTTCTTTTAATTACAGGTTTGTTTGTTTTTTTTAATATGGGGGTTAGATCAGCTCCTGTGAAATTGGCCTATCATTGTTTCTCCATTCCCGTATGGTGGAAAGAAACACTGGGGCAAAACCAGTTTTGTATTATTTTCTCTCCATCTGGAAAAAAAATATTTTAATCTGAGAACCCATAGTCATAGCATTAAATTATGATAAATATTTATTGTAGGGTATGTTTTATAGTTAACTGCAGAAGAGTGTTTTCTCTGGCTTTTAGTCACAGGATACCCATTTTCATTCTATTATCAGGGGCTTGTTATGAGTACTGGAGGCCCTCAGCTACTGTGGAGTCTCCAGTTGTTTTCCATCCGAATTGCATCAAAATCAGCTTTACTCGATGAGATTTGTAGTCCCTCTTTGGGCAATCTCGTTGTTAAGATCAACTGAAGCTTTCCCAAGCTGCAGAATATAACTACTGTCAGCAATGGTGTTTCTTTGTGTATTCCAGTTTGCAAATATCCCTCATCTGCGTGACCTCGGGATGTTTTGATTAATTGCATCTTATGAAACTCCATATGTGTGTAGTGCCTGCTTTATCCACATGTAAAAGGGACACAGCCATTGCCTTCACTCTAAGTAATGTGAGGAAAGAGGATTGTGTTTACCCTCTGTGGTATATTTCTAAGCTCCATAATGCTTAAAAAAATATTTTTCATGCCTTTGGTCTAATTCTAAATGCTATTTTTCATTAGTCATAAAAAAAATATGAGTTAAAAGCTCTCAGAGGCTTTATGTAGGCTTTTATGCAGTAGTCTGATGCCTCTGACAGATAATCCTAGAGAGAAGTCTTCCATAAACCAGGACTTGTTCTTGATAATTATTCTCATATTACGACTACTGCTTCTTTGCTTTGAGCAATCTGATAAGGAGACTACGTCACTCAGTCAGGAAAATTCCTTCCAAGAAGAGATTTTCCATGTGGGCATCTCTTGAAATTACAGATCTGCAATTATTTACAATGCATAGGATGTGCCATCCCTTCTCTTACATTGATAAAAGTTCATCTGAGTGACGTGTGTGTGTCACCGTTCAATCCTTTACTTCCTGATCTTCTGGCTCACACTGCTGAAAGTTCTTAAGGACCCCTTTAGCTACAAAAGAGGTTTTCGTGGAGCATTTTAGTGTCCTGTTTATGATGTTTGTCATGCATCTTGTATGTATTTTAAGCACTGCTGTGATCATTGTCTGGCTTTAAAAATTGGTATTCACTTCAGGAGAGCAAGCAAGATTTAGCAGTTATGGTATAAAAGGTATATGCCTTGCTCTATCAGGAACAAATAGTACCGAGACCTTGTATGAAATTCATTCATAAAGATGATGCCTGCATTTTGCAGAACAGAATTGGTGGCCTTATGTTTTTCCCCTAAACTTCATCCTACAGATGGAGAGAATTATTTACGTGGGAAAACTCAGTTTATAGCTTGGCAATCAGATAGCAGCTGTATTTTCCTCCATTGCCAGATCCTCAGCAGCATCTTGTCCTGTTTGTAAAGCCATCTAGTTTATGAAAGTTAGAAGGCTCGCAAAGAGAAAGAGCTGCTCGTATCTGTAAAGTATACAGCTGCTGGAACCAGAGGTGATGCACTGGGAGAGCAGTATCCCCATCTTTCTTTAATTGATAATGTTGGCATTTTTCGTGCCACCCCTTGGAATCGACTGCAGCTTAGCAATCACTCTTGCCTGGCTTTATGCTGGCAAGCACCCAAAGCAAAATAAGGCAGCTCTCCTACGGCCGCTTCAGTTCCTCAAGATACTTTAGTCAGTTGAAGTACACTGCTAACAAAAGAGTTGAATTACAAGGAAAAGGAGAGAGAGTAAAACTACTATTCCACCTTCTGTCTCTCTGTGGAGAAGCACTGAAAGCTAGAGGTCATCTGTGCAGCAATACTCAGTGCTGGGGACAGACCGTAGAAGGTCCCAGGGTCAGAGAGCCAAGGTGCTTGCCCCCTGGCAGTGTATTGTGGTGCAGCCCCATTGCTCATGATATTGCAAAAATCACAGACATTTATCAGACAATTATTTTTTTGATATGGTGAAGCAAACTTGGGTGTATTTGTCACAAGTACACTTTTTAAGTAAGTATATAAATGTTAGTTATAATGTATTTCTCTTTGATACTGGCCATTTTTGTCATGATAAAATGTGTCTTCATAATTTGAAAATATGTTGTATGAATTTTTAATAATTTTTCAATTTTTATTTAAATTACAAAATTCAACAAGCGTTCTTTGCCCAGCTTATCTGTAGAAAATATATGCTTTATAAATACCCAGTGCTCCAATATTTAAAAGGCCATGTGTTATCTGAGAAAACTCATGCAGAGAATCAACAGCTCTATCCTAGGAATCAATCAGAATAGTACTGCAAACAAGGGACCTTTTGTACCTCTACAAGTGCAGAACAGCGTGAATTTTACAACCACTGAGTGTACTCCTAAGTTAATTACCATTTAGAGTCTAAATAAAATAATTCTCTATAAAAAATTGTGTTGAAAAAAAATTTAGTGGCGTATAGCATCCTATTTATTGTTTATTCAACTATAACCAAAATTGTAATCCAAAGTTAGATTTGAATCTCAGGCTGTGGGGAAAAGTGCATCTTTTCAGTTGGGTTAATTAGATTGAGTAACCATTCTATGATTCTATGAAAGTGCTAATGCAGCTCTCTGGAACCTAAGTTATTTTGTTCAACTTACATTTGTGCTGTATAGACACACCCTATGATGCCAAGGTCTTATATTTAATAAAGAGGTTGAGAGCAACACAACTGGGCCTCTTAAGGGAGTTAATCAAAAGGAAGCATCGTTGCTTAAGAGTTGTTTGAAACAGTGCGGTATATAGTGTGCACAGCACTGCTTTAGCATGTTTATTTAGTGTATAGTGTATATAGGCTATACACGAAACAGTATATAGTGTATATAGACTCCAGGAACTATCCTCTAGTTGTGGATATGTGATTCCAAATTTAACTTATTGAGGAAGCAAAGGTGCCACAAGTGAAAGAAGAATTCCTCATGAAACCCTGAAGTGAGTGGATTAATTGCAAGGAGGAGGTGCTGTGAGCGTTTTCCCCTATAGTTCACAGACTGCCCAGTGAACCCACACCATCTGCTGACTCCCACTCTGCAACCCTCAGCACCTCCAGTGGCTTTGGTTATGTTTAGGCTTCACTGAGATGGAACTTTCCAAACGTAAGGATAGAGGTGTATATTTTGTGAGGTATCTGGCAATGGCATTTCCTTCCTCATTGATTTTTAATTATTATTAGATTTTTGCCAATATTATTGAGCTTTCAGATATTTTGCATTGTTTCAAAGGAAGTTTGCTTTCATAGTAAGTTAAATGAAACTTGTCAATAACACACTTGATTTTTATTACTCTCTGTAACCACTGCTGTAGACTATATCAGGTTTCTACTACTGTCAAATTCTTCTCTTTCAAAGTGCCTGATCTTCTCAGTCAATGTCTGTTTGACTCCCTTCCCGAGTTGTGTCTTTGTTTTTAACCAGAAAATCTTTAGAAATACTTTTGTTGCTTTTTACTTTCTTGTACCTACTTTGGGAGAAGTCTCATTTTTCTCAAGGATTTTACTTGCTTGTTGTGTTGTTGAACACACTGCGTTACGTCTTGCCATGTAAAGCCATGAAATGTAACTGGTGTGGGCAAATTGAACACAATATAGTCTCTAGTGTCTCTAGGATAGTGACTTTGGGGTGTATGTTGCTTTCAAGAATAAATAATTGCTTTTAAAGGTCCATAAAATGGTCATGTTTAATATTTTAATTCTGACGGGATTTAAGAAAAAAGTCTGTGTTTTCAAGTTAGAGAAATTAGTGTCTGCCTTATTTTAGGGAAGCATTTGACCACAGAAAGTCTTGCTTTGACATAAACAAAACAGATGGAACAAAGGAAGGGCACATGGATAATTTGCATTCCTTTTCTTTCCTTCTGTTTTGTTTCCAGAGCCAACACATTTTGGTGTTTCTTTGTGTTTGGAGGCTTATGAGTATTGCAACACCCAAGGGACTCGACTGGGCGTATTATGAATTTAATATCATAATTACTGTTACTAACAAATCCTTGAGCTTCCAGAGTTTCACCTAACAATGGAAAACAAAGAGGCAAGGAAAACTGTCAGCACCCCAGGGGGATGAATGGGTTTCAGTCTTTAGGTTTACCTGCTGCTGTATTTGGTATTTTCTTGCTCAGGAAAAACTCACTAAAAACTGTTGGGGTGTCTTCTTCCTGCAGTCTTACCGAAACTAGCTGCATCTTGTGGTATTACTGGACAGGGAATTCATTTATCACCATTCAACAGAAAAAAAGCCCCTGTAATTTCTCGTAGATTCTGCTAAAGTTCTTGAAATTCCCATGAATTTGTATTTCCCAAATCTTTGTGGAATCTGCTTTGGTGTCATGTCTAAATTAAGATTTTCCTTTCTTTCTTTTGAACTCTCACACCCCCGTTTTGTACATCAGTCCCATTTTCAGGCCTGTTGCTGCGTAGCAGGACTGTATCACCTACCTTGTTAAAAATGCTTGGGCATTGGTGATGAATTTGGTACCAGAACTGACTCTGTATCTAAGCTTCTACTGTATTTCACATCCAGAGATTCTGATTACACAATAGTTTTGTGCCAATTTAGCATAGTAATGGTTATTGGCATTGTTCTAGATTTATTTTTAAAATAGTATGTTGAAATAAAAGCTAAGTAAGAGCAAGTCAGTACGTGCAGTTGGTGTCAGTCGCCAGCCTATTCAAATTCAGACCTTACTTGCTGTAAACATTAAATAGGACCTCTGAAATACCTCATGTATTCTCCATAGGGAGTATATAGATGGGATTAAATTATCAGTTGACATGTAAATACAGTTGAAAGAGCATTGCTCAGAAAGTTAGAAAAAAGATCTGTGAAGTTTAGCAACTTGAATAAATTGTTGACTTGGGAGATATCATTTCCCTATGGCCTGTGATTTTAGAGAAAGAAATAGAATATCCATTTCAAAGAACACGGTGCTTAAACAAGGTGGTCTTATTACAAATGCATATTCATACCTGTTTAGCTTTTTGCGTGTGTTTTTATTTTCATCAAGGATATCACATTGCAGTTTATCATTTAATGAAACACACAGTTTCTTTTTCAGAAACGCAATTTAGCTATGGTAGTGCATGTTTTGGGAAAGTTCTTGTTCACAGTATATGCCTTTTTGGGGACAAATTGTATGACAGTCCATATTGCTGCGTGGCATCTGTTATACTAGTGAAATTTGTACTGGTTCTCAAGTACTGTTTGGCTATTCTGGTAGCTGCATTTACAGAAGCTCTTTTCATGACGGAAACTATAAACTATTGCCTTTCTGTCTGATGTGCAGCTGCTTCACATCTTCTTTGTTGGGTATTTCTTTGATGCAATTTCAACAATGATCAAATTTGTTGGTGGCTCAAAACCAGATGGGCCAAGAATGCTCTTGTAGCCGGCCCAAAATGCAATGACCTTGAGAGATTAGGGTGGCAGAGGCCACAAGGAGCAAAGGGAGATTAGCTGCTTAATAAATATAAAGTTCTGTAAGGCGAGGGTGAAGGAGGATTGGCAATGGGAGGACCTGGCCACATTTGTAACATTAAGGGAAACTAATTTTCCAGATCGTTGTCTCAGTTCTCTCCTAGCATGACTTTTTATGAAAACAAACATTTCAGACTTCACAATCCTGAAATAGCACAGATGGAGCGAGGGGGAGTTAGGAGAAAACTAATCTACAAAATGAAAACTTTTGAGGATACTGCTGTAATATAAGTAATTTACATTTCAACTCTCAAAAAAGTGACCTTGCCAAGGTATTTTGGGGAAAAAAGTAATCTATACTGCTTTGCTAAGCTCGGATAAGTCATCAGTAGCTGCTAGAGGGATGGAGTTTAATATATTTTTATATCCCAGAGAATTTAATAATGCAGCCTGGATATTTGTACTTGAATTCCTTATGCCTGAATTACGTGTATTGTAATTAAAAAGTAATTCAATTTAAGAAATTCTAAATGGATATAAATTGTGGTGCTTACATACTTCGACTAATAACATGCCCTGTTCCAAATTTTGCTCTTACCTTATGAAAAAAAAAAATCACTGCACTTCAATGTATGCATTAAAAAGCATCACTACTAAATCAGGTTGTCTTGTAAATTTAGTATGATCCGGAACAATGAAAGCCCTCCATAAAAACTGTAAATGTATTACTAATTGAAAACTATTTTTAATATTTTATTCTTACGTATAGAATCCCTTAAAGATCAAAGTTTATAAGAATTGTAGCAAAAAGCAGTCCATTGGGATATATGCCAGCGTATGTGGTATTTTGTTCTGGTCAGATGTTTTCTCCATGATTCTTTGAGAGCCCAGCAATTGTTTATAGCTTTTGTAATAAATAATCATACTCTAAAGATTTGAAAAAAGAAAACAAAAAACTATGGCAGAATGACCTTGTGTTTTGCATCATATTGATATGGGAAGTAATCTGGGCTGATATCCTAAAACTTCTGAATTTCAAGGGATGGTAGAAAAATGTCTAGAAAATGAGCAGCACTGGACTGAGATAGTGGAAAACATCTTCGATTGAACCTACTACTTGGAGACAGTATAGACACAGAAGCAAAGCAAATGACAACTAGAGGCTTGTTCCTAATCATAAAAAATGAAGGGAGTCCAAAACCAGAAAGAATGGTAAATCTTTTTACAGCATGTATCAAAACCCACGATAATTCAGTGGACCAAAAATAGAACAGTACTGTCATTATTGCTTTCCATGGGGCAGCAAAAAAGGAGACCTGAAGATGTAGAGAAAGGAACTGTACTTTTCTGTCCAGAACCAAGAAACACAGGCCTCTTCCTCAGAAGAAAAATACTTAGAAAACATTGAAAATTGTAGATATTTATTTGCCAACTAGCCCAATAAATAAATAGTTTGATTGGTCTGATTTTTTTTTTTACTACAAGCATTTAAAAAACCCTGTTTTTTTCAAAATGTTTCAAAAATCGTGGATTAGAAAGAATTGCATTCTAAATTTCAAAGTCAGACCTTCAACTTTAAACTAAGACTTTAAACTATATAATAAAAATAAACTATATAATAATAATAATAATAAACTTCATATTTCCTAACTTTGCTACTGACTTATTCTGTCCCTGTCAAGAAATCATATAGCCCCATATAGTTCAATATTCTCAATAATGACATGTGGGTATAGAGGAGCAACCTTTTTGAAATTTTTATGGGGACCCCAAATGATAGGCAAAGTGCTTTGTCACTCCTTTTCTACAGCAGTAGTTACACTGCAGGGTGAGGTTGAGTACTGATATTTTTTCTTTTAAATAGATCCACAGTGAGAAATTCTTTACAGTGAGGGTGGTGAGGCACTGGAACAGGTTGCCCAGGGAAGTCGTGGATGCCCCAACCCTGGAGGGGTTCAAGGCCAGGCTGGATGGGGCTTTGAGCAACCTGGTCTGGTGGGAGGTGTCCCTGCCCAGGGCAGGGGGTTGGAACTTGATGATCTTTCAGGTCCCTTCCAACCCAAACGATTCTATGATTCAATGATTCTATGATTCTACGATTCTACTTCATCCTTTCTTTATTCAGATATATTTTGTGTAAAGAGAAAACCATATTAGGATTTCTGTGACTTCTCCCAAATCAAATGTGAAAAGTAATATATTTACTTAATGTTTTGCTTTCGTACAAAAGACAGATCCTAAGTGGTATTGTAAAATGTGTATAGTACATGGCTCTGGCTCTCCACTCTGGGCTACAGTGGAGAGTAGAGATTCTTTTTCCAAGAAGCCAGTTGGGAGCGAAAGTGGGCTCTGGTTTGTGTTTAGGAAGGGCTTTTCCTCACTTTCTCTGTGCAGCGCTGTATTCAGTAGACAGGGCTTCTTGATCCCTCCCTCTTTCTCTCTGGAGAGCTCTATCTGCAGAGAGGTATCTGTATCTATCATATATACCTATATATCTATAAACAACTGCCATAGGTTGGTGGGTGTGTAGCAGCGCAGAGCCCTTTGTTTCAGAGCCCATCCATCTGGACTGGCCGACTTCGTAGTTGCTCTGCTGGGTTTGCTCCTTCCCAGACAAGGCAGTAGTAGGGGTCAGGGCAGGCAGGAGCTGGATGTCTGGCTCAGAACCTGACAAAACATGATGATTTTCACTATTTGTGAGTTAGGGTTTGAGTATCATAGGCACCCGTGACCCTGCATGAAAGAAATGACTTCTCCTTGTTCACAGCTCCTATTCCCTAAATTACATCACTACCGATGAATTCCATTTAATGCAACTAATTTCTGGCAGGAACCCCATAAAGTCACAGTGTAATCAGCTGCAACAGGGTGATCTTTCCTCTGTTGTGTCTTGTTGTATTATTTCCTTCTGAATCTTATTTTCTAAAATGAACGGAAAAAGTGCTTGTCTTTTGGGGTTCATGTTTTTATTTTATTTTGTTTATAAATGTGTCCAGTTCCATAATCTTTCTTCAGAATGTTCTTGTGGGTGGGAAAATAGTTGAACATACTTATTAAGAAAAGATGAAGAAGCTTTATCAGTTGCCTAAAATGTTTATAATGTCTAGATATTCTATCCTGTCTTCTTAATTAGTTTTACGAACAACACCAATTTGCACACTGAGGTTGTCTGGATATTAGAAAGTATTCAAGTGTAAAATAAGCATTAAGCTGATGCTCCTATGCTATTATTTCAGAAATACCTTTCAGTTTATTCTCGCAAATGTGGTTTGTTTGGGCTTTTTTATCTTAAGTTACAGCTTTAAGATCCCTGCACTCTATATGATTTACCATCACTTTAACCAGACTAGTGAAATTAATGTCCTATTGAGTGTAGTTTATTTTGGAAGATGGATTATTGTCCAGTTTTTTTACCTTTCTAGATGATTTCCCATATTGCAATCAAATCAATACCCAGTTTTGGGGGATTCTGAAGTAGATTTAATATGTTTTATGTTTAACTTTAAGCAATGTATTACTCTTTTTCCCCAGATCATGTACAAAAGCAATATAAGCATTCATGCTGATACAGCCTCTAAACATAAGAAATGGTCCCATTCATGCTAAATCAGGTTTTGGCCTTTCTGTGGAGACAATCAATAAAGTGATGGGATTCTCCTTTTGTTGCATGCTGTTAGCATTAGAAATTCACCCAGGGATACAGCTTAATGCTTGCTTACTTGGCAAATGTGATTAAACCCTGACTTGGATAAAAGGAGAGTAAGAATAATTGTTATGGTAGAGGAAACAAGCATGGTATGAAGTACTCGGATGCTGTAAAAGAGCACATGGAACAATGAAATGTGTGAAAGCTCAAAATAGGACAATGCTTGAAATCATCAAGTGCCAGGGGAAAGCTTAGTCTGGGCTTCCTGTCATTTCGGAGAAAGAGGAAGGTTTAGTTCCTCTGTCTGATTTACTTGCTCTTGTTTATGAGGTTAGAGGGTTGATCTTTGCTTGACAGGGAAGAGGGTAACGTTTCATTATGGAAGGAGGAGATACTCCTTAAACAAGGAAGACTTCTAGTTCATCTGACTTAGAAATGAAATGGTTGTGTGTTATATTCCCATCCAGACTCTTTCCCAGTCCTACTGCAGCTTTATATCCAAATGTGTACCTACCAAGTTTACTGGGATCTTTTTAAAGTTGGTGAGAAATCTTTTCTGTTTGACCAGACTAGTCGAGATCATAGGGGTCTTACACTGTGAGGAGACGTGTCTAGGAAAGACAAAATCAGATTTAGGGTGTTTTTTTTAAATTAAATGTTACAGTTGGACAGACGAGGTGTAGTTCATTGAGAGCTGGAGCTCTGTTCCCGAACATGAATGACCTCTGAGATTATTTTTTTTTTTCCCCATCTTAAATCTCGTTTTGTTAGATATGCAGTTTCAAATGTTTGGGTGATCTCTCGATCCTTATGGGACTGAATAGAGCTTGGGTGAGAGTGGAAATTAATTACTAGAGACAGAATGGGAAGGTGTGAAGGTGAAAGTTCTTGCAGAAAAAGGAAATTATTATACTCCCTGAAAATGGAGTAGACAGGTGACATAAATATTCCAACTAAATTTCTGCAGACAAAACATATCTGAGACAGGTGAAGGAAATTAAAAAAAGCCCCACAATAGAACACCACACACATCTCTTAGTTTTAAAAGTCTTGTGACTATACAGCTGTCTGTGGTTCACTGAGCACATATAAAGAATGAATTCTTGAAACAACTTCTGTACAGCAAGTTTGGGAAAGAGTCCAGGAATGGATATTTTGTCTTCCTAAGACCCATGTCCCTAGGCCTAGGATTCAGCTTTCATATAGAGTGACCTATGGTTACTTGCTGTTAAGATAATTAAATTTCACATTTTCAGCATTTGTTTTAGAGAAAAACATTTTCAAAAGCTTTATTCAACATACAAAACCTTGTGCTCATGCCTTCATACTGTTGTCTTTTGTTTTGAGACCAATAGCTTTATTGATATAATAATGGATTTTGGGGCAGATTACTCTTGACTGATTTATTGGTTCTATCAATATTACTATTGTACAAGAACAAAGGAGAAAATTTTATGGATTGGAGGTAGGTCAGTGCTCACTTCAAGGAAGATACAGAGAAAAAATACTTGTATTCGGGATTGTTCTTGTGTAAGATCCTTTTCTTATTAGGTCACAATTAACATTTTAGGATACTATTGTAAATAGGATATTTTTGTAAAAACAGAAATGTACTTCAGTAGCATCAGTGGTGATTGTACTCAAATATCTGATTTATTTTTTTTAAAGACACATTTTTGCTTTTTGAGCGGTGTTCAGTGGCAATGTACAAGTGCTGTCTTGATTTACACAGAAGATCAAGATGACCTTTAGTGCTCATATAGCAGCCAAGGCAGAATCTCCCAGAGCTGGAAGATGTACCTGGCTATAAGAAGGAAGCAGACCTTATAGAAAAAGGACCAACTTCAACTGTCTGGCTGTGGCATATCTCCTGGCTCCCCTCTGACAGAGTACTTGTTAAGCCAGTTACACAAGTTACCTATTTGTTTACCTCCCTGCAAGCTGATTATAAAATGTATGAAGTCTGGTCTTTACCCTTGGAGGTCTCAAAACCTTTCTGGATAAGCCAGGCAGGCTTGAGCAACTTGGTCTGATACCACCACTGACCATGGTTTTAGCTTTGTAGAGAGCCCTCTTGAGAACCCTTCCAATCTGAATTATTTTATGATTTTATGAATGAATAATCAGCAGGATTTGAGAATACGTGTGTATTGCATTTGTTAAATAAGGCAAAACTGAGTTTTTCCTAAATGGTGTCTGGATGTAATATATAGATCTCATTATGCTGTAATATGGCATTACTCTGTGTATGAATAACAGATTGTAATAGAAAGCCAATTCTTTGGGGGTAAGAGTCATTGAAAGTTTTGCCATCCACAGAGGGGAGGTTCAGAATTCTCATTCACAATTCATGAGTCATATTCTGTATTGCCTTCTGCTTTATGGAGTCACTGTCCCTGTGCACAATGGGCAGAAAACATTTTGTCAAATCAGATTGAGCCTGAATGTTTTTCACTGTGCTTTCCAACGACATTGCGGGTAAAAGGCACGGAGAAGGATGTCTCCTGTTTCTCCTCTTCTCACTGGTTTGCTTGGTTTCAGAGACTCTTCAAAGCAGGGTATATGCTGTGGTGGGAAGAACTGATCCACTCAACGAGTGGTGTAGACTTCAGTGTCTCCTTGCTGCTATTGAAGATCCATGACATCCACTTATGACATCCTTTTAAGATTAATAAATACCTAACTTTGGGAATGGATAGCTATAGGCATGTTGATGTTTTTCCAAAGACTTGGTAAGCCGCTGCGTTAATTAAATTAATTAAATAGTGAATACGCTTTTCATTTATATAGGTATCAAAATACAGTCCATAGTAGTCTATTTATTTACACAGTTGTCTGCCTGTCTCTCGAACATCAGTATGTATTAATGATTACTGGGGACATATGGTATGGGAAAGAAGATGCTTACTGTTTGTAGGCTATCCATTATTTATTTCCAGAGGTGATATTATCTTTTCTTTTTTTTTTTTTTTCTACAGAGATGTTCTGTGTAATGCGTATAACCCAACATGCTGTAAGTTGCATTAGAGGTTATATTTAGTTGAGGTTGAACAAACAAAACTGAAAAGGGGATGAGGCTGATTTTTTAATGAAATATCTGTTGTGGGAATCTTTCTAATTGGATTGAGCCATCTAGACAGCTTTGGTTATAATGCATTTTATGAATTAGAAATAACCATAATGAAGAGTATAGACTGCATTTCTCATGTTACTGCAGTATCTGTGAAACAATTTTTCTGTGTTCCAAACACGACAGGTTTATCATTTATGATGATAACATCTAAGTGCTTTATATGTGAGCACCATTGAAGTGCGAAGAATAAATTTAGATGTATTCCTAAATAGCTTGCTTTACTTTGTGAAATTTGCCATTCTGTTGGTAGGATTTGCCAGTCAGTAACACGATATGCTGTTAAGCATAACATTATGAAAATTTCTCGTAATTGGAAACTCAGTAGCTTTTTTTTTAACTACTGGAGCAGTTGTTGTTGCACTGTTATTTCCACCCATTATTATATGAGAACAGTTTTCTTATTGGGAGGAGTTACTAGTATTACAAACACTAAAGTACTAAAAACATTTTCAACATTTTCCCTCTGTGCAAGGCTGTTCTTTAAGAGTCACTATGTAAAGGCATAGAAATTCTGTGTTTATAGTTTTCTTCTGGTTTTAGATGTAAGGCAGTTAGAGTTGTTGGGCTTGATATATGATTTATTGGTCTCAGTATTTTAATTCAATCTTTGCTTAGAACATTGAACAAAAGCCAAATAAAGTTGGTGTTAGATTCAGCAAGTGCAATTGAAAAGTTATAAATACAATTGCTTTCTGAATGACACATTGCATAGTAGCGTGCTGGATGTTTGGCAGAATCATATTAAATCCAAACTTTGTATATAATGGCAACTTAATTCTGAACTTCTGGGAGAAGAAATACTAAAAAAGCAAGGAAGAGTGGTGATGTATCTTGTGGCTGAATGAAAGGGTTATAGCCAGGCCCTTGCATACTGCCATGTTTGCACATCTGTCCATGTGTATTTCAAACTATAACAGACACAACAGCCAGTATTTTTAAGAAGTTTTCAGTGTTGAGACACAGAGAACTTTGTGGAT
>JAOQGH010000002.1:31075670-31194517 GCA_025769975.1 Gallinago jamesoni | reverse complement strand
ATTTCAAACTATAACAGACACAACAGCCAGTATTTTTAAGAAGTTTTCAGTGTTGAGACACAGAGAACTTTGTGGATATTTGAAATGTTAATTTTCAACAAATGCTGAGGAAACACTTTTAAAGAAACTTAAGAATTTTGAAAATTGTCTATGTTTGTCAATATCTGCATAATTGGTGCAGTCATGTAGCCCTTATTCCAAATATCTAATTGTCTGTTAAATCTGTAGTAAATATTTTTTGTTAGTTTCATTTATTTTATTCTTTTTTTTTTCCTTCTCTAATAAGATAATTGAAATGTCTGGATTTCTGAAATTTCTCAGTGAAATAGTAAAATTCTCATACAGTGTCAGAAATACTCTTAGATGGGATGAAACCCCCAAAGAAGTGACAACTTGGGCAGTCCTGAAGCACCCATGGGAGATGTTGCACATGTGAACCTCAGGGTTTCTGTTGTTGAGAGCTGACTAAAGGTCTAAGTACACCTTCAGCAGCCATAATGAGGGTGCCTTTCTTATGCCAGCAGAACTTGGTGTCTCCCCTTCCTCATGGTGTTTGCTGCCAGTAAAATAGGTGGAAGTCCTTCTCAGCACTTTACTTGGGCCTGTAGGATGTTTGCCCAGGCTTTGCTGCATCATCTGCACTGTAACTTTTCAGGGCTAGAAGGCCAGCGGCGTCAAGGTCATGACAAGAGTTTTCTTTGGCTGTAAATGGAAGTAACAAAAATTTAACAATATAAAAGATGACTGTAGCCTGCAGAATAGCAATATCAGTGGTACTGTTGCCTAAAAGTGCTGAGCATATACCAGTTTCAGCTGCAATATCGACTTTGTTCATACTTCAGAGACAAGGCAGCGACTGAGCTTTCAGCTCTCTGACCACTGAGGCTGGAACTGTCTGGGCTGGTGACTTGATTTCTGCTTTCATGTTCATATGTCACAGAAGGGAGTTCCTAATGCCAGCAGGAAACCTTCAGTTAGACAGTATTGTCAGAAGGCTATGAAGATCCCATAAACATACGTGCAAACCCAATTTTTTGTTAATGACCTTTTGTCCAACGGCCGCCAAGTCAATGGAGTGCAGATGGGCTTGTGCTTTTCTTGAATCTGAAAGCTGCATGAAACTTCTCTTTTCCCTGACTCTCTAGATGTCTCCTCTTCATACCCCCAGACCTGACTCACTTGGTTGCTATTTTTACCTTAAAACTTTTCTTCAGAAAGGGTCAGGACACCATGTGCATACTCTGTTTCAAGATGCTGCTTGAAATAAAGTTGTACTCTCAAGTGCCAAGAGGAAATGTTACTTTTGCTATATTTTTTACACGTTTCTGTAGCACTGAGTGCCCATTGCAAAAATACAGTAAAAATTATGTTGATATGAACGACCTTTTTTGATATTAGCCTATGTCAAAGACCTAACAGATGTGGAACCTGAGATTCTAGGTAGTATCCTAGTGTATCACAGCTTTAGTAGCCTGCATTTATAGGTGAAGGGAGAATTGGGAAAGTTGTTGGTGACTCTTGCAGTCAACACATGCACCTGAAGCAAAGGAATGTCTGTTTGGTTTGGTTACCTGCCTGTGGTGAGTGAGAGCCAGTTTGTAGTCTTGTATTTAAAGGATGGACAGATATGCTGAAATTTCAAATGCTGAAACAGTATTGCGGTTTGGCAATATAATGGTTTAGAGCAGAAAGGATTGGGAGCAGGTAACCTTTGATAAAACATTGTAAAAAGTTTCCCCTGAGTAATCGATATGTATTTACTGCCTTAATTTTGTCTCATGTTTTTTTTGGCACATCTCCAAAAGTTCAGCTCCTCACATTTTTCAGGTCTCCTTTATTTCCCAAATGCCTGTCTGATTTATATTGAACAGTTCTGGGGAAAAAAAAAAAAGAAAAAAAGAATCCCAAGTCCACATGCCACAGATGAAAAATTTAAGACAAAAGATTTTAGTGAAGGAGGGAGGAAGGAAAACAGAGTTTGAGTAACATGGCAAGGGGAAAAAAAATTGAATTTATAAACCATTTCAAACTTAGCAGGGTAGGAATACATTTATTAATTTACTGTCAAATTCTTACTTGAAGTGTTATATCAGCATTGGGACCAGGGAGCCAAAGACAGGCTAATGGCATCCCCATGGTGCTGCGGAGAGCAGAGCTGGGGCAGGGGGAAGCTGCCCTGGATGGGAGCTCGTGCATCTCGCCTCCCCGCTGGAGGAAGGGGCTGAAGCGTGACTCTCCTGAGGCAGCCTATCTTGCACTGCTGCCAAATCGGCTGCTTTTGGCACCAGTCTAACGCTTTCATGAGTCATCTATCATCCTACCATTTTTTTCAGTTTTTCTATCGCCAGTGTGAAACAACAGATTTTCCCCTCCTCCTTTTCTAATCCTGCCCTTGCTGTTTGTTTCCAGGCTGCTATATGAGCAACACGCCTCTGCTCATCCTTGCTGCCCAGTGACAGGAAGGTGGCCCTTTGTCGCCCTGCTGAAGTGCTGGATGGGCTTCATTCAGCTCAGCTCCTTCCCCGTCCTTTTTCTGAGGAAAAAATAGTTGGCAGGTTCAGATGCCGGAGCATGTGTTCAGTTAACTTTTACTGCTGTGAGATGTATCCTACTCTCTATGTGTGTATCATCCATTTAGTAGGGAAGGGGGCCGTGCCAAGGGCAGGCTGGCACCTCACCATCACATTGGCTACTGCATGAATTCCAAATATTACGAGGTAGGAGCACGGCTGCTCAATGTCCTTTACTCAGGCTAAAGCCATGATCTAGCCTTTAAGCATTGTGGGAAGCTGCCAGTGCTCCTGTGATTGTGAAACCCTTGTATTGACACACGTACCGTGTTCTTGTAAAACATCAAGATACAAGTTCAGTATTCATTTCAGCAAACAGGAGAATTGAATCCTCTCTTCATTAGCAGTGCGTGAAACAGTGTCTGCTGGCTGGTTCGGGGCTTTGATTTTTATTCTAAACCCAGATGGAAATATTTGCATAAGTCCTACAGTAGTCCTTTGTGGGGGCTTTTTAGTTCTTCTCACCCCAGTTAATATTGCAAACCTAAGAAATCCTCTAAAATTAATCTCTTCTATTATGCCCGTTACCGAGTATTACGAATAGGACAGAAAGATCTAGAAATTGCAGCTAGCGCTGCTTTCCAACAGGCGGTGAAGCTGCAGTGATTATTTGCGTGTGGTGTGTGTGTTTATCTCTTTTGGCTAGCGAGACCTTCCACGTTCCCCCGTTTTTATTTCCCCTCTCCACACACTCCTTCCCAGCTGCCGTAACCAGTGGCCCTCTGGCCAGTGTGTGGAATAAGCCGTTTGTGAGGCTGCTGGTAATGCCTCTCAGGCCACCAGTAGGCAGGACACACGCAGGAATGCTTGGCATCCGCGCTCCCTCTCGCTGCCTGGCAGCCGGGTACCACCTGGTACCCTCGGGTCCAGAGTCTGCACCTCTGCTTGGTCCTGGGTTCTCTGCAAAGAAGCCCTCCCCGGGCCAAACGCATCCCCGGAGTGGCTTCTGCTGCGTTGTAAAAAGGGGTTACGTTGGGCAGGTTCATGCTTTGCGCTGCTGGAGGAGCAGGACGTTGAATAATATTTGTTGTTGTTTCATTGAAATTCTACTTACAGCTGTAGCTACAGTTCTTAGCCTGCATGGAAAAAAAGCAGTGATTTCTTGGGTTTTCTTTTTCCAACAGGGCAGATCCCTGATTTCTGCCCTGGGAGCCCCCATGCCTGGGGTTGTCTTGTCTCCTCCTACCTTCAGTGGGACAGGGGAGTCTACGTATGCTTAGTGCCCCATACAAGGGGTAGAAATACTTACTGAGACAAGGCCTGAAGGATCTGGAGGTTGGAGGGAGGTTTTTATCCACTGACACACTTTATTTTATTGGAATTGGTATTTATTTTATTTGCAAAACGTAAGTCGACTTCCTTTTCACTGTTGCCTCTTTTAACCCTACTAATGATTTAGCTTCCATTTCTATGTTAAGTAGTCTGGTGCCTGTACAGTATTTATTTTTAATTATGTGCTCATAGGTGTTTTAGTGTTGAGCATAAATAATAGTCCAGTGTCTCTCCAGTTCAGAAATTCTGCCATCCAGGCTGTCACAGAGATCCTTTCACGAGCCATATCCTTCTCAAACTCCCTGCGATTGGTTTTTAAGTGCTGGGGCCAGTGGACCGTAAGTTTTAGAGTTACATTTGTTAGAGATGCCATTTTGCATTCGCTGAGAAAGTGCTGTTGCATTTTGACACCATCTCCTGTTGCCCCGTCTCCTGTTTTAGACCAGCGTGGAATATATTCAGAGATGTGTTTTCTGAAGTGTAATAATAAGTATATAATAGCCTAAATTACCAGGCTGCTTGGCTCTGTGCGTGTGTGTACATGTGTTTCATAAGCAAAGTCTGTATTCATCCTGAGGTGCTTTCTGTGTTCCGACAGCATGGCAATCAGCATAAAATCAAGAAAGGACTAGATGAGCACTGTTTATGCAGGAGTCAGTGGATTTTGTGTTCATTTCCAGTTGCCACACATGTAGCTGTTTCTAATGTGTTCTGGTGACAGCTTTTATAACAGTAGAGGTCAGAGTGAAATTGTTATCTATTTCATCCTTCTAAAAGCATATAGATATAACATCCTTTGGACCATATCCAATCTTTCTTTCCCTTGGAGTGCAAGTGTTGAAAGTAGGAAAGAGATCACAGCTGCAGTGTTTAGAGGTAGAGGATAGGTGCAAGCAGTGGAGAGCTGATAACTGCTGTGGTAGCTGTTTTCACAGTGGTGTGTTGAAGATGTTGAGAAGGTTGGCAGTAGCAGTTGGTGAGCCTGCAAGCATACAAATTACTGGCCAGGGCCCCAGCACAGCATCTACATAGCAGGCATAGATATGTCATAGCTCCACAGCTGTTCCACCCCTCCTGTGACATTACATATGGTGAGTGAAGCCTACCCAATCTCTGCATTGAGCTTTTCTTCCCCAGGGGAGTATCATTGGGCTCTCTGGCCTACCAGCCTCAGTACATAATTTTTTTTTGTCGACATTAACAATGTCCTGGTGTCACATTTGATAATTCTGCAACTTTGGGCTAGAGGCTGTGTGATATCAGTTGTTGCCCTCCTTTCTTTTTGCACCTCCCAACGCCATAATCCTTTTGCCTGTTACTTATCTTTCTTCTTCCTTCACATTTTTCTTTCAGTATCCTTTTAAAATAAATAATTATCTACACAAACTGACTCTAAAGTTGTACCCACATGACAACTTTCTTTAGCTTTTTGTATTACTGGTATTACCTAAATCAGGTTACCTGGCCGGAAGATACATTATGGGAAAGCCCATCTCAGAGTGGAAGGAGGTGATGGTACCCATGCGGAGTAGTTAACAGGCACACAGGGCACTAGAAGTGATTCTTTTAAAGGCCCAGGAGCTTGTTCTCACTTGGATTTGTTTGATGCTCAACTGAAAAAAAAGGAAATTTCTTGACTTCTCTTTAAGTAAACTTTTTATTTGGAATGCCACAGCTGCATGTCACCTACTCTAGCTAGATTTGTCTAACTTCTTGTCAAGTTGAGGTTTATTTGTACGAACCTAATTTTAGGGTTTTATTTTTTACATAAAATCTAAGAGTTGTTTTTTTCCCTTTGATTAAATTTGTCAGTATCATATAGCATCCTGTCTCCATCTCTGTATCCATCTCTAGTCAGTTTGTGGATGATGGCGCAAATTTGACATTTGGGGGGTTTCATGGCTTTTAGGGAACTAACAAAGGCTGACAGTCACTGGCTGATTGGTATGATAGAAGAGTCAAATTTAGAACTAACATCACTTTGTGTAATAGCAAATAAAACACCACTGAATTTTTATCTATTTGTGCTATACTGAGTTCTAACTTTGGTATACAAGCTAATTAGAGAGAGAAACACTTGATAAAGAATTTAAATTGAGCTCAAATATAACCTATATTCCATTTATGGAATTGCAGAAGCAATTTTTTTTAAATAATTATAAAGGGAAAAAGTATAGATGCGTAACAATGTGTGGTCCCAGTAGGAACATAATTACTAAAAGTTTTGTGAAAAAAGTATTTTCAAATTGCAATAATTCTACCAAACTGGCAGCATGGAAGTAATTTGTTTTCCGTAAGTATGAGATAAGAAAACTCATGGTTTTAATATATGAGTATCGCTTGTACTAGTGGTGTAAAAACAGTATCTTAGTTTCCTATTTCTTAGAGAAAAATTTAGACTATGTCCTAACGCAGAGCTAGAAACTCTCTTACACCATGTGAACGGATTCTAACCTGAGACCAGCATCAGACCATCAGTTTTGTCTTTCCCTTTATTTAAAATAGGACATAGACGTACACAAATATAACTTGGTTTAAGGATCAGAGACTAATTTGTGTTTGAAGTGCTAGAATAAATAGTTTTTCTCTTGGCTTTGAGTTACACTGAACCTTTATACAGTTGTCACAAGGACCAACCAAGCTAATATAGAGTAATCCTTTACTTATACCAAATAACACTTTTTACTATTTTACGTTACTGTAGTCAAGTCTTGAAGAAGAACTTTCTAAGTAATCCTTTAAAAGAGGGGAGCTAGTGACAGAGCTATGAATTCTCAGTGGATTTAGGAATTCATCACTAGATTGTCTATATTAATTTTTTCAGGAAAAATAGTCATTTTTTGAGAGAGAGGTAGGAAGTTACTTTAAAAAAAAAGAAAACACAAAAAAAACACCAACACACACTTTGAATCCTGAGTGGTGACACTCAGCTGCTAAGGCTTTCCACACATTGTGGTTAGGTGTCCTGGTTTCAGATGATGTAGAGTTAATTTTCTTTCTAGTGGTTGCTGTATAAACAGAATGTCAATAACCATATTGTTTTAGTTGTTGCTAGGCGATCTTTATACTCCTAAAGGACTTTTTTCAGCTTCCCGTAGAAGCTGAGAAGGAACATGGACAGAACAACAGAATGGCTAATGGAATGTTCCGTACCATAGATGTCATGCTTAGTATATAGATGGCATTGGCTGGGGGGTGGAATTCTGCAATCTCTGCTCAGATTGGGCAGGACAAGCAATTCACCGGGGGTGAGAGTGGTTTGTGTCTTGTATATTCTCTTACTATTATTATTATTTTCATTTTCTGTTATTGTTCTATTAAACTGTCTTTATCTCAACCCCCAAGTATTTTTTTCCTTTCCCTTCCTTTTTCCTCTGCCCCTCTTGTGGGGAAAGGGGTGAGCTAGAGGCTGTGACACAACAATAAGTAAACAAATAGATTATTGAAATTGTTGCAAAAGCACAAACTTTTGCCTTAGGATTGGTCCAGAAAGGTAAGAAAAGATGTAAAATGCACCATATTTTGAGGTAGCATATGCATAAACTCTTGCCTATTGATTCAAGGGTAGAATCACTTTAAATCCCATTTCACTAGTTCTTAAAAAAAGAAACCACAAATATTTTCTTGAATCACTTAGTGATACCAAAACACAGATCAGAACTCTTATTTCTTTTTGTCAGTAAGAGATAATATAGAAAGATAAAATATGAATATTAATTTGTTAACCATATTGAAAAAACCCTTCTGACCACTTAGCCCTGTGTTTTTGAAGCAGTATTCTGGGAAGTAGCTGAATGATTCCCATTAATTTAAATGAGAGTCAAATGGCAGTCTGTATGGACCTCTTTCAAAATTTGAGGTTTAGTTCTTTATTCTTCTTTCTTTCAAACCATTGTAGAAGACTTTCATGTATTTAGTGGACTTTCAAAAGTAGACATATATAGTGCAGTTAAAATACTACAATTTAGTACTTGCACCGCCTAAGTTGTCATTTCCTGCAGAGTAAAAGAGTATAGTTAAAACATGTTGTTTTATTTGATGTTGCAAGATTTAAGGCTTCTACTCGTTCACAGTGTAACTGCTGAAAACTTTATTGCCTGTTGTCAAAAAGATCATTTTAATTTAATTTTTGAAACTTGAATCTAAATCTTAGATCATACTTCCTTTATAATTACACACACTTATTGGAAGAGCATATGGTGAAAATATATGGAACTTTGAGATAGAAAAGAAAAAAGAAGAGAAATGCTAGGCTTTTATGTTGATTGCACCTGTATGGGGGCTTTATAAGCTTACAATTTGAATCATTTATAGATACTCAACATAGTTCTAACATAGCTAGTGCTGCAAGGCTTTTTTTTTTTTTTTCTTTTTTTTTCTTTCTGCTGACTAAATGATAGGCAAAGCAATTTTCAACAAATGTCTCCCAGTAGGCTGTCATCATGGAAGTCTTGTAATGTTGCATTTTAACCTTAGTGCTGGCGGCTATCCAGAAATTATTTCGTTTATGCCAAACTGTTCTGCACAAGGCACTTGCTCTTTTACTATATGGGAAAAGAATAAATTTAACGTTCCCTCTGTCTCCCCATTGTTTTATCAGATCTTTTTAATCCATGTTCTTCTTTCTCTTCTTTTCTGTTCTACTAAACTGTCTTCTCAACCCACAAGTTTTACCTTTTTCCCCGGTTCTCTGCCCCCTCCCACTGGAGGGGAGTGTGGGGAAGGCTGTGTGGTGTTTAGCTGCCCGTTGGATTAAACCACAGCATATACTTATGAAGATGTAGCAAAAATCAAACAGCAACATGCCCCCCCCCCCCTTTTTTTTTTAGCCTTGGGCTGATCTTAATTTTGTTATGGAGGGAGAAATTTGAAAACTCCCAGGTGATTTAGATGCCTAATTGCCATTTGTAGCATTCAGAATATTTAATGTCAGAATTTGTTCATTATGAGAATAAATTCTACTTCAACATATCCAAGCTGTTTTCTTTTCAGTAGTTTGGTTTGTTTATACACCCTTATATACACGCTAGTGCAGGGACTCAGGTGGTAATGTTACTGCCTTCTGGAAAGTCTTTTTTAGTTGTTATTTTGTATATATCCATTAATCCTTTAATGTGGGCTAAGAGCTTTTTTGAAACTAACAAAAAAACCCCTTAGAGAATAAATGATCCCTTAAATTAATCCTGAATCTAGTTTTTATTCAGGATCAAGTCGTGAATAAACTGATGTTCAGGTCTGGTAGCTATACAGCCTCATGGATTCTCTCTGCTGTGTTCCCTTAAACTTGCACTCCTGAAATTCCAGCAAGCAAAGTGATTTGGAACTGAAGGAGTACATTTCAGCTAATCTCTACTGTGAAGTATAGTTGTCCTGTGTAACTACATGGGAGATACATTTTGGCTTAAATTAATCTTCCCATGTGATTTGCATTTCTTTATCAGTAAACACTGTAATAACTTACAGGCAGAGATGAGCAGGTATTTGCACAACATTGTTACCCCATACCTATGAAATCTATGATGATAGATTTGTTGGCAGTACTTTACGTTAATTGTCAGATAATGAAAAAGCAGTTTTGAGTTATGGAATAACTCAAAAAATCATCATTTCAAAACTCCTGAAAAATAGCCCCTTGCTCTGTTCTGTGTCAGGTACTCTGAGCGGCAGCACAGTTCAAACCACGGCTGCAGAGAAGACCGTGTTGGTTTGTACTTTTATTGCTCCCATTGTAGCAATGAGTTTGTGTCTGTGTTCTTGAAGATCTTTTCGGAGACAGTATTCAGAAGTAAGATCTTACCTACAAATAATGCTTTGTGTTAGAAATGGGTCCACTCCTTGAAGTTGTTGTCATATCACATTGGCTCAGGCAGCCGATATTTTCAGCTCCTTCTTTTTCTTTTTTATTACTATTATTTTTTTCTTTTTTAACCTCTCTCTTGCCATGAGAGGAAGGTTGCCATTTCAGTTGTGCATTAAATGATTCCTGTTTAGACAGTGCTTTACCACAGACAGGGCATTGGCCTCAGTCACCAGTCTAGATTCTGTTCTGGATTTGGCTGTTAACCAACAGAACAACCTGCAACTTATAATTGGATTCATTTTAAGTATAGGTCAAAGTTGTTGCAGAAGAGTCAACTACTATTTGCTTAAGTATTTAAATGTGGACAAGGAAGCCTAATTTGAAGCTTCCTGCTCTAGAGGTCTCGACCTCTGTGGTTTCTTTGATTTTATTTCTGATTCAGTTTCCAGTGTTCGGAGACTCAACTACACATAATTTAGCCACTATAGAGTCGCTTCACTTACTAAAGTTACTGATGGCCTTTTGTCCAGTATTTTTAATAGCTGCAGTAGTGGAAACATAAAATTATTTCAAGAACAAGGGCATTTGATAAGGGTCAAAGCAGCAGCCTCTGTTGCCAGAATCTTTGGGGCAGTACAGGTAAAAAAAAAACCAACCAAAAAACCACAACCCAGTTTCATCACAGTGGCTGGGACCTTAGACTATCAAAGAAAGATTCCCTCACGTGTTTGAAGTGTAGGAACAAAGAAATTTAGAACAGAATTCACAGGCACCCAAATTCTCCAGAGATGACCTTCTGAGCTTTGGTAAGTGGAAAAGTAAAACCATGTTGAGTAAAAATAGAAAAGAGAAGTCTAGATTTAGGATTTATTTTTTTATTTAAGAGACTTGAAAAATTTTGTAGTTAGAGAATTTCCCCTTCAGTCTGTTTCTTTTACGTCAGTGTTTTTGGTTCCTGTGCATGATTTCTACTGCCTGAAGAGTATAGTTCACCAAATATGGTTGGGGAAAAAGGCAAAGCTTCACTAATAAGAATCTCACATAGACTATTAACTTAAAACTTCCAGGAGACGTTATTAGTTGCAGGGATAAGGGTCAGGTCTCTTTGTGGATATATCTTCTGTTGGCATTCAGCCTAACAGCTTTAGGGGACGTTAGCTTGGAACTGAGCAATATAAGCAGAAACAAGTCTGTTGCTGCTGCCTGGTGGGAGCTCACAGATGCTTGTAATAAAAATTGTTAAAAATTGTTTCATTAATTTGCAAAAAGCAGATTTCTTGGAATAGTGTACCTTCTTTTGCCGGGAATATTTAATTTCTTTTATGTTCTGTATGTAACAAGTGCAAGCAGAAGCTAGTTCACAATTAATTATGATGATATATAAGACTTAAAATGAGCACTCAGCTTTTTTCCGTTTGCATGCTGAAAACAAAAGATAATTGGGTAGAAAACAATATGGCATTTAATACAACTGTTCCTTTATGTGGCACATTTTTCCAAAAGATAAAGAGATATCAACCTTCTAGAATTACATAATATCATAGACATATAAGTAAAACTAATCAGATATGCCATGTGCCCTCATTTTGTACGTGCAATAGCTCATTTAGCTGTTAGCAAAACCTTGCTTAGTGATGCATCAATAATTAGAAACTGTCACTGTCTGTCTGTGAATAACACTTTTTCTCCCTCTCGCTATTTTTCTATTTGGAAAAAAAATCACATATCACATTTCATCTGTCCTGGAATACAAACTTAGTTGGACGCTTCAAGATGTCTATATAGAATCATTAAAATATCACAGAGTGTAGAGTTTTTGTACTTGCAATTACAAACATATTTGTATCCAGTAGGTATATGTGAAGGGTTGCTCTTGGGGTAACATATCTCCAAAGCAACCTACCTTATGTAGAGTTTAACTAATATACTTAGTTGAAAGCATGTATTTTAGAACTGAAAATTATGTTGGTGTTTTGTTTTTTTTTTAAAGGAATGTTTGTACTTAAACCTGCTTAGGTCAATGGCAAGCCATTTACTGGTGACTTTTTAGTGGACAGGCTTGTGGACAGCCGTTCGTCCATTAGTGGGAATGGGCACGACAAAGGGCACAGTGAAGTTATGTCTGTCAGTAACTAAACTGCCAGAAATCATTAAACCACCATAAGTGTGGGCTGCAAACAAGATGGAAAGTCTTGCTAGATGATAGTGTTTCAACATCCTTTCCTCTGCAGATCAAAAGAGTGTCTTTGCAAACCTACTCTGTTACAGATCATCTCTTAAGAGGACAGAATTCCTCTGTTCCCCAAGGCACGTGTCTTATGTGTGGGAGCACTTTGTGCCTCCCCTCCTTCACTGGTTCTGTTGCTGCCTTTCAACTGAGCAGCCAACGAGGGACAGTACATCTGTATGTACAGATTTGGGGTCAGGCACATTGCATGAAACTACTTTTAATTCATGTTTGGAAGCCTATTCTTTTCCTTTTAAAATTTGTTGCATACAGGAAAGAATCTCAACTAAATTATTATTTAACCCTAAAGCTACCGTAATCATTTCAGCAGCTCTGTGACAGTGATATACAGGTGTTAGTGACCTGCCTGTGGACTTCAGATGAAGCAGGTGGAAGACTTGCCTTTTTCCTTCAAAGAGACATGCGAGTGGATAGTGCTGAACATTTTTTCATCCCATTTTTAATGCTCAGGGAGGCCATGATAATTAATTGGTGGGATCCTTAGTCATCTGTGCAAAATAAGTGGGGGAAGAGTAAGATTTAGCCTGAATAATATTATGTGGGTACCTCTGAGCCATGTTCTTTCAATAAAAATGATGGTGGTGCAAAGACCATCTTGCCTGAAGTCTAGACAAGATCAAAACCTGAGTGACAATTAGGTAACTCAGGTAAACGGAGACAAAACCAGTCCTCCGGGGGGCATATAAAGCCTAGAGATTCCTCCAATGTTGAGAGGACAACAGAGAGCTGATTTACAATTTTTACATGTATTCAGATTTGTAAAAAAAAACCCTTAAAAAGAATTTGTTGACACTACTTCTTCAGTCTACTCACTGTAGCCATTTCTCTGTGAACCAGTTTATTTCTACCCATTTGAACCCCGCATTCCGATATCGCAGTGCACTGAAAGGCATTGGGATAATTCCAAAGGTTATTTGGAAGCTCACAGCTAGTCCTCAGTGCAACTGTGGACGTTTCTTGATGGTAGCACATTGAGAGAGCCTATGGCACTGCTTCTCCAAAGGAAGACTTGGCTCCCTGTCCACTTTGTGCCACTCAGGTTGCTCATACAAATTTCAAAAGCCCTCCTTGAGAGACAGTTAGCTTCAAATAGTGCTACAGAAGTGTGGATCACCTATGTTATATTTCAGCCAATGTTTAGCTTTAAATATCTGGGGACTGCGAAAATTTTAGTTGGCACTAAACCAACACTAAACGATCTGGTTTTAGTATGTAAACTAACTATTTCCAATTCTTTCTTAATGGAAATATAAAATAATGAAATAATAGTGTAAGACTTGAGAAATTCCCAGTACAACTTACTCACCTGCTTCAAATTCCTACTGTCTCCAGGCTGGTGGGATTTCAAAACTTGATTCAAAGACCAGCTGCCTGAATTTATAGGGAATTTATTAAAGGTGCATGATGTCATGGACTCCCAGGCATACACATATATATGAATAATTGGATGACTGTAAGAATAAGGACATAGCCCCTTTGTCTCAGATGGTTCCGTGACACACAATGCCAAGACATTCACTCCCACGCATAGGCTCTGGAGGGGAAATTTCCTTTTCCTCCTGCTGTATATAAAAATATGAGAGGATTTTTTTTTAAAGCAGTGCTATTTGTTATTCACAATCTGTAAATATTTATGGGCTGCAAGAAAATACACCCGCTACTCATTGCTTCATGTGAAACAAAAGCACAGAAAAGAAAATACTATAAAACACAGGAGATTCTGAAACATATTTTATCAATTACTGATATTACTGGAAGTTAAAATGAAGTTTTTCAGATATAAGATTAAAAACAGATAGCAGTGAAGTTAAACCATGCCACTGAAGAACTTGGCTCCAAAGGCTCTGCTTAGCAGAAGTCATAAAGAATTACTACAACATTCTCAAAAAAGGGTGACAGTTGAGTGGATTGGAAAGGTAAACTCTTCTAAGTACATTTTCAGAGATGGTTATGGGTGATCTATGTAGACAAACCTGCTTGAGGAATTCCTTTTATTACAAGGGATTTTTATGGTCAAATTTGTATGAACTGGCATATGACCCTGCACTTCTTTGTATATTAATCTGGGAGACGTCTTGGTTTAGATGGGCTGTGTCTATGTTGCATTCAGTGTGCAAAATTTTGAATCATATTTGGATTTTGGTACCGTGTAGCTTCGCTGGCATGCAAAATAGTTCAGGCTGTAGAAATACATCTGGAAACTTGGAGAAAAACCTTTTTTTGTATGCTAAACTTGTATTGTCTTGGCTATATGATTCTCAGTACCAAAACTAGCGATTTAAAGCATTCAGGAGAAAATTTACTTCTTTTTATTACTACAATGCCTACTCTAATAATTCAAAACATTTACTAGGATGAAAAAGGTTAGGTAAAATTAAGTTATAATGTTACAGTAAGATACCTTCTCAGTTAGGAGTCTCATAAAAGAAACCTTTTTTCTCCCCAGATGTTAATGTGATCCATAGGTCAGAGATAGCTGTTTGCTGTCTCTAAGGTAAAAACAGTCATTTCCTACACAGAGTTTCTGTAGATGGAGCTGCTGGAGTGCCATTTTTTTGCAGTTGTTGGCGTTTGTTGTAAATGTGGATAGTCCTGCTTATATTGTGTGAATACCGGGTCACAATACTGTGTGTGTCTTGTATCCCTTCCAATGGGAACATGAATGATTGCACCGTTTCAAAATCTATTGTGCAGTAAAGGAGCAACAGTGTGCTGTGATTATCACTTTCGATTGCCAGGAGCAGTGTATAAACTGATTTGGAAACTTGCTTGAGTTGTTCGTGTCTCGGCTTCTGAATGCTTGCAGTGGCATCTAATAGCTTTACAGTAGTGCAGTGCTTCTGAAATGGGAAGCTCCAGTTCAGGAGCAGACCACAGGCAAATTTTGCTTAGACTTGCCTCTTTTTCAAGTGTGTGATGTCACATACATTGGTATAGGTTAGGGGCTGACCTGCTGGAAGGCGGCTCTGTGGAGAGAGGCCTGGGAGTCCTGGTGGACAAGAAGTTGACAATGAGCCAGCAATGTGCCCTGATGGCCAAGAGGGCCAATGGCCTCCTGGGTTGCATTAAAAAGAACATGGCCAGCAGGTCGAGGAAGGCCATCCTCCCCCTCTACTCTGCCCTGGTGAGGCCACATCTGGAGTACTGCATCCAGTTTTTGGTCCCCCACTTCAAGAAGGACAAGAAACTACTGGAAAGAGCCTAGTGGGAGGCTACAAAGATTATCAGGGCACTGGAGCACCTCTCTTATGAGGAAGGGCTCAGAAACCTGGGTCTGTTTGACCTGGAGAAGACTGAGAGGGAACCTTATCAATGCTTATCAATATCTAAAGGGCAAGTGTCAAGAGCATAGGGACAGACTCTTCTCAGTAGTGCCCAGCGACAGGACAAAGGACAATGGGCACAAAGTGGAACACAGGAAATTCCATCTCACCATGAGGAAAAACTTCTTTACCTTGAGGGTGTTGAGTCTCCTTCTCTGGAGATGTTCATAACCCACCTCGATACATTCATGTCAAGCCTGCTCTAGGTGAACCTGCTTAGGCAGGGGGGTTGGACTATATGGTCTCTGAAGAGACCTTCCAACCCCTACCGTTCTGTGATATGTCTGTAACTTTCCAGTGAGAAATCCTGTATTTCTTACCTGCGACATGGGGAGAAGCTCCCACACAGTGGCAGAGCTCCGAGCTTTGACATCAGCTTGAAGTTTTTGTTAGCAGGCTTGGGAAAGTTGGAGCTGGCTCATTGCTTCCTACTGAGCAGACTGTGGTAAGGTCTGATCAGACCTTGGTAAAAATTAGTGGATGCTGGTAAAATTAGCTTGTGGGCCTTGAAAAATATTAATTGAGTCGTCTTCTAATAGTACATTGTAATTCAGCTTAAAGAGCTTAATCAGAATCTATTACATGCAGCTAAAGTGGCTCAATAATGGAGGGCTGATTCATAACCATCGTAATCACTTCATTGCGCTTTTAGTTTAGGTCTGTTTTTCTTCTTGCTTTAGTGCTCAATGGAGTCTTCATAGCTAGAAAAACCTTTGAATTACATGTTTTTAATAATAAAATTTGGGGTTGCACCTATGACATAGTGAAATAATAAAAGACTAAATTGAAGGGCACTGAATTTTAAGTTTTATTGCTTTATTTGCTTTTGTGGTGTAAAGACGTTTTCTGACCAGTGTACCAACATTTATATAAAATCTTTTCTATCATCATGGAAAGTCCTAGAGTTGATTTTTTTAAGAAGTGTCTTTTGCTTTTGAGAATATTTTACTTGCTGTGCTGCTGTAAAAATACTGGCTTTCGGTAGTGTCTGAGCTATCAGGAGTTTGAAAACACTACTGAATTTGTAAAATAGATTATAATAATAGTCATTTAGCCCTTTTCCAGAAAATCTTTTGCCCCAAATGAGGTGTGACGACAATCAGAATTATAGCTAGAGATCCCTCTGGTGTTTCCAGGAGATTCTGGTGAAGCTTAAGAAACTGTTGGGCTCAATTATTCTTACTGCTCTTTTGCTGGGTGTTCCCTTTCCCCAAAGTTGAGCTTCTGTAATAGATCAAGGGATAGTTCTGAATCTTTTTCGGTAGAGCTAACTTTGAATTACTATTGCAGGTTGATTTCATATGAAAGACACATTATAATGTCTCTTCTGTAGGGATCATGTCAAGAGCCTTGTGAGTGATATGCTGTTAAGTCACTCTAGCTGTTTATGGAATTATTGTATATCCATGCTCAAATATTTATCTGGAAAATCATGATTATATGATACTGAAGTTGGCCCATTCCTGTAGTCTTTGTTCAGGTTTCATATCTCCGATTGTTGGCTCAGTAGCAATGTCCAAACATGCAGACAAAAGACAAAATCTTCAAGGGGGCTCAACTGATGGTCACCACCCTTGTTCTTTAGGGAGGGCAGAGCTGTCTGATGAGCAGACCTTAGTTCAAGGCTTTTGATATGCCTTATCTGGAGATCTCAGTCTCAGCTTGTCCGTCTCAACTTTTTATAAAGGACTTTGAATATCTGTGTTGCTACGTAAGTAATGTATTATGGTATTACATTGGGGTGAAGTGGATTAATTTAATGAATTTTAATTAATTTTTATTTAAATAATGGCTTAAAAGCAACCCCTATGTGTATAATTGATTTAAATTTTGTTTTGCGTGATACTGTCTCATGATCTTTCTAAAGAAAGATTGATTTTTAGTTGGTAGTAAGCATTGATTTTCAATGAAACACAATGATTATTTCTGTTTAGGAGGAGAGGGTTGTGTGGTTTGTTTGTGTTTAGTTATCTGGGTTGTTTTTTTTTTTAAATCTTTGAATATGTCTCTCTTGTGGAATGATCTGCTTGTACTAGTTTAAAAGAAAAAATTCCAGGCAGGAGCAGCAGAACCACTCTGAACAGAATAAGAAGCGGCTCAATTGTAATGCTTGCTTACTTCTTCAAAATAAAGGCAAGAATTATGCTCTACTGTTTAACTGCAGGTGAAAAGAAGCAGAGAATTTTAAGAAGAGATACTTGAGTAAGTGTCACAGAGAGTTGTCTTGGAAGGGAAGAAACAAATGTGTTTCTTGTATATTCAGCATTATGGCGTCATGCACAATGTTTTGAGAGAAGAAAAACAATAAAGAAGTAGTAGGTCAATTTGTAGAAAAGAAGGGAGAAAGTGTGAAAAGATAATTAAGAGTGGAAATGTACAAGACTTTGGAAGTAAGAGTCAAGACCTTCAGCTTAATACAGAAAGTATTTGGTAACTTCATGTAACTTTTTTTTCAATAGATGACCATAGTGATATGGTCAGTGGAGGCAAGGAGGGTAATTATTTTAGCAGCTATATTTTACATTTACTGGACCATGGGGGAGAAGACCTTAAACAGAAATCTGCTGTAACTGATGCAAGTAATGTGAAGTCTTGGACAAAGATTTTAGTGGAAGGATTGGAAAGAACAGGGTGGATATTGGAGATACAGAAAAGTACTGATAGTGTTTGATGACGGTTTGAGCTGTGATCAAGTGATGGAGAAAAGAGTTGAATGGGCCATGAAATTTGAAATGTAGAGAATTGAGAAAGATAGTGGTATTGTCAACAGTAATGGCAAGGAGTTGAGAATTGGAAGAAAAGATAAGAAGTTCAATTTTCAAGAGGCTGACTTTGACATCAAAATTGTGTGTTTGAGAAGCAGGCAAAGAAGTGAGATAGCCTGCAACGTAGGGGAAATGAAAGATGCAAGTGAAGATCGGTGATTCATCAGTGTCAAAATGGTGCTGGCAGCTGAGGGCAGATAAACTCACTGAGAAAGGAGTAGGGAGAGCACTGGGTGAGGAGTAGGGAGAGCACTGCACTGGAGATCAATGAAAGCAAAAGGAAGACAAAGGAAGCGCTGACCTGTCAAATCCAAGAGTGGACAACCATGGTAGGAAAGAGGAGCAAATAGTGAGTGTATTTGCCACAAATAAAGTACACTAATGAAAATGTTATCAAATACGGAGCTTGGCAGGGGATGTAAATGGAATATTCAGAGTAATTATGGAGCCTGAAGACAAAAAACCCCAAAGCCCATATGCACTATACCTGAAGAGACAAGTGAAGAAGTATTTTATAAGTAGAAGATATTCCCCATTACATGTGTAATTAGAATGCTGGTTTTGGATTTTTAGGAGAAGGAATCTATATTAATTAGTGGAGGGTCAAATGGGACATTGTGACATTGCATTCTTGCTGCATAGAGGTGTCCTTAGATTTTGGTATAGTTATTCAATCCAATGCGTAGGATTCATTCCTCAGGTCAGGTTTAGCTTAATTCAACTTATTGCCCTTGGGTGAGCAGACAAAGATGTCAGACGTTGCTATCAACAAGTAGATGAAGAACTTCTGAATCTTCCTTCTGTGTTTCAACCACTTACTTTCAAATATAACTGTAAGCTATTATCAAATCTTGTATTATACACTAGAATAAATAAAAACTCTCAGTTTACAATGTTAAGATGAAGTAAGAATTGAAGACTATGGTTTTCAAATGTGGGTAGAGACTTTTTATGTTTCAATTTCAGAATATTTTTTAAAATATTTTTACATTTCTGTAAGTGGATACTGAGAGAATGAGGCTTCTTTGGCATAGTTCATTAGGCACTTTTTGCCATACATAACATATGCTGAATCACTATGTTTTAATAACTCTTGCTGTGCTTTCAAAATCTTCAAGCCCTCTCTTTTCCTGATAGTTCGTGTTGGAGGCAGCAATGCAGAGACACTGCAACACTGGCCCGAGCTCAGGTGCTGCACTGGGTGTTGATGATGAAACTTCTTCTGCCTTGCTGTGCCACACGTGGCGGCGGTGCATATGCTTCCCTGTCCTGGCTGCTAAGTTCCTCCCCGAGATCCTTTTCCCCAGCAGCACAGGCAAGAATTCCTGGGCTTTATCATAAATTGTAAACAGTCACCAGCTCTTTACATGCATGCGAATAATTTGATTAGAGGCCTTTGAGAGAAATGTACATGTATTATCTTTAATTTATAGAGCAAGTGCATCTTAAGGAGCATTTAGATGATCAGTTCCCCCTGAGTCTCAGATACCTTATGGCAGGACTTTTGAACACATCCAATAAATCCATAATTCCTTCTGAGACACTAAATATTTTTTTTAGTTTAAACACTGGGAAAGAAATCATTTCTTAAAGCTTATTAAAATGTTATATGAATATTTTTCAAATATAATTTATATTATCACTGGTGCGTAACCTTTCAAATGAATAATTCACGGCAGCAAGTAGTCACTTTTGATAATCTATAGTGGTATATTATGTTGGTTCTGCTGAGAGATTAACACTTATGGCCTAAGGAATAAAACTGGAGAATCTAATCCATTTGTTTGCCTATTCACAGTGACAGATATTTTCTTAAATTAAAACCTATTAGTCTGAATTCTGAATCTTAAAATTGAATCTGTTTTAGCTCATTTTAGACTCTTATAAAACAGGATTATGATATATAACCTATTGCAGGCAAAGAAGTATGCAGACTATTGATTTTCAGCACATTTTTCCTGTCACAGACACTGAAGAATGTTTCTAAGAAAAATATATAGGATATTAAGCAGAGAAATGGTTTCAAAAGGCTATTGGAAGATGGTAGGAAATAGGATAGACCCTGTCTGTTAATAATTCAGTGTTATAATTTTTCTGAGAAGCAGCTAAATTTGAAATGTTTTTTCTTGTCACATCTAATACAAAAGCAAGCAAAAATGTAAGTGCTCTTTTAATAATATTAGTTGGACCTGATCCACATCATGTTATAAAGGCATGCATTTAACTATAAAAAGTGATGTAGTAGAAGTTAAGGTTGACCGGAGAAAACACTGGGAAATATGCAAATGATATAGTTAGTATATGTCTGTTTAAATCCTTCCATTTCTGGTCAATTGAATTTTAACTTCTGTAACTGAGAAATGTTAGTGATGTACCTTATTGCCTTTGTTGGTTGGTTTCTGGGTGGAAGTAATGGGGGACCCACTGGTATTGTCTCCTGGCAGATCCTGTGCAATGCGTCACAAATTGTGCCAAATTTAAGGAACATGTAGATGTGTCTCAGTGGTGGGACAGGGAGATATGGGAGCACTGGCCCAAAATACAATTTAAGGATGCACTCTTCAGCAGGAAGGGGGAGGCTTAGGGAAATCTTTTTTTTTTCTGTTTAGATGTTAAGGAAGCTGCCTTGGGTGAATTAAGTCCCTTGTTCACATAAACCCCTTCCTCTTCACCTCATGTTGTGGGCAATGAAAATAACCCAAACGTGCAAATATTGATCTGCTTGAAAAAGTATCAAGGTAGGTGGAGGCTGAGTCTTGCAGCAGGAACTTGTTCAAAAGATGTGGATGTTGATTAAGGTACATAACCTAATAATTAAACTGACTGCTTGTTGGTCTCAAAAAAAACCACACCACCACCCCAAAAAACCCCCCAAAAATGCAAACCAACACAAAAAAACCCACAACCCAAACACTTTCTTTCTATGCACTTTTGAAGAGACAAGGCTCTGTGGTTTTCACCATGAGGTAGCCTGTCTAAGCAGTATTGTACATAGCCCTCAAAGTAACTGCTTTAAACGTTTCTAGTTCCAACAGTTAAGACAAGTGGCAAATTAGAGAAAAATACAAGATTATATAGTTAGCGGAGCTGCATCTGCCAAAATTGAGAGGGAATTGGGTCATAAATGAACTTGGTCAGACATTTGGCAGAGTGGAACGTTTTAGGACATGCTGCCAGCATACAAGTGACTTTAAAGCATAATCTGAAAAAATGCATTTCCTTTTAGGCAATAGCGGCTCTTAAACCCGCTTTTTAAAAAAGGCCTATTATGTGAAACGTGATTTGGGGTTAACTCTTGGCAAAAATATTCGCCCCATTTTGGCACATTATTATGGAAACTCTGGTACCTGATAGAAGATATAATAGGTATCTAAACTTTTAATTTGGAAGTGGTACGCTGCCTGTATTCCGCAGCATATTATTTGCATATCAGTTCAGTTGTGAAAAGAGTAGTTGGCCAAGACATACCAGACCCAGGTAGCTACACCGGTGTTGGAATTGATGTGCTGTGTAGTTCAGCAAAAGATCTTCCTGGTGATTTATCCCTTCCCTTGTCAGAGATGCTTTGAACAACCTTAAAAACAGGCTGTTAGAAGAGACTCCCACTTTTACTGGATGAGCAGGGAACAGTCTCTGATAATCAGTTTGTACGGTGTGTAGTGCAGCTGTTGCCTGACCCTGGGTTGTACTGAAGGGTTAGAGGTTGCTGGTATTAATAAATCATTCAAAATGTAGGGGTTTGTTGTTTTTTTCAAGTCAACTGAATGCTGTGATTTAATTACAATAAAGTATTTCATAAAGAAAGAAATTTTGTTCTATAAGTTACTAGTTTAATAAGAAATGAAAAGGTAATTACATGACTTGAATCTGTTTTCTGAACCAGAATTAACATTCAGTGTATACTTGAAAACCGCTAGCGGAAGAGATGAAGCAGATACTGTTGCAAGTTTTGCATAAAGAACAAAAGCACAAAAGCAAAAGTTTTTATTTAAATTGGATCAGAAGGATAATTAGAATTACCATCAGGTGTCATTGTCCTGCCTCTGCACCACCACCCCCCCACTTCCCCAAACTGGTATGATTTTGGATTATAGGCCCCTATTGTAGGCTGAAAGGGAAATCCTCCTGTTAAAATTAAAAAAAAAAAAAAATCTGTATTATTTTTGTGTCTGGTCTAATGTGCGCAAATCAGAAGTAAATGTATAATTAACCTTTTTTCATGATAAATTAACATTAATTTTCTTAGGATTAGTGGGAAATAGCATAATATAGGGCAGGTTTAGCATTCACAGTAACTGTCACATGGGACCTTTAACACTCTTACAGGATTAGTGCAGCCAGTGATTCATCCTGTTACCATGCACACAGAAATAGTGTGCAGCTTCTGACCATCAAAGAGGCTTTCCTAATTATCAGCTTTTACAAGTGAGCATAGAAAGATTAGAATATAAATATGGGGAAGATGGCTTCAGAGTTCTTCAGGGAACAAGATAAAATGCGCTCTTTCCCCAGCGAGTAGTTCGATTTTGAATGAAATTTTGCAGTATTGTTTGAGAAACCATCATTAGGAAGATAATTAATGAAAAGGCCTGTTGTTAGGCCTGGGTGAGTGTGGTGTTTGTATGTCTGTCCCTCGCTTTTTCTTTTACAAGGACATTTCTTCCTTGTTTTATTAATCTGAGCATTCTTTATGCAAGGAAAAAGATGAATAATTTTTGAAGAGTGGGAAAGAACAGTTGAACTTGAAAAGCACTGGCTGAACGTGCACAGCTTTGATGGCCCCGCAAAACAGGCCAGCTCTGTTTAGGTACTGAAATACAGATTCAGCCCTTAATTTCTGGAATCCAAGAGCCCAGAAGCAGAATTCTTCTGCTTAAACACTTGAAGCAAAATAGGAAATGAAAATACAGATGCTTTAGAAGCATCGTTCTGGTGAGTCAGATTAGCTGCCAGAAAACTCCTTCCTGAGCTGTGCTGTGCTTTATGTTGCTCCGGAGCCTGGCATGGAAAACTGTGGTTCAGAAGTTAATGATGGAGGTAGTTTGCCCAACCTGATGCTGCGCCCCCCGAGCGCTCACGCAGAGGTAACATCCTGCAACACTGTGTGATGTGCAACTCGGTTGGAGATCCGAGTCCGTAGATGAGTCAGAAATTCTTCAAGCAACTCACTCCACCTTCTTTTCTCATCTTTATCCTTTACTGTAGACACAACAATTTATTGTCCGTAATACGCCAACCCTGACGTGCTCAGCTGGGGCTCTTTTGTGCCTCCTTTGCTACGTATCAGCCCGTGGAGGGGAAAAGTGGAACTGCACCACGTGAGCAATACCTCAGGAAGACAAATTATGCTTAGCCAATACGCTCTTAATATATTGAATATACCCCTTTACAACCTGGTGAGCTCTGCTTCGTAACTCAGGAAGAAAAATTAGTGGGGATCATGCCTCCTCTCTGAATATAAGAGACTGTAGATTGTTTGGGCCATTAATCTGTGTCGGCCACCAGTCATCTGCATTCTCCTGGATGAGTTCTTTTTTGCACGCAGCGTTCTCATCCATGTAGATTTCAAGAATTTAACAGATTAGTCTGGGTTTTGTGGATGTCCTAGAAGTTTCGATGCTACTGTGTGGGCTGCCATATGTCCATAAATCTCAGACATCTGGCAGTCCAGCTGGAACTGGTGTGCACATAAGATCTGGTGTAGCACGGCGAGCATGGGGAGGAGCTGGATCCCGTCCCTCTACACGCGCCGCACAGTTGACTTGTGCATGGAATGTCCCAAGCTGTTGGACAGGCTCGTTGCACATGGACAGGAGTACCTGCAGCCTGGTTTTCTTCATGCTTTTTTCTTTCCCTCAACCCTGCTAGATTGTGCAGGACAGCCTGGGTGAATTTAAATGAATAACGTAAAACTATTTGTTCATATGTGGGTTCAGGCCTTTGGAGGCCATGTATTTGAAGACCTAGGACTGTATTGTGATTTTACAAAAAGACTGTAAATTCAGAGCACCTTTTGGAGCTCCGTGTGTTTTTTCTAGGTTTACACCTTAGCAGCCGAGGTGAGCGTAGGAACTGCTCAGTGGGACTTCTTTTTTTTTTCCTTTCTTTGGCTATCCTGAATATTCACGTTTACCAGGAAAACCAAGAAGACTGAACTTGTATGGTTTGTGTTGAAAACAAGCCTTTTTGTGCTTAATGTATATGGGAGAAATTGTTTGGGGGAATTGTTCAAGAACAATTTATCCACAGATTGTCATTGCAGTGCTTTCAAGGGCAGTTTCATCTTGGGTTATTGGCTGTTGTAAGTGCCAGTTGCACAAAGGCTTATTTAACTTGTGCACTCGGTTTGCTTTATAGTCGAATTTTGCATTCATGAAAAGATACAATTTGCTTATTGTTTGGAACAGGTCCTTTCCTTTTACGTAAATTCTTCATCTTCTCTTAGACTCCCATACCTCTATTACATGTCAAACAAGAATCTGATCATAGGGCAAGATGTCTACATGTGAAATAGAAATCGAGTGTAGGTTGGGTCAGCTGAATTCTATTGCCTTTTAAATTACAAATTACGTGGAAACCAAAAGTGTTCAGGGTGTGTGTTGTGCTAAAGGAAGGCTGTAGAACCACGTCTTTCTAGACAGATCCTCTCTGAATTCTGTGCAAGGCAAAACCTATGTATAAATATGAATCCTGGTAATAGGAAGCTGTTTCATATGAAAACTAAATTATCGCATGAGGTTATATATGTAATTACCTGCAAACCCACAGGAACACCTACACTTAAAGTTCATCACTTATATGGATGTGTAGGGTAAAGGTCTTCGTTCTCACCTTGTAGTGCCAAGGAGATGGTGGCTTTGTGTTGTTACGAAATCTTTTCAATATCAAGAAGTTACTGTGCCCCAATCTGAAAATTCATTGTGCAGCTTCTCTCTGCATAGAAACTGTTCAAAATTAATAATCTGTTTGATGGATTATTAGTGCCAGATTGGATTGGCATCTGCACTTTGGACATGATGTACCTGATTGTACTAACAAGTTATAACAACATGTATGAACTACTGTAATTATCATATTGCCACTGTTTTCTACAGATGTAAAGATACATAATTCAAGCTGACAAGCCCAAAGATTTTATTGGAATGACCTATGATACCCTAACTTCTCATTAATATACAACCAAATGCACAATATCAATTAAGTATAAGATACAACCTCAGGGCTTCTTAATATTAGTAGCAGTTAAAATTAATAATGCAGCAGAAGTTCTTACTATTTTATTTTCCTACCATGTTGAAATGAAGAACTTTGCGGTATAAAAGCTTTCTTAAAAATATGTGTTTTTAAATAGTCAGTTCTTTTTTGTGTTTTCGATTTTTACATTAGTGTGGAGTAGGAGTAAATAGCATTTAAAATGAAGCCATTGTTTATTCACAAATCAAATAAGCTACCGACAGCTGCCCTAGTGGCTTCCTCATTCACTTAAATTAATGCCTAAGGCCTTGGGGTGAATAGTCTTCTGGGGAGAATGTGGGCATTTATTTTCGATTTCCATTCAATGTTGGGTCTTTTAATGCCAAATCCTATTTAATGTGCACATGTTATGTTGAACTGTGTGCAAATTTATTCTATGGACCACTTGACAGAATTCATACTATTAAAGTCACATGCAATTTGTACTTGAAAAATAAGGTCTTTACTTCTCTTTTGAACAAGCAACATACAATTCTGGTTTTATTTTAGTTTAAGTGCATAGCACTGATAATAAGTCCTACACACTAGTAGGTACTTTTTAACTAAGCTTGAGGTTTGATGTTTTGGATTTGTTCCAAGCCCTGTCCATTTAATCAGGATTTTCCTGTGCCCTCAAGTGTTGAGACAGTGCTGTGATGGATGCAGTTCAAGAACTTGAGGGAGGAGGGTAGTTTTGCTAGGTTCAAGTATCCTTATTTTTTTTTTTTTTTCCATTTTTTTCCCCCTTTCTAGTCGCAAACTGCCTAAATGTATTTGGACACTTACATGATGTCAGGTTTAATTAGGCCCTATGTCCACATAAGGACTTACGCTCTGTGACAAAAAGGATGGGAGAGGATGTAAGAGTGATAGTGATTCTGTAGCCTAGTGGTCAGCCTTCTCCTGAGGAGTGGAGTGCAGCTTTCGAGCTCTGCTCCAAGGGTTGTGTATGCATTTAACAGAAAGAATTGGATCAGATGACTCTCACTCTTATTTTTTGTACTGGCTCCATGTTAAAATGACTGCATTTTTCGCATCCAGTTTATGAAGCAAGTTCAAATAAATTCAAGTAGGCTTTAAGCTTCTTATGTCTGGGAGGGAGAACATTTCCTATGTGGATCTTGAGGAACTTTCTTATCAGCTAAATGGAAAGCTGCTCTCCCCAGTAACAGTCAGGTTATGGACAAGATTGAACTCACAATACAGTTTAGTAACATGGGGGTGGCAATATGGCCATGACTAAAAGTCCAAGGTCTAACCTCAACCATATGGAACTTCAGGGCTGTAAATAAAGTGCTTATGGACTTTTGTGTCACTCTGTAGCCGCTAAGCAGGGACCTGGAATTTCATAATTTTGGATTAAATGCTTAGTTTCCAGCTAAGAGCCAGCACAAATATGTTTGAAATATTACTGGAAAACTGGTTCTAGATGGCTACTAGCAGAGAATGGCATTTCAAGTTGAGAAAGAAAACAAGGGCCAAAAGGTTGACCTTCTGACAGCCCCTGAGAGGGAATGTAATTTTCCTCGTTTGCGCTTGTAGCTTCCAGCAGCTTTTGGTTCAGAGCTCAGTCTGAAGCCTAGATTTGACACAGACTTTTAACTCTGAAACGTTACACCTCTTTTTGCTGCTCTTTTGCCTCTTTCAACTTTCTTCTGTCTATGCAAATTCTCAGTTTTGCATAACCATGCCTGAAGTGGAAGGTGAAGTGTCCTTCTTAGGTTTTTTCTCTGCCTTCCCATTTCTACCTTTTCTCCAGTCCTTCTGGCATAGGTAAAGGTCTCATCCCCTGTACTATTTAATTCTCAGTCCTGCTTTACTTTCTTGATTTGGAAAGGAGGGGTCTCAGCCACTGCAGTAGACCTCCGGCTCCAATTCTACTGTGCTTTTTTCCTTAAAAAAAGTGAGGTCGGTGGTAACCCATGCTTCAGTTCCCAGATTTTCCAGTTTACAGCAGCATGAAAATGACATTACTTTTGAAAACTTTGCAGAAGCCCTGCATAGTTCTTAATAGCATCCGTGTTATGACAGGAGTGTTGACAATTCTTGGGTTTTTCGCCATGTTAGAAAGCTGCAAGCAGCAGCTGAGAGGTGGAGGTTGTGTTGTTTCCTCAGTTATTTTTTGGTTTGGGGTTTTGATTTGTGTCAAACACCTCCACCCCGGCAGCTTCAACAGGACAATTCTGCATTTGCTTTATGTGCACTTCACTTTTTGAAGGTTATCTTTGTAACCATAAAGGTTGGGAAACCGTAGACAATTTTGTCAAGCCTGCGTACGTCAAGGTATGCGTTTCAGTTCCTCTCCAGGTACTCAGATCACACTGATTTTCAGAGTTGCCACATTTCCCTGGCTCCCGGTAACTCAGGATGACCTCGGTTTGTTGAATACGTCTAGTGGAAAAAAAAAATGCTTTTATTGATAAGTATGACATGAGGCAACCTGGTGTACCATTTTGCTCTTAACATGCTTTTTATGTTTGTAAAAGCTTATAATCTGAAGGAATTAATGGTTGCGATTCCTCCCTTGCCAGGCAGAGCTTCCAGCTCAGTCTGTAGTAGCAGATTCGTCTGTACCTGCTGGAATATTATTTATCCCTCTTTGCTTTTTTAGTCTTGTAACTGTGTCCAGAGAAATGGTAAAAAGTGTGCAATATACAGTAAAATTATGTACTTGTAAGAAAGGGGAGAAAAAAATAGTGTACTTGGAAAACGTTTATAATCTATGTGTCGTAAATCAGATTTGCATGCTCAGCATGCTACATGTAAAAAATCAGCGTATAATCTTTTTAGATACTTTTTTAAGCAGGGCTTCTGTATATTATATGAATTCTTTTCTAAACGACTCGTATTGAGTGATCTGTTACCTGTTCATTGTCTTCTCTTTCTGTGTTAGTTCAGCATATGTTTACATATGCCGTTTACTGCTTTGCTCACCTCTCCTCTGTTATTCCATCCCTAAAAACTTCATTCTTCAAAATTTACCTCCTTTGTACAGACATTTAAGGCCATCCTTTTTTATTCTTGAAAGTTACTCTGCCAGGAATACAGAATTCTGGAGCATGGGACGCAGAAAGACCCTATTACTCTGATAGAACCATATATAATATATAGTACTGTTGTGCTCCTTGCTTAGGGTGTCTGCCACTGGAGGCATGTCTTTGGTCTTCCACAGCTCCACTGGGAGCTGCTGTCTACATTTGCCTGTGCAGTGGCCCTTGCGTCAAATTGTTCTGAAGGAAACCACAGTTTTCTGGTGGTTAAAGGTGGTCTTCGTCTTCTCTGGAGGACAGACCTGTTTCCTTCAAGTGTGCCAACTATTAATATTCCCCATTTTAGATTAAACAGTAGAAGTATTAAACACTCTTTGATGGAACAGTGAGAAAAGAGAAAGTACAAGTTGATGATACATTGGTTTTTTTTACCCATAAAATCTAAGGAGTTATTCTTCTCGACTTTGATGAGAATCTGCTTTAACTCCAGGGCCTCAGACAAAGTAGCTGCACGTCTAGTTTCTGTTTCAGCCCCTATGGGTTTGACCTCTTGGCAGCCTAAATTGGATCCAAATATAAGAAACTTAACGTGTGCCTTGGAAGTGCATTGCTTGTTCTCTGGGCTAGAGAGGGAGAGAATCTAGCTCTATTTGGCCCTTGGTCTTCTGCTCCCTAACGAGGTGGCCTAAGTGCACCACGTGGGGGATGCACTGCCTCTCACCTGCTGCTTTGCTCGGGGGCTTCTCATGATAAGATCTTTATCATTCGTTCATTCATATCATGTCACTCATTCATGTCATTCATTACGCTGTGCTGACATTTGAAGTCTCAGGATGGACTGGGCTACAAAAGGAGTAAGAAATTTACATTAACTCTTATCCCAACTACCTTCTCATTCACACGCACAGGTGATAAATTCCATCTTTCCCATTGCCCGGGATATTGATTTTCTTTTTAAATTCCTTTTTCAGGATACATATCAATTTTTCCCTTCCTTGCTCTTTTATGCATCTGTTTGAACACAACACCAAGAACCCCTAGGCTTGATACACAGAAAACAAATCCTTTGTGAATTTTTAATTAACCTGTCTATATGATTTGAACCGAATAAATAAAATTTCTTGCATATATTTCCATTAACTGGGCTTGTGTATTCTCATAGATATAAGCAAAACCTTTCTGGGAGAAGACTCAATTAGCATTTTGGTCTCCGTTTCACTTGAACAGTTCAGCCATGTTTTTAAGAATGTAGTCTTTTGTCTGCAGGTAAATACAGAATTAAAATCCAACCTAATATATCAACTAAATTAAAATTGGTCAGATTACCCATACCCGTGAGACATTACCCATGGAGCATTTTTTCATCTTGCAGGCTGATGACTTAAACTCAGAAGTGGCTGTGTGTGGCAGTTTACTCTAGAAATACTCTAGAGTGGGTCCTTGGGTGCATGGGAGAAAGTCCAGACTAAGATACCAAACCAAAGGAAGATGGGACCATATGTTAAACTTCCCATATATAGGAATAGTCCTTTCCAATCTGTATTCCTTTTTTCTGTTTGTCACCTTTCTGAGAACACTGATATAAAAGAAAAAAAAGAAGTCATCTATAAGCAGATGAAAGCCCATAGGTGTTCTTCTTGGAAACACCTTTTTATCAGGAAAAAATTGGCTTGTACTTGTCCTTGGAATAATAGATATAAATGAAAGTATGACTTTCTATAAACACAAACTATGTATGCTGCAGTTTTAAACAGTGCTCTTCAAGACACAGTTATATTCTTCTAATAGAGTGTAACACATCGTTTACTCAAGCATAAATGTTATTTTATAATGGCAATCACTGTTGTTCATTCCAGTGTTCCTGTGTACAAATGTAAACAGATCATTTTGGTTTTTAATTTGTTTTCTCTTACATTTTATAATTTAAAAGCAATAATTAAGTAAAGATGTTGCACTGTATTATTCTAACAGGCTGAGGGAAATAGCCTTAAATCCCAAGTTCCATATTAAAACAAAATAGTGATAAATATGTTGGCAATAGAATGAACACCAGTTGTTTTTCCTACAAAAAAATGAATCCAGTGGCATTCCTTGACTGTGGTTAGCCTTTGGGTCTACAAATAAACATCCCACATCTACTTCAGACGTAGGCAAAATGCAGTTGACTAATTCTGCAAGCAGCTTATAAACGTATTTTGATAGGTGTGTCCTTCTAAATCTTATATCAAATCAAATGTGTGTCACACAGCATGACCTAACATAGCTCAAAGCAAACTAGCACATGCAGAATTCACATACGCGTTTGCAGGAGAAATGCAGTGTCTTTGTACCTTGTCTGCCGCTCTCTGCCTTTTTATTTTTGCCATAATGCTAAAGATCTTTACACGAGCAGTCCAAAACGCTTCACCAACGTTGCTCATAATCAAAGAGGTTTTGACCTTTCCAAAACTACTGAGGTTTGTTTGTTTGTTCATTTTAGGGGCTTTTAAATTCAATGTGAAGTGCGTGTATGCACAGATGAATAGAGGTTGAATCTCCAGGCCCTTTACTCGTTCAGAGTTCCCACTAACCTGGAATGCCGGTAGATGTTTTCTGGAGTAAAGACTTTCATGAGTAAAATGGGACCTGCATTTTGCTCGACCTCTGAAAACAAAGACTTTCTTTTATATGTGAAGTGTTTTCAAATGCCACATTTCTTCTCCTGTCCTTTGCTGCTCTTTCAGCAAATCGCTTGGCTGGAGAGTAGTTACCATGATGAGAATCTATAAAAGCAGTACTTTGACATGGCTTTTTTTGTTGTTGTTCCAGGAGAGTCTATTGTTGTACCAATAGCTCTAGAACTGTGCTGGAGACTTTCAAATTCTCTGGCTGCTGTTAAGCTGCTTTGCTTTTGTGAGTGTCCCCTTTTGGTGGGGAGGACATCCGTGTGACCATCCCTGTGGGGTTACTGGTTCTGGGGAGATGAGGATCCAACACGCAGCTGTAAAACCTGCAGCCACTCTGCTGTGTAAACAGCGTTGCGTAGTGATTTCAGAACACTTCACTTTATAACCTTCCTTTGAAAACCAACTCCCTTAATGATATTTAAAAGTGGATTCCAGATGTGACAGTTAAATATGCCCACCCCATGGGAAATTAGCAGTGCGGTTTTTTTCTTTTTTCATTACTAAGTGCCCTCTGCCATCCTTCATGCTCGCCCTCCTATTGTCTCTCACTCTCTCTGTGTACTCCACATTACAGGAGAGACTGCTGTGGTTTTGCTACTTACGTTCTCATGAGGTAATGGAAGAACAGCATTATCAGCTTGCTTACTGCAGCAGCTGAACAATGTAAGGTCTCACTGCACTTAATCCTAATTACAAAATATTACAATACAGCAGTATGTTGAGTTTCACGGTCCACTGTATACCTAGTGAGTGTATATGTGGGTGTCTCCATATGTTGATGCATTTATACACAATCAGAACACAACCTGTTAGATGTTCTTTGGGTAAAAATGTGAAATTTTTGACCAGCAAAGTTTCTTTTTTTTTTTTTCTCTTTTCATTCCAAGTCAAGGATGACTTAACAATCTTAAAAATAAGTGGCAGCTGTGTAACCATGAGTTTTGATAATGGATGGAAATATTGTCGTGTCTCAGCTACAAAGTTGTTTGCCTTAGTTTTCAGAGTAGGTTTGTTTGAAAGACTATGCTAGAAAATTGCACATCATGCCAAGCTGGAATACTGTATAGCATGCTAAGGGAATCTTCTAATAATGTTACCATGGAAGAACTTTAGTGACAAATAGGAATCTGATTAAGTTCTTATAAGTTGTTGTAGGATCCAAAGACACTGAAATAGTTACCCCAGATCTAATGAACTTTGAGTATCTCTGTATGATTGAGAGCATATTTCACTGATCAGGCACTCTGCATCTTAGCTGATTGGGGCCCTGACTGTTCCCTTGGTGCTGGAGCTGAATATAAAGATCTACAGAGCAGACCTGATGCCATCAGACCTTTTGGCAGCGTTTTAGCTTCACAAACCTTTGCCTATAGATTTCTTTCCCCTGGCTCCTTCCTTCCTTGGGTTCTCTCACTACAATGCACAGGTGGAAGGAGGTCATCTTTTCGGAGGTCTGTTCTATTCAAATAGATTTAATCTGTTTTTTCAGAAGCCATCTTGGATTACATGCCATTGGGATTCCTTCTATGCAATTCAGCACAAAGCTGAATCTCATCAATCTGTTTTCTTTAGCGTCTTTCTTCATCTATACTTCAGGGAACTGTATTTTAACAATGAAAAACATCACTTTGTTTATCAAATTAATGTAGACAGTGACCTGGCGCTCTATTAACATTTGTAAGGCTCAATTTAGAAAAAAATATTTTACCTGCTTAGTAAATTAAGATCCTATAATAGAATAATTAATCATTCATAGTTGTTATTGACATATGCCTTTCTGCTTTCAAAGAGAACATGTTAAAATAATACCTAATTAAAAACAGTATACATAAGAATACCATAAATCTATGCATGGCTAAATGCCAAGTGGTCCACACTGCTTGGAAGTTTCTAAATGTATGGTAGCTTAAAGGTAGTATATGCATGTTTTCTAAACTGTACATTGGTCATTGATTTTTAACCCATTGAGAATTATCACTCTTACAGTAAAGCAGACTTAAAGTAGTCTTTGTCATGCTGTATAATGTTGTGAATGCTGTGCATTGGTTTACGGGTCATTGTTTTACTACTGGCAAGTGAAGTGTTCAAGCCTTTTTAAGTTTGTTTCTTGAAAAACTGCCATTTTAAGAAGAAAAGACTTAACTGGGGTAAGAGCTCATTTCAACTGTCCACATTTGAACAAAATTAAACTTGGCTTCCTCTGTAAATATTACTGGGTAGTCTGTCAGACTGGCACTGTGGCTTTGACTGATGAATCACTAACTGGATGAAAAAAAAGTTTTTAATTTGGTTGGGACATTATTCAAGATTGGTTGGGATTTTTTCTCTAAAAATGAGAATGAAATTATCTCTAAAATACATGAAAAAGATTTCTTAACAATGTATAAAGTTACCTTAAAAGCTTTGTTAGAATTTGGATTTTGGGATCCTCAAAAGAATAATTCTTTTAATACTGCTTGAGACAATGCCTCCCTCCATTTATTTGCAATGTCAACTGAGACCTTAAGATATATCAAAATTCTGTATGGAAAGACAGTATTATGATTAAGACATTACTGGAGGACCTAAGATTTCTGCTCAAGTTATCTCTTATATCCCTTGTGAATACACAGATTTCACATGTGGTCTGACCAAGTCATAACTACTTTTCTGTGTCTAGATTCCATTCCTATAGATCGCAGCTATAATGTTGACCCTCTGAGATATTAGGAGAATAAACAATAAATTCATTAATATTTTGTGGTAGTAGGAAGAAATACATAATGATTTAAAAGACAGAATTACTCAAACATTAAATATAAAAAACTATGTTTGGATCTGTTGATTTGAATTATGATTTGCCTGGTTCAAATCAAATACAAACCAGATTTTGCAAAAAAACGTAATGAAGTCTTACCTTCAGTTTTCTGGATTTCATCAGTCTTTATTTTTTTTCCAGTAGCCTGAGTCAAGAGATGATTTAATTTTACTTTAAAACGATTGTGGATAATGGGGCAAAATAATCCCCCAGAAAGCTTGCAACCTGACTGCATTTGGGAGAACCTCTGTGGGGTGCACAGAAAGGTCCTATAGCATGTGAAGCAGCCGCTCTCTGCAGCAGCCTTCCAAGTGCAGGACGGCACTCAAGTGTTTAGAGTACAAATGTGGTGTGATCTGAATTGGTTTTAGCTGTCACATTTCTTTCACACTGTGACTTGAGGTGGCTGGAGCTGGCTGTGGATTTATAGAAGTTTTGCATTATGCCTTCCTGTTTGCAAAAGACAAAGTAGTAGGAACCCTCTCTGCCCCTCAAATAAAACATTTGTATAGGTGCATATGAATAGATGTCCTCTTTCTCCCTCTGTCACTGTCTTCTGGAGCATCTTCTGCAGCCCTGGAGGTTCCACGCTTCCCCTCTGTTTATATTAATGCTCTCTGTCATTCTCTGTAGTGGGGAAAATTTCATTCCTTGCATCCAGTTAATTTTTTAAAACTGTGAGTAGAAACATATGAAGTTATTCACTTTTGGCAAGCCTAGTGGTTTCTTTGGTTTTGTGAGCTTTGTGCATCCTTTAGATCTTCTTATCTTGTACCAGCTCCCATTCAAGCTCTTCATCTCTATCTTTAAACCCCAATTGCTCTCACTCTCCCCTACGTACATATTCTGACCAAACTGCCTCTCCCCATGTTATCACATCCTTCTCTTTTGCTTTGCATATCTTTGTTTATATTTTGCTTTCCCCGAGCTGCCTCCTCTGCCTCCAAAATGTTCGTTTTCATCCTCTAAGCTCTTGTGCCTTGTCTTGTCATTTTTTGTTTGTATCTCCGAGGCAGAAAACTCACCCAATTGTACATTCACTAAAAATCTGTTTTAAAAAAAGGAACATGTATGTATAATTATATTAATAAAAGGAAGTTATTTTTCAGAATAGATTAATGAAGGTGGGTGGGGTTTTTTTTCTGAATCAATCCAGATGTTTTATAATCAGAGAAAGCATTGAAACTCACACTTTTTAGTTTCTGAGTTAAAGCGGGTTGAAGGCAAGAAGGAAGAATGGTGCGAGATTTTAAAGAAAAACAGAAGATTTTCAAAGAAAAATATTTGATAAATTCTTAGCAAAATGAAGAAAATAATTCAAATCTATAACGTAATTTTAACTTACCCTAACGACCTGTAATTTCCTTCTTCTGAAATGTGGTCCCATTACATTAATCAAATTGACATCGTCGTGATATATTACACTCATTAAAAGGGTGATTCTTTTATTCTAGTTGGTTTACAATTCAGTATCCATGCTATATATCTAGTGACAGTGCTGTACAGAAAACTGTAATTTTGTAGGATTTTATGTATTCCCCCTTGGCTGAGCCAAAACAGCTTTTGTTAAGATTTGGCATTAATATCATCCTGCATTGTTTCAGCAGCTAAATGGAACAATTTTTGAATAACACATATATAACAGTACATACCACAAAATATTTAAAATACATCAAGTAATACTAGATCAAGCACCAGTTTGTTTTATTGTCTGTTGCTTGCTTTCAGCTATTGTGCTGGAAACTGATTTGAATAAATGCTTCTTTCTTTCTTTCTATGGGCCATATTCATAAACCAAAGTTGATCATTAGAGCCATTTGTTTTTACCAACTCAATAAAGCTTGATAGATCTGTCCCGGTGAGTAATTCAAGTATGTATCCAAGATGATTCCTGTGCCACATGATACACATGCCATCTCACAGTCAGGCAGCCAACCTTTAAAATTTTCACAGGGCACTAGCTGAGTTGTTGTTGAATCGAGAAATTCAACTCATTTGTCGTTTTCAAAGCAGCAGATTTGTCCATTTGTTATTATATTTCTGTGACTGAAAATATGACTTATATGAAAATATATTATTTAAAATTATCACAGACTAGGGCAAGTTTTTAGAAGTTTTTCTGGTGATGTTTTTGTCCAAGTTTATTTTCTACTAAAAAGAAAAAAATCATAATGCTCAAATAGAGAGTAATAGCTCTCTTCAGCCTCTTACAATTTATGCATGTGTTTGGAATTTAAGAAAAGAAAGATTTCTGCAATGAATCAGAATGGATGTCCATGTATCCCTGTCTGACAGCATCCAATAACAGCTGCTTTCCAGGACATTTTTGTACCTTTTCCTTCGCCATTAAACTCCACTGTAGCAAGGTAGATGTGTATGTGGCATGGTATCATTTAATTTGCTGTTAGCAAATGTGGGGGCAAGACAGGAAAAGTTAATTAAGAACTAATTCTGCTTATAAATTCAGTATTTGCGTTTAAGTAGAGGCTCCTCCATGGGTGCTAGAACAGGCTTCTCCAACTTAGTCTATAGATTTCTATTATGCGTTATTTATGCAGAGAAAGAATAAGTATCATCCTCATTTTTTTCTGTGTGATGCTTAAAGAGTTCTAGATTAGATTTCTTGTTCTGTGTTAGTCTCTTCTGAAGATGGGAAAAGGCTGTGAAATGAGACAGAATTTGACATCTTTCAGTCAGGCAACAAAGTCATTCTGGGTTTTTGAGAGACTAATTGCAAGCAGTTCATTGTATACTCCAATTACATTGAGCCTTTTCCCCTCAAAATTCATGGGAAACTCCTAGACTGGAAGTTTACAGTGGGTCTACAGCATTGCTGCACATTGACACTGAAGTGTTGAAAGCAATTCCTTCAAAAGGTATTATCTTCTGTCACCCTTTGTAAAAAGGATGCAGATGATCCACATATGAATCATGTTTATGACAGAATGTTCAAGAGACACTTGGGAATGAGGTATCGTTCAGCCAGGCTGTAGGCAAACATGGAATACAAGATAATCCCTATCCTGATGAACTTACAAAGTAAATCACTAGGATAGACAGAAGGTCAAAGCATACAAGCAGTGAAGAGTGTGATAACTGCAAACACTATTTTAGTTCTATGATTGATTGGCTTAATTTTATTAAACCTGCATTTTAGTGAAGACTTGTTTTTCTCTCTTAAATGTCCACTATAAATATGTTTAATCAAGGAAAGGGAAGTGGAATGAGAAGACAAGTGTGCCTGACATTGATAGAAATCATGTTTGGAGAAATTGTTCAGGAACAGTTCATCCATGTGAAAATATGATCCTTGTAAGACTGCCAAGGTCATCAAGGCCTGTGGTGATCTGATGAGTAAATGCTGGTCACGCCTGGAGGCAGCTTTAGCTTCTGAACTCAATTCTTCAAAAAATGTAAAACAGTTTTACAGAAAAGCATGTTTGTCATTAGCCTGTCAAGGCCATTTCCTCCTTGTTTTCTTGGTGCCCTTTTCAGCAGCTGTACACCCCTTTATGTACCTGTCAGCTGGCCAAGATACGTACAAATAGCAGAAGTGCTGGTCCTGCTTTGCATTCGGCCGTTTGGGAGGTATCTCAGCTGCCCCATGGGATGTGAAGTTGTGTGTATGTAGCCCTTTCTGATGGCAGGTCATCAGCAGCCTTTTGTACGCGTCCACTGTGGTTGTTATGCCCATACTAATGCTTACTCCCAGTAGATTACAGCAGTGTGGCAAACAAAATGAGATTTGCCATCCTGACGTCTGAATGAAAACATATGGTAGTTAAAGATACTCATCTATTTGTGTAGAAACAAGCCAAAGTCTTTAATGGCAGCATCACTAGGTTATTAGAAAGATGAATCCTTTCACTGCTGGTCCTTCACCATCCCTGCTGATTCACCATCCACCATTAACACTATGCAAATACCCAAAATATTTGGTGCAATTTGAATGCATCTTCTTCTCCCCCAAACATACTAGGCACAGGCAAGCAATTCATAAGGAACATCTTGTTCACCACAACTTCTGGACAACCTCACTACACTTACTGTAGTGCAAATGTGTCTTCATTCCTTGATGTTTGAATTTGCACAGGATTTAAACATCCCTTCAGCAGTCCTATTTTCTTTGATCCCCTTGCTTATTAAAAAATGCAAATCTAAATTGTATCTTATTAATGTGCTTCTTTGTGCTAAAGCTGTGGGGGGTTAAAATCCCAGCTTTGGTAACGTATTTTGATTCTTAATGTGCAAAGTGCAAAGAGAGCTAGACTTTCTGCGGGCCGTATTTTCTAATCAACTGTTATGAAAAAGATTTTTATTGTGCTTCTATTTCTTGCTCTCATGGAATTTACAGGAACAAAAAGAGTAATGACTTCATTGTTATACAAAAAAGTATTTTCAGCCATGGATAGAGATTCTTATTAGTTTGCTGCAAGATCTCAAAAATGACAACGAGGAATCTTGGATGAAAATTCAAAAAATGTATTTTAAGTATATGAAAGCAAATGGTTAATTTGAAGAAAGTAGTAATTTTTTGTCATGGACCTAGGGCCTGGATTTTATGGTAGTAAACAGTGGTCACTCATTTTTTCAGTTAAATATAGTAGCTTTTAGGTAGTGACTACATCCTTTCACTACAAAAAAAAAACAAAGGCTGTAAAATTACTGCTGCATTTAAGGCCATTAAACTGCCTCTTTTATTTCCTTTTTGCACAACTTGACCTATCCCTTTGCCCTGGTAAAAGCTTTCTCTGCTTGTTCAATAGCCTTTTTCTTAGTGTTACTGCTTGTTTTCTGAATTGCTTCTTATGCATCTGCTTAACTTGTTGGGAATTTGGGTGGGACGTTGTGATTTAGGATTCTGCATTGCAAAAAAATGTTACAGCAAAATGTAAAGCACCTGTAAGATTGGTTAAAAGAAAGTAGGAAAATGTTAAACTTCATTTGATGTAGTGCCATACTACTTTTTCACAAAGTAGTTTGCAGCAAGTTTTACATACAAATTGAGCTTTTCCAGAAGCAGTCCAATCATTAATGAGTTTTACAGAAATACATGGATCAAGACAAACTAGAAAAGTTGACTCTAATTTTTTACCAAAAGGCAACAATGACCTCAGAATTATTCTTAGTAAACAAATAAAATAGGGAGATTTTATGCAAGTTGTATGTTTGTTGAAGCAACTAATCCTTGTGTTGTTTCTACAGTAGCTGCAATTTTAGGACATGCAGATCCACAGTAAACTGTTGATTATAATACACTGTGCTTCCTTTACTTTCCCCTTACTGCACTTGCTGCTCCAGAAGACTGAGGGATCCAGCTGTGGAACTGAGGTGGCATGGTCTACCATATTGTGGAGTGGATACCCTGTTACTGAGCTGCTTCTAAGCTTTTGCAAACCAGGAGGAGAAAAGAACACTTCTAAGAGCCATTCTACCATCGTAGTAGCTCTATCCCACCACTTTAATGTCCTTTTAAAAAAATTACTGATTAGGGAAGGACAAAATGTTTAACCCAGGAACTAGATCTCCTTTGTTTGTAGCAGGAGTTTCTGTAGTTTTGCATTTGGGGGATCATGTAATGGCTGTGGCCCTCACCTGAAGGCCACAGGTTTTGTTTGATTTGACTCAGTATTCCCTGATCTTTTCAGTTCGCTATGACTTGGCGGCTAAATGCTGAGCAAACTGACACTTCTTCTAGAAGCCTGTCAGAAATGGACACTGATGCTCCTGGCACTGTCCCTTCACTTGCTTTGTATCATTTTATAGGTGAATAGAAAAAGCTCAGAGAGTGGGTGTGGGTAAAGTACACGTTGTGAAAGTCTTTTGACTTGCTGGATCCACAGACACGTAGCACTGGGAACCATGACTTGGGTACCGTCTTTGCTATGGGCAATGAGTGATCTTATTTGTGATGTTTTGCTTCCCCTTTCTGAGGCTCCATCTGAATTTGCTGTGTTTCTTCAGCTCTAATACATTCCTTGTAGCAGTAGCCATAGTCACTGTTGTCCTAAACTCAAATAGTTTGCCCATATGTTGACCAGAAAAGAGATTAAGAGAGATTCCAGCTTCCTGTTAAGGAAAATAGGAAGGAAGGTAAGAAGTTTCATTCATTTGAGATTCAAAAGGTCCTTATTTTATTCCTCCTTGTGGTTGAATACAAGTTTAAGAGGGTGATGGGGCAGTGGATAGCTTGTCCTAATCTGGTGGCTTTGTGGTCTCTTTTGAATAAGGACACTTTACCCATAGCTTGGGGCTTTGAAGTTCTAAAGATGTGAGTGCACATTGGAAGATCTGTTTTTGCCATAGGTGGCTTTAGTTAATTTGGATAGAAAGGCTATCCATTTATGTGTTAAATCATAAATGAAACAACAGTAATAAAGTTTTCGGCAACTTTACTCTGTCTCAGAGCCTGATTTATCAGAATGTTTGTACTTCACTGGGTGACTTTGGTGAGACAAAGTCATCAGAAATCTGCTTTAACTTCTCACTTGGGGTGAAAGCTTGTTTTCCTTCTCCAGAGTAGCAAAAAAAGCAGCCAAAAAGTGTCAACACCTTAGGGCTCACTTCCTATGTCTATTTATTCCTTGATGATCTGTATGTATTGGAGGTGAAAAGACAGATTTTTCACTTTGTGAACTACTATTCTCTACTGATAAAAGATTATCTAAAAAGTATTCAATGTAACTCAGCAAGCAGTTCAGGAATGCAGTTTTAAGATGTTTGACCTGTAACATATGGTATGTTGTCACATGAAGTGGCACCAAAAATTAAAATATTAAAGATTTATATTTCCTTTTTAGTTTCAAGTTAAATTGTGTCCTGAATAGAAAGCACACACAAAATGTTAGGGATTTTTTTCCTTCTGATGACCTGAAAATGCTCCCAAATCCGAATGAAATTAATTAGTGTACTTAAACAAGCTGAAGCTGTCACTATACCATTAGCAATTATCTTTGAGAACTCATGGAAGAAAGAGGGAATCCCAGGGAGCTGGGAAAAGGATAACACAGTATCTCCCTTATTAAAAAAAAAAACAACTAACACAGATATATACACACACACACGCCCCATCAATAAAATAAACCTAGGAAAAAAGGCCCAGGGAATTCTGATCCAGTTCCCAAAGTCAGTGCTTGGAAGGATGACAGAATAGAGTATTAAAAAAATTGATTTAAAAGTGTCCGGGGGATGTAAGGTGATAAGGAGGGTCAGTGAGGATTCATTAAGAACAAATGTCAAAGCAGTCTAATATCCTTTGTGACAGGGTAATTGTCAATTGGTCTGAATTGTAGTGTGTGATGTTTAGGTTAGATATTAAGGAAAAGAAAGCTAACTTTAAGAATAACTAAGTGCCGAATGTAATACCCGAATGCTGTAGCATCCCCTCCATGGGGAGATGGAGACAGATATTTTGCAAAGGATGGGCTTAGTTTGGTTTGCAACAGAAGGATGAAGTGGGTAGTCATTACAGTTCCTTCCAGCCTTGAATTTCTCTGATCTTGTTAAGATTTTACAGCACAATACGGGTTTTGAACTGCATGGTTAAATACTTGACAATGGCGCTTTCCTGAATTTATTCATTAGTATTTGCAGTAGGAAGGCACAACACTTTCTTCTTCCATTTTCTATGGAAATTAACTGAGTTTTTTGATCACAGATTTACATACGCCGTGTGAATGTGGGATATAGTTACAGGTAGATAACTTTCATCTGCAAGCAGTTTTTCATGCCCAGTTATATATTTATGGGATGGCTGACCACATGCAGGCCAGGGTATTATTTTCCAATATCTCTCCAAATCAGCAAACCTCTGTGTTCTTACAGAGCCTGTCGGGTGACAGTGACATGAGCGTAACTCTAAGAGCTCTGGCTGTATGGATCAGATTACAAGATCATTTACCGGTTTAATCCATTTTTAACGGGATTAAAAAAAAAAAAAGAAAGAAAACCCACCTCTGTTTGTACTATACATTTAATTATGTCCAGCATTTTAGCAGAAGGCCCCAAAGTACAAAACTACTGTGTGATAGATTCCTGCAGGTGGGAGTTCTGCTTTTGTGTCCTTTCTTTACGCGTTCTGCAAGAGCATAAAAACATGAACTTTATCCATGGTATGCAGCTAAAATATAAACCCAAATTTTTCTTTAATCTTCACTGTTACAGTTATCTCATTCCTTTTGTAAAATAATGAGTGAATGCACCCCATTTGGCTTAAAGCAACAGATCTATATCCAGTTAATTTGTGGATAAATATGGGTTTCTGCTATTGATGTTTCTTGATCCACACAAAGTGGTTATATTAATACTGAAACATTATTAATCAATAGGTAGCTCTTTAAAAATACATCACTAAGACTAGCCAATTACCTTTAAGTATATATCAAAGGCGACAGAGCAATTTGACTTACACTCATGATCCATTAGAGAGTTCCAAACATTTTAATTATAAATATATTTTATCTGCAGTGAAACTTATAAAGCCAATTTGAATTTCTCATTCTGGCCTCAAAAAATTAAAAAACCCCAAAATGACTCTTCAGTTTTTCAGGATTTTTTATTCAGGAAAGTAGAAAAATGTGCTTAAATTCATATTAGTTTCCTGAATTAAAACTAAATAAATTGTGTGTTATCTCATACTACTTTTAGGATAGTCTCCTCTGTAAGATCACAAAAGTGAGTTATAAGCACAGATCATGTCATTGAAGGGTATAGTTCTGTTTGGTTTTATAACACTAACTCTGTTGACTTTCAGTGAAATTGCATTAATACCTCCTCTGCCAAAAGAAAATCTGACCAAAGCATACAGTCTGTCTGTAAATTATCAGAAATATGTTCTTTATTCAAAGTATATAGGCTGTGATTTTGGGAAGCATACAGTGTATTCTTTATACCTTGTTGAAATTTTAAATACCCGTTTGAAATATAAAACCTACTCTGGCCTCTTTATGGAGTCACTGCTGAAACTTCTGCTTTGGGAAGGGAATGTGTTGGTTGAAGTGGAGTATTGCATTGTGTGTTACAATCAGATGTGAAACCGTATATTTTCCTTTGAGATTATCATACCATTTTTCATATGAATTTCCTTATTTAAGTAGACCATTTCCCCTCTGGCTCATGTCCCTCAACAATTACCCAGTATAAGCAATCTACGGAGAATAGCACAAGGTGCAGCTGATTGTCATTCAATGCAAGTGAAATCTTTAGGTGAACATTAGTCACTCTTTCAGACATGTTAGCTTGAAGTGGAAGCAGTCAATTATAGAGTAGAGGCTTTATAGCTACATTATTACCATCATACTATTAGGTTTTCAGTGGTAGCATTCTGTTTGATCGATCCGTGCCAAGACATTGATGGATAGTTTTGTTCTCCAAATGTCAAATATGTGGGACTTTTGTACTTTATTTATTTACTGGTGCACTGCTGTACTGTGGATATCTTTCCTTTCTACATCATTGTAGCTCTAGCAGCTAATCATGATTCATTTTATTTGAAGTTTTGGTGTTGATTTCAATAGTGTTCTTAATTTTTCTCATGCTCTTGCATTGCAGAGGAAATTATGCTCTATGCTGTTGTGTAGGCTGTGTACTTAATTGGACACATGAAAGTTTCAGAGTTGTATGAGGGCCTTGGGGAGCGAGAGTTGTTGCTGATTGAGAAATTCATGTGGTATCCAAAGGGGAGTGAATTTTGAGATTCTGTTCTCAGTGCTTCTATGTGTTCTGCTTGTTTGGGAGAGTTTGGGCTCTTCAATATATTATGTTTCTCTCATACACAATAATTATAGAACATCATTAGTTTCAAGATGCAGATTTAGTTTAGGTCACAAGTTTTAATATGAGTACTATTTTAAAATGAATATGTACATTTGTAAGTATATTCAAAAGTAAAAATACTGCTATTAACACTAATCAATAGGTATATAAGCAAACTCTTTTTTGTTTTGATGGGGATGTAGAAGGGTGCAAATGCAGAGAAAGTGCAAATATACACAGGGTGCTGTTAATCTCTTTATCTGCAGCATGGGTGAGAAGAAACTCTTCATCAGCCTGTTTGCAAGGGGCACTGCTTCTAAGCACTTTAACCTTCTGCTAGGATTTTCCTAACAGTGTTACTGAATCCATTCTTCAAGAAAAAGAGAGTAAAGAAAAATGGGAAACTGAAACTTGCCAGTGTTTTCTTCTCAGGCTGGTAAAGCATCAAGGTTTGCAGACAGAAATGGGCAATACAAAGGCTCTGCACCCTTCCTGCATCCGTGGCTTCAGTGGCACGGAAAATTAGAGCAACTGCCATAAACTAGGGCTGTGTTTATGCATGAAGGTTCCAGGAGCTGTTGTCTCCATGGTGCCACATCATACAGCAGTCAGTGGGCTGTGTCATGTGCCAGAGGAATGACTGTACCTCTGTACAACTATTGTGCGCTGTGCAATGGCTGTCTCTGCAACACTGGCTGCACCTGCAATGAAGGGAATGTGATTAATATCATTAATACCGGCAAATTAGTATTTCAATTAGGTCAATACTGAACAAGTGTCCCAGCAGAATGTGAGTTGGGATGTCAGTCTCACGGGTTGAACTCCTGAGAGCAGTAACACTTTTTACCTGGTCAGGAGTGTTAACATTGAAAACAAGTGAGAATAGTGATTTGGACACATTATAGTTTTGATTACAGGAGTATTTTCCACTCTCAGTTCATCTCTTATTCATGTTCCTTCAGTGTCTCTTAGACAGTGTTACTGGTGCTGGGTAGGTACAATTCTCCACTCCAGAACTGGCTGCAATTCAGTAGTGTGGGGGGGGGGTGAGGGTGGTGGCTCTGAATAAAATAGACTATGTAAATGTAAATAGTGTTGCCATTTTACTTAGTGAGGATCACTCCACACTAATTAGGAAGACATTCATTTTACTTCAGTGTTTCAACATTGAAATAATTCATTTTAGTTTAATACTGGTTTTCTCTTTCAGTTGTTTTTACTCTACTCCTATGTACGTGTCTGTCTATATATTTGTAAACATGGACACTACATAAAAGCCAGTGCATTCCATGTGTACTTTAGAGTTCGAAGTGGAGCCAAGGAGAGTGTAAACTGATGCCCAGTTCATGATAGCACTTAATCAAATGCTTAGTTGTTTTAAATGGGTTTAAAGCACAGGCTGAATTAGGGCATAAAACCTGGATCCAGAGTTTATTGAACCTTGATCCAGAGCAAATGGAAGTCAAAATACTGTGTTCAGACTGGACAATAAATAACAGACAGCTGAGGCATGGGGACAGCACCTCAAAAAACAGGCACAAGTTTGATGTAGTTAACAATCAAGTCAAAATAATTTGATTTCCTGCTTGCTGTTTTTCAGGAAGAACTACATTTTTACATTTGGGAAAAAAGAGAAGTTGAACTTTTGTAAGAGAGAAGTAAAGGTAACCCAGAGTAGCTCAGGGAGAGGGATCAGTGGAGAACAGGGGAAAGACCAGAACACTGAGGACAGAACAGAAAAAAATCTGTCTATTTCCATGTGTGGTACATGCCATAAGTGGAAGTGAAAGGTCGAGTAGACAGTGGTCTAGTTACTAGTGTGGTCTAATTTATTAAATAAGTTAATACAAGTTAATAAACCCCCAGTTGCACGTAGGTAAGTGACGTACATCATACACAGTTGTCTTACCTTCATTTTGTACTGCTTTATCTTCTGGACACACAGTAGGATAGTGACCATGATGATGACTATTAAATCTCTAAGTCAGTATCATTTAAGTTACTTATTTCCGAAGTATCCTATTTCCTTTGTTCCATTAAGGGCCCCTGCCTCAGTGCACAAATCTCCTTGATCGTTGGCTTTTGAAGTCTCAGCAATGAGACATAAGATGAAGTCAGCAGCAGGACAGTGACTGCAGCTCGCATAAGCTTCCTGAAGCTGATCCACAGTAAATCCATGAATGGACACGAGTTACCAGTGTTACCCTCTTCACATGACGGTGAATTTATTTGTATTCAACAGGATTGCATTGGGACCGACCCATAGAGAAAAGACGAGCAGCTGGTGGCGGATTAAAGGAACGAGGCTCGTATTGTTTGGTAGATAGGCCAGATAACTGCCCCAAATGGTTTTCACTAGAAGCAGGGAAAGGGGGGATCATTTGGTGCCTCCACAGCTGCTGTGACTTTTGCTGTTCCCTGACTCTATTGCTCTCTCTGCTGCCATGATGGCAACCTTCTCCCCACCCCTACTGCTGCTGGCACTAATTGAGCATCTGCTCCGCTTCTCTTACTGCTGCTGTCTCTGTGATTTTGGCCTCTTCTTTTACTTGTGCTAACGTACTTTTGTCACGACCGCAGAGACATCTGTGTCTACCTGATAGGAGTTGGAGGGCGGCTTTAGAAAAGGCAGAGCTTTCCTCTTGTTATGCTGGAAGAGAGTATCCTTCTGCACCCTCTGCTTTCAAATGTTTTATGATTTATCCCATCAGCTGCTGTTGTCGGGTTCGATTCACAATCACTTCTCGGGCCCTCTGTCCTCCCTTGATTTTCCTTCCAAAAGAGTAATACCACAGAATAAGCAGGATAATTTTTCTACTAAGGTTTTATATACTTTGACTCTTTTTTTCAGGTTATAGCCATCAGGAGCAAGCTGCTGTCATAGATAAGCTAATATATCCTCCTGCAGTAGACAGTCAATGCGTGTAAACCATCCCTCCCTACACTGGTATTGCTCGAGGCTGGAGTAAGCTATGCTTCAGTAGCTCTTGAATTAACAGGTTTTGTCTGTCTGTAGCGATTTCCTGAGTACAACTCGTACAGTAACTCTTGGTCAATGGATTTTTGTTGTAATCTCCTTTTTTCTTTTTTTTTTTTTTTTTCCCCAAATCTGAGAGTGAAATAGCATAAGTTTACATATCTAGAAAACTTGACACGTTATGAAGAAAGAATTAGAAAATCAGGGAGGATTGGCTTAAACAAAGAGTGGAGTGATGGGAGAGTGACAGGAACTTTAAAAGCTGCTTCTGATAAGAGGAAAGGAGTAAAGTTAGGAAGGAAACAGGGGAATTATGTTGCAGGACGTGATAGTTAGATTAGATACCAGGAAAAAATTTAATGGGATGCACAGGGAATACTGGATACCTATTTGGAGAGGCTGCGGAGTTACTGAAAAACAGGTTAGAGCGTAGATTAGGCATATAATTAAGGTGGGAAGAGATCTTTGGAGATCATCAAGGTCCCACTCAAAGCAGGGCCTTTCCACCCTCTAGTCCTCCTATCCAAACTCTGTTTTTCTAATTTGGCTGCAAGGATTAATATGGGATAGTGTATCAAAAGGCCTGTTAAAGTCAATGTAAATTGACACTGTGCTCTCCCGCGGTTCGCTGAACCAGTCATCTCAATGCAGAAGGCAGTCAGGCCTGATTTGACCTTGATAAATCCATGCTGACTGTTTTTCATCACCTTCTTGTCCTTTATGTGCGTGGATATGGCTTCAAGGAGGACTTGCCCAATCATCACCCCTGCAACTGAGGCTAGGCTGACCCACCTGTTACTCCCTGGATCCTTCTGTTTGCCCTTTGTGAAGATATTTGTGACATTTGCTTTACTCCAGTTATCAGGAAGTCCCCTTGATCACCAAGATATATGAAAAGGAGATCAGCCTCACAGTGACATTGGGCAGATACCTTGCCACTTGCATGTATACCCACTGGTCTCATGGACTTGGGTATGTCTAAGACAGCATCACTCAGGATTTGTTCTGGCTACAGCTGGTCTTTCTATGGGGCAGAAGGCTGGATGATTTTATGAAATCCCTTCCAACCTTGTGATTCTGAGCTCAAATGTGAATACCAGCTTTATCATGTAGGAGATTTTGTCTTTCTAGAATTTTCTTCCTGCTCTGAAAAACTGACCTTCGTTAGCATCTCCTTTATCTGATTGAATCTAAATGCCATAAGTTTTTTAGGGCTTTGGGCAGACCATGATATGCCTACATATAGAGCACAGAGAAGTTCCTTGGTTCCTCCACTGTGCGCTTATCCATCCAGTGAGCTAAATGGATTTCCCAGGTAGACTTTTTAAGAAGAGTTTTATATCTCATGAGGAGAGTTGTTGTGGTTCATATTCACCTCTTGTTTAAAAAAAAAATCTCTTGAAAGTCCTACCAGTTAATTTCTACATATGCACCATTTGCTAAGCTTCTACTTGTGCTTTACCCATACACAAATTTCATGTGATATCCAATTTTGGACATAGGGATTTATATTTTTGTTCCTGGTGTTGGAGTTGTGCCCATTTATATGTACATTTAATGTCTAAGTTGAGGGCTTTCTCAGTCCTTTTCCTGTTGTGCCAGACAGTGTTCACGTTCTCATCTTTGACCTCTTTCCCTTTGATTCACCTATTACTCTTTCTTTTGATGGTGAGAACAAGTGTAGTTCTGTATGTGCAAAAGCATCACTTTATTTTTTTTTAGTAGATCCTAACACTTTTTATATGTTCGCTTCCCACATTTTAACAGCTTTATTGTTTAACAAAATGAAACAGGTAAACCAGAAAAATATAGCTTTATTGACAAAGCAGTTCTTGGCATGTAGTTGAAACACTGAAATATGTGTTGGAAAATTTCAAAATATTAAACCTCAAAACAGAGTCAATTGTTTACATTTTATAGCACATATTATGGCTGAGACTGAAATAGGACAAGGTACAAAAAAGCAATAATCATAGGCTTAATATCAAAAATATATAGTTTATTAAAATGCTCTAAAAATCCTTGTTATTAATTCAAAATCCAGTTATAGCTCTGAAGTTTTTTCTGAAAGATGTTTGGATGTTTTGCTTGAGCCTTTTTGAAAATTCATTTCTTTGAAGTGTCTTCCCTCCTTCCATGACACTTATCGCTCGTATCACACTGAGCTCAAATACTTTAGAATCAACCTTAAGTTAGACAAAAGCATTTGGATTATTTCTCATGCTTATCAATAAATACATAAGTAGCTATCTTGTGAAATGAGACATGAAGCCAAATAGTATTGAAACATTTTATGTACATATGCACGCATGTATATAAAAGTGTCTATGCTTATACATGAGAAAAATCTAGGCCATTTTAAAGTAAGAATATACTGTGCCGTCACTGTATATAATTGTAAAACTCTGATTTTGGGGGACAAATGTAAAGAAAGCAAAATCGCATGTTGAATTTATTTTCAACAACAGGAAGCTAGTGTGGTTAGAAAAAAATACTATATTCAGAGCCAAAGCCCTTTCATTGTCCGAAATCTGTGGTTATTTCAGGTTTCAATGTCATAGCTAAGAGCATATCTGGCCCCTTTTTATCTGTAACTGGCATGACTTCAGGAGTAAAGCAGTTGTTAGCGAGCAGAGAAGGGACTTTGGAATTTCCTGCACTCCTGCTGTGTAGATTCAAATGCTAAGTTTAAATTATGGATGAAGCTAAGATTATTATAATTGATCATTGTATGACTTATATGGAGTAATTATAACTAGGTTGAGAAAGAATTTTCAAAAGCTAGTTTCCTGGTAGCCAGAGCCATTAAATAACAGTGTGCTGCCAAAACAAAAATTAGGTGGGAACATAGCCACAGAGATCAGAATGTCTGTCCACCTGATTTATAACTACCCTTATGATGACAGTATCAGTGGTATTTTCTTGTTAGGAACAGTAAGAGTTGCTTCAATTGTTTTTCTTATCTTTCTAACACAACTCTGCATTGTTTTAAGCTTAGTCAAGCATAATAACTGGAAAACTGAAAACATATAATGTATAACAAAGCTAAAAGGTGCAAGAGGTTGAAAAGGTTAATTAAAAGTGTAATGATCGCATTTACTGAGACAGTCCAATTAATCACTTTATTCCAGTGGTCATGCGATACAGAAACCACTGCTACAGATAACTGATTTTTAGTGCTGGGATACACGGTCTGTATTCATTAAAATGTGTATTTTTCTACAAATGGAAATTTAACTTTTTTTTTTTAAGGTCCTTTTATTTATTTGAAAATACTTTAGAATACTAGCTAGTGTTTAACCCTGTATCCTCACATAATACTCTCCCCAGCTCTGTTCCCTCTGAACAGTATGAGAGTGTTGCCCCCGTGACACATGTAGTCTTACAGCCCCACGGGAGGTTTGCTTACAGCTTAATGGGGTTGTAGGTATAGAAGAAATAAAGCACTAGAAATACATCACTATGTAACGTGATCTTTCTGAGACAGTGTATATGACCAACAAAGTGAATTCTCAAGTGTCAACAAGCACATCTAAATGTAATTTTTACCACGTCAACTGGAAAAAGGCAAAAAGAACCTTGAAGCATCAATTACAAGGGTCATAACCTTGTATTATCTGATTTGCTATAATATTCACACAAGCTTTATTGGAATGGAACATAAATTTGAAAAATAGTGAGATTAGAAAGGATTGCAGTGGTAGAGCAAAGAGCTAGAAGCTTTCTCCTGGTTTATTTTGCTGGGGCAGCACTTTAGAGGGAGCCCATTATAAGCAGGAGAACAGTAGTTATGTTAACACGGTAATTAATCAAGCCTGAGGAAAAGAGGAAACAAGTTGTGAATTCAATTCTGCAGTAATAAAAAGAAATGCTGAAAGTTGCCCTGTAAATTGGCATGACTTTGGTAAACAGTCCCTCACTGTGTCTTGAGAACTTGCATGCAGTAAATCACTTCTCATGGCAACCGTGTAGGTTTGAATATTTTCACAGGTTTATTCTGTATTTCTGTGTGTGCTAGTTCCTTCACCATTCTGTTGACTTAGTATTTAGCTAATAATAAAATACTGAACTGTATAACATGAGAGCATATGCGGTATCACATTCTCACTTTGAATATTTTAAGGGGAGATTAATTAGAAGAACTCAGCTGAAACTGTGGCGATAGCCTTCCACATCACAAAACCAGCCTCTGACTCAGTACAGAGCATGAATTGTATATGGAATGACTGAGATCACTCCCTCAGAAAAAAAAATTATTCTATATATGGTCCCAGTCATGCATAATCCATCCCTAATGCTAGTGCAGTGCAGACACATTAAAATGACCTTTACACCCTAAAACTCTTTAGGGTAGAACTGAAGTCATCAGTGCAGTAATGTGAGAAACAGCGACTGGATCAGTTTGCAACAATTGGATGTGACTTTGTTTAGCAGCCTCTGATTTAATTCATACATCTCTGCCTCCTACGTGAGATACCTTGGACAGAAGAAGTAAAAGAAGCATTTTTAGGAACTGTCTTCTTGAACTTAGATTATTGAAAATTCAGAATAGCTGTAGTGAATAAAATTGATTTAACTATGTTGGCATGAATATAATGCAAAACTACCGTCCTCAGTGCCACGTGGAAAATTAGGGACCCTGGCATAACCTTTAGATTTGTAGCAGGAATGGAAGGTGATAGATAAGGATATCTGTGTGAGTGAAGACAGAAAGAATTTCAGCAGCAGACCATAATGTAGTTAACACTGGGGAGCAGGGTCTCCTCTCCCGTGCTGCTCTCATGGAACAAAAATTTAAATCAGTTCACTGTGGAGTTGCAAGACTTCCCTTTAACATAACTCATAAGATGAGCAGATGTCCCTCAGCTAAACCACAGGGCATAGCCCCCTGTTTTTTCTGCTTAGTCTTTCCCCATTCCTCCCCAGAAAAGACTGAAAGTACCAAAGGAAATCTCAAGACATCATTTCTCCCCTTTTTCATCAATAATATCCAGCATAGGAGTTTTCTCTTGCAGTCTTTATCTTTAATGTCTATTAAGTGCACCAGAAAGTGGTCAACTAAAGGTATCAGGATCTAACTCTAAATAGAATAGAGACAAGAGTCCTGCCAAGTATTAGAAGCCAGATCTAGTGGTGAACCTGGGTAATGCAAAGTGCAGCACACTGGGCATGTGGCTGTCGTAGTAGAATTACATCCAGAAACAGACCAAGAGAGAGATGTAGGCACATAAAGTCAGGAGCCCCTGATTCCAGTTGATAACTAAAGATGTCCAGAATCTTTATGAAGCGCAGAGGGAATACTGTGTGGGAAAAACAAAAACAAAAAACCAAAAACAAACAAAAAACCAAAACAACCCCCCACACACAACAAAAAAACAAACCCAGAACAACAACAACAGAAAAACCCCAACCAACAAAAAACCCTGCACAATAAATCTCTGGATGGATGATATGAAATACACAAACAGATTTGTTGCAAGCCCTTGGACCTGAGGAGTCAGATTCATGGCCTCAGGCAGTTACATCTGTCTACACACACTCTTCTTTTAATGGGCACCTAACAGAAGATCTCATGGTGCATGTCATCAGGGTAGTCTTCGAGGAAGTGGGATGCCTGTGCTCTTCTCTATGGGTTTTCACAAAGCCTGGGAGACTAGGGTATGGATTAGGAAGGAGGTTAGTCTGGAAGGAAGGGGAGGAGCTGTGGTATAGAATGTATTATATTTTTTTAGAAGGGATTAGAAGAAGAGAGTACAAGTGGAATCATGCCTCTCCAGACTTTCAGTTAAGGGAGTCATCTTCAGGAAGGGAATCCTGGTTTCCAGTCATTTGTCTTGCAAGAGAAATATCTCTCTTTCCTGGGTGCAGGCCAGAACCCAGCAATCTGCTGCCAGAATTCTCATCCTTGGGTTGAAACATCATGCTCTCTCTTGTGTTTTGCAATATGCACTATTTCCTGTGCACCTTCTTGAGAACACCCTGCAGCGCAATGTTTGAGAACCCTTCTGGGAAATAAGAACAGTGGTTCTGAGCCTCTAGGTCGGGGAAGACATCAAACCAAAGTCTTCTAGACGCTGACTGACGATTCATCAGTGGCATCTCATAAAAACAAAGCCCAGGGTGTTTTGGAAAAGACTTTGGGCATAGCGATTGTGCAGAACAATGTAGTGATGAACATTTCCAAATCATGTCTGTTGGTTCACACTAAGCAATGTAGATGTTCTTGATCTCTACAGGGCTTGCACAAGAGATAGTCTTTACCTCCTCAAGTGGATTTATTGGTGTAGTCAGAAAAGAATTTTAGCACCCTGTGGAATTTTTGTTATCAAAAGCTCGTGTGGCCAGCACTGAGGAGGACCAACCAGGAATGTAAAATGTTCCAGCTGTGGTCTCAGGAACTTAAAGTCTCAGTTTAGGCAGTTTTTGTTTAAGTCCTTTTGTTGCTCTAGCCCTGAGTGTGCTCTTCTGCACACAGGAGTCAGTGTCAACATCCTTGCCACCTGGTCTGCCTACTGCTGCCATCTATTGTAATTTCAACATGCGTATTATCGTATTTGGTAGTACTCTGAAAGCTCTGGGTATACCTATAATGCATTAACTTTAATTTTAAAAGGTAAATCACTTGCATATTATGATTGTGGAAAAGGTTTGAAGTAAGCCTGACCTCTAAAGACTGAGTAGAAGACAAGTAGAACCTCAGAACAACATGAAAAGTTTGTGCATTGGCCTCATAATTTCTCAGGGATGACTTGTTTTTTCTCTGCCATTTGGGATTAGAAATAATTTGCTTGGGAAAATGGTAGTTTAGTTGAATCCATTAGATGCAGATGACAATATTTCCCATGCTTTCCATATTTTTTGATCTATTCTTCTCACAAAGCAGAATTACTTTGGTGAACCCCATAGCAGCACTTCTATTAAAGTGGGATCATGGTTCTCATCTTTATTCTGGCTGGTTTTAGGTTCCTATATGCCATATTCCGCATCTGCATTAAAACAGGTCCATACCCGTGTGGTCACCTCTATCACTTTGTAATTTTGCAGTCTATCTCATTAACATTTACAGCTCTCTTTACAGCATTCCCTTCACTAAAACCCCTAGAAAACCTACTAATGCTAATTACTTGCAAATAGTAATTGTAATTTTAATGGCAACCTCAGTAAATTGCTTTTTATGTACTGTAAGAAAATTGAAAACTAAGTGTCCATTTTGCTGTTTAATAAGAATCTTATAGAACAAGTAATAGCCCTTTCACTCCTTCCGTCTAGTAGGAGCACGAGTAAGAAGCTCCTAATTTCCACCGAGAATCTCTTCTTGTGCACCACGGGGTTAACGGGAGTTGAGGAGACAGCCAAAGGCTCAGTAGGTGCAGAAATGAAATAGAAATGGAAATGCAAGGAAGATGAAAGACTAAGGTGAAGAACCTGTGAAAGAGAGTGAAGCATAAGGAAGATCACACAGGGCAGAGGGAGCCCTCTTAAAACTTTAGGAACATCTCTGGGTGAAAGACTGGAGCGTTTGGCTGGCTTCTTTCTGCTGCCGTACGGGAGCTCGAGTCCAGAATGGTTGCAGCTGTAACTATGTTGGTCCAGAGAGACGGGGGGTTCAGGAGATAACAAATATCAAACATACTATAATACAAAGCCTGTTTTCTCATCAGTAATATTTATCACCTTGCATGCACATGCTGCAAGTGCCTTTGAAGAGCCATGTTACTAACACCCTTACCTCTACACGGATCACTATCCATGTAGGGGTCAGTTAGTGTTAGTATCAATAACCCAATTATTGTTGCCCCAGAGTTTTTGCACTTGGGGGACAGCAAACTGACTGGTGGAAGGAAACTTTTAGGCATCCTAACTCCGTGGTTGTTGAGCACTGCTGTTTTCCCAGCAGCTCCTGGCTCTGGCTGTGCTCTGCCACGACTCTGCCTGCACCTCACCAAGGTAGCCCCCGTAGCAGCAAAACAACTCGTGGCCGCTGGTGTTGGCATCCTGGTGGTTGCAGGTCTGCTCTGCTGGGCCCCTTGCTGCGGGTGGGAACCTGTCCCTCGCACACAGGCATGGGGCATCTCTCCCCACCTGCAGGGAAATAACTTACCTCAGAGTCTGCGGTGATTTGGCAGGAGCAGAGAGCTTGCATGGTTTGGCAGAGGTTTCCAGAACGGGTCCAAGACAAAGCGGACCTGGGAGAGAGGAAGCTCTAGGTGGGGAAGTGGTGGTGGGAAGGAATGGTTACTTGTCCCAGTCTGCTGCTCCGACCGCCCTCAGTCCCTATCCAAGTGTCCCGAGAGAGGGGGGGGAACTGAAAAAGATCTCCTTACACAGACCTTTCCCAAAGGATGCTGGCAGGAAAAGTAGCTCTGGATTAGATCCATTTGCTCTTAACGCAGTCACTACCTAGTAAGAGCCAAACTCCTGCCTGTCTTAATAATTTAAGCTTTGCAGAACAGAAGCTGGGTGAAATTTTGACCTTATGTATTACTGCTGCGTAAGTAATCCTCAGAAACACTCTCAGTATTAACTGTTTGTAGTTACCACAGGATTTAGGAATACTTATGTTGTACTTTTGCAATAAAATTAAAGCATAAAGTCTGTTCTGGATTGTAAATTTTGCATTAAAACATGATTTAAAAGCTTGGGAGAAGCAGGCATTAATGAGAAGGGTTGGTTTAGACAGTCTTGTTTAATTCAAATGCAGTTGATGCATATCTCTTATGTGCTGTGTGTCAGTTGACTTTAAAATATAGAAATAATTTGTATGAAGCGATGATAAATATGCCAGAAACAATAGCTAGAGACACATGTACCGAAGTAGAAAAGGAAAGTGGCAAGTTACAGCCAGGGGTAGTTTTAGAAAAAAACCTAAACAATCAAACACCAAAAGGCCTGTTCAGAGCTGACATGTAGGGGAATGTGAGTCTAGGGTAGATATAAATTATATGAATTGTGTGAATGAACACAACTATTGTTATGAACAATTTGTACCTCATTCAACTTTCATCCAAGATAACTTTCACTGCTGTTTATGTGGTCAGTGAATTGGCTTACGCTCTATTTTTAAAAAAGATTGATTAACCTGTCACTTTTGATTCTTGAGGTGTTCACATTCACAGAGCTTTTTAATTCTGTATCAGTATTTACTACATTTTGGACCCTTCATGGAAAACACGTATATGATCATCAGCAAAGAGGTGCTTTATGACATCTTGGGTTTTCTTTTAAAGAATATACAGTAATATATACATCTAATATACAGTAAGCTGGTGTCTGTTCATATTGAAATGCCCTATTCAGAGCTCTTCCACAGAATCTTGTTTTAAAGAGTGGAATTCAGCAGTTGACTCCCAGGCACAAATAACTATGTAATTACTCTGCAATCACATAGTAATTAGCATGTACTATTCATGTATTGCATAATTACATGCCCTGCAGATTACATAGTAATTATATTTTTACTAAACATATAATTCTATATGCTGTATAAAAAAAAAAACTTTGAGAGTTGATAGTTAAGATTATAGTTGTAAGCTAATGTAATACAGCATTTTATAAAAAAATGTTACAATTTTATGAGAGGGTTGTGTTTTGGGTATCTCATCTCTTCTGCATCTGGTGTTGCTTAAACTGTGGTAGGCTGCTATTATAAGAAATGCTTGGCTCTGTTAATTTATAGTCAAATGTTGCATGTTTATAATTTTGTAATTTGTGAAGATAAGGAGAAGAAAGTTGCAGTTCATTGCGCAAGAAACTGGGATTGGGAGGGACTTGGAGTATGAATGTTAACTGTACAAAGATCAAGTCTGCAAACCCACTGAACGTAGTCGCAGTGTATTGCGAGAGCGAAAAAACAGATCTAATGCTACTCATGCATTGCTTTATTTCTGGATATGTAAGATGCGTGGGGCAGTAGCAGGTTATGTGTTTCACTTGCATGATGTGAAGCATGTGCTGGTACCACGGCACGTCCCGGGCACGGTCATTGCAGGCAGGTGCAGCATGTCAGCCGAGCTACACCAGCTTTTCCTGCCAGGGAAAAAGATAAAAGGTGGATTTCTTGATCTGAGAATGGGAAGCGAAGCGGTCGGAAAATGGAGAAGAACGGCACTGAGTTGTGGAAGGGCTTTGGACTGAGTTTTTGGAAAAAGGGGGAAGATCTAGAAAAAAAAAGCTTTTTTTAAGAGGAACGTAGAGCTTTAGATCATTTGAGAGGTTTTATCTTCGGCCAGCCCCCCCCCCCCCCCCCCCCCGCAAGGCTGCTGCAGAGTTTTAGATATTTGCAAAATGTTTTGTTCAGTTTGCAAATTCTGTAGCAATGGGAAGTTAATGTATTTTCTTGGATCTGTGATCTTGGCATTCCTAATATCCAAAGCAGCATTACGATTATTATTAATTGAATTTTGCATTCTAATGCCAGTTGCCTTCATTTTCAAGGAAAGCATGTATTGGATTTTAATATCTGGATAATGTATTGCAAAATTAAATGTGTAACTACAGTCTTAACTTTTACCTGAGATTCATTTTTTCTATAACTTCTTGTCGTGTGTGTCTGTGAGAAAGAGACCTACGCCTTGTTTTAAAATGTTTCTTTCACAGTCGCTTGTTAATTCTCCGACAGCTTCTTCGGAACTTGGAAACTTCGTAAAACTTCCAGGGTGGAGGTGGCATCTATAGAGCTTATAACAATGTCTGTAACTGAGCGTGGAGCTTACAGACCCTGTGGGTGGCCTTAGAGAGCTCCCAGTCCTGCTTTCCCGTCTGTCCGGGTGGGCTGTTCCCATACCTCTCAAACTCTGCTAACAGGCACGGGGCTGTTCCGTTCTGCAGAGTACACAGCGGATATTTAAATGTTGTGACCCTGCTGTAGACACCGAACGTCATTTATACCGTTCAAGGGGAAAATAAAGAAATGCCAGAGCTTTACAAAAAAACCAGAGTTAGGAGCCCACGTTGTTGGTGTGTTGCTGTGCAATGGGCCAAACGTATCCCTTCGATTTACCAGCGATTTTAATAGCGTTTTAGTGACGCCAAGCCTTACCCAATATTCATCCTGCTTGTCTGCTACCAAGGAGGTGAAGTACAGCCTGCTGGGTGTAATCGTCATTCATTTGCCAGCATTCTGATCCTAACGCATGCCTGTGCTCTTGCTCACTAATTAAATCATTACCCTAAGAAACATAAGGACTGGTCGCAGTTTCTGGCACTGAAAGTTGTGTATGTAACAAATATATAATCAGGATCTCATTAACAGTGAAATAAACACAAACATGCAAACACGGTATAAATGTGACGCATTTCTCACTGCTGTTGTGTTGTTTTTTCTAGTGGAGCCAGTACTTTCAAAGGGGAACAATTGCTTGGATGCAGCAAAAGCTTGTAACCTAAATGATACCTGCAAGAGGTTCAGATCTGCTTACATTACCCCCTGCACCAGCAGCACGTCTAATGAGATCTGTAACAAGCGGAAGTGTCATAAGGCCCTCCGGCTATTTTTTGACAAAGTTCCCCCAAAGCACAGCTACGGGATGCTCTTCTGCTCCTGTCGAGACGTAGCCTGTACAGAAAGGAGACGGCAGACTATTGTTCCTGTGTGTTCATATGAGGACAGGGAGAAACCAAACTGCCTGAATTTACAAGAATCCTGCAAGAAGAATTACATCTGCAGGTAAGATAGCACATGGCAGGGGAGTGATTAACGAGGGACCAGAGAGGAGTTTTTGGTACTGCTGGATTTGCCAGGGCTAAGGGTCAGAATATCCACTAGGGAAAAGGATGAGTCAGGGGAAAAATCAAAATGACTCTGTCACCCTTAACAGAATAACAAAAGCCTGCACCTGGTTACAGCGTGTGCCTCCTCCAGAACTGCTCACAGCTACTCCCTCGCGTTACAGAGAAAGCTTTAAACCCCCAGTTGAATTTTTACAGATTTTCATTTCAAATATTTTCATTAGGTGTCTCTAGTAAATGATATCTCAGAATGATTTTTATGTCCCATTAGTGACCAGGTGGAAAGAGAATTATTAATTGTAATGGGATTTATTTTCATTGTAATCTTATGTCTAGGCACTAATAACTGGGAATACAAGCCACGTGTTGGAATTTATAAATGGTCACAGAGTACTCATGGGTTTTTTCTTTACTGAAAAAAAGGAGTCCATGTTTGTAGACTAGATCCTACTGTCTTCGTAGAGCTGTTTTAGCCTGGGAATTATTTTATCTCCCCTCCCCTGACAAGAGTGCTGGGCTGGTACAACTGGAGGGTCATTGATTCTCTGACCTCATTCCCAGCCCTTTTTTCCTCTGCGTGTTCAGCCCGGAGAGGCAGGACAGAGCGCTGCTTCACAGGACTTGCCTTCAGCCAGTTCCCTCCAGGTTCTCACACAATCCTTATTCAGTGGCAGACAAGACCTCCTCTGCCTTTAGGAAATGCTTTATTCCTACTTAACATTGTGTATGTTTGTATTAGAATGTTGTTGTGCTAATGTCATATTTATGGAGTTACGCCCAAGAATCTTGCTTATTTTTAATGTGTAATTTCCTTGTAGATTATCCAGTTCTGTGAATTAGCAAGCAAGAAAATAAACACTATTGTAAAATGTCAAGGACACTGAAGATAGGATATAAATCTTAGTAAGTGCTTAAATATGCCTGGTAAAACATTCACTTTGAAGTTTGTTTCTGAGATCTTCACTGCTGATCTTAAACATTTAGCCATAGCACCTCAGATGTGCTGAGTGATGTTCGGAGGTGACGAGGTGAGCAGCTCCCTGTCCTCAATGGCTCAGGGAAAATCTGGAGACAATTTCATGCTGCCCCAAGTTGGAGCAGATTTAAATCAGAGCAGGATTCTCAATTCAGTCCCATGAGTTTGCATCCAGCACCAGTTTATGAAAGCCTCAGAACCACCTGTTTTCCATTTCCATGTTGTGCCATTTATCTTTTTGCTTATATATTTTGTCTTCCCTATACACAGGCCCTGCTAATTAAGAGTTACAATATCTTTACTGTGTTTTCTGCCAAATTTCCAGTGTGACATCTTCCTATTACTCAGGCTGTAGTGTTCAGGAATTACTTAGTTAAATTGATGCCATTACTTCTCTCATGACTGTGTTTTCCTTCAGTCAGCTTTGATCTATGTTATCTCAGTCTCTAAGTTTTTAATGGCATTTTGTTTAATTTGACTTCCCAAGTCTGGTGGTGTGCTTTCTCCATTGCAATGCTGCAGAGGGAAGCTTGGTAAAATCTTTGCTCCTGTTGCCCTAACTTCCAGCTGGCACTGGATTGAAAATGGATTTCTTTAGAGGTTCTTCCTCTGTCTTCCTTTTTATAAAATACCAGAAATAAAAAAGTTTGGAGTCTTCCAAGGCTGAGTGGGACCCAGTTTGAGGGTGAGGAACAGCAGTGGTAGAAGGGAGGGGGTGGGCAAATGCCTGCGGGGTCTGGGGCAGAGTCACTGAGTGCGGCTCTTAGGTCCTATGCTGGAGGGAAAGCAAGCTTGATGTGTTGCTGAGAGTCATCTCATGCAGGTGTTTATACCTCCTCAGCTGTCTAAATTACTAGTGTATTTAATGCCTTCTCTCTCTACTGTCATGGAGAGGAGAAAGCAGCAGCAGAGCTATTCCAGCCTATCCATAGTACGGTGAAAGCCATTTTATCTCTGTGACTTGTTGTGCACTTAGAGGGAGTTGGGGTGATTTGTTCCCCTTCTTCCACAGGAAAACAGGGACTTGGGCAACAGAGGAGAGGAAGGGGATAAGATCTCCTCCCTGCTATTTAAAGTGTTGGCACTGATAAATATCAGTCTACATAGTAATTCCAGATGTGTTTAGAATAATTAAAAGCAGTAGTCAGTAGGGATATAATTCTAGCTCTGATAACGTCTATTTCACTTTGAAATCAGAAAGAGTATTGAAATGGGAGAGTAATTTGAGAATATGTTCTGCCTACTGTGAAACCAAGTCATTTAGAAACTATTATTTGCATGCCTATTACATCTATTAAATCTTCCTAATGCTAGTTAAGACAAAGGGGACAAGTTCTGGAAGGTTTCTGAAAGTGCACTCACAAATGGTTTACAAATGCTGCTTACTTGAATCTGCCCATACTCTGTATAAAATATCAAGTGGGCCTGTGCAAATAAGTATTTAAACATTCAGTTGAGGATGCTGTTTAAAAGCTTTTTCCAGGGTGCTTATATCACTGAGTCTGGTTTTGAAACAGAGTTAAGAGCAGGGAAGAGATTTGGCCAAACTGCAGGTACCACTGACTGAGATGGCAGGACACTTTGCTTACTTTATTCTTTTTTATTCATTAATTTATCTGTTATGTAACATAAAGTCTCGATTAAGGGGAAAAAGAGACCAGAAATGTCAGGAAATGCAAATAAATTCTGACTTATGTAAACAGTCCTAATTTTTCGACTTCATCAGAATACTGAATGGTTCACCTTCATTATAATGTTTCTGCTGCCTCTACTTGCACCTCAGTCCATACCCAGTTTGGAAACTGATTGCAGTCTCTCAGGCATGCCTGTCAATGCTCACTGAAAAGTAAAGCAAAAAAGACAAAGAAGAAAAAGAAGCCATTAGAGTTCCATTTTCTCATGAAGATATACAAATCTAAGGAAAGTCAATATACCGTCCAAAATTTTCACCTATGATGTTGTCCTGGAGTAGCTCAAATCTATGAGGAACCATCTGTTACGATCACTTCAGCCACCAATTAAACTTCAGGAAGGTGCCTGGCATGCTCTAAAAATACCACTCTGCTGTAAATGTAGGGCAGTGTGCTTCATTTTTGCCACTATCACGTTTGACAGTATTTCGAATACTATTTTCTTTGAGTAATGAAAGTGTGAGTCATTAGTTTGGTCTTTTTTGTGTTTTGAATTTGCGTATTTGCTCTGTCTCCTGGATATGTTCAGAAGGCACTGACCAGAGTGATAATGATGCAGACACATTATTTATTAAAAAACCAGTATCAATCTGGTCATGTGCTGCAAAGATCTGAGAAGAAGGGTAGCATAAAATGAAGCATTTTTTTTTCTTAATATAAGAATCTAGTAACAGCATGTTTCTTGTCCTCCCCAATCACTATATTCAAAATGGTAGGTCAAGTCACTGAAGCTCAGTTTTAAGGTAAAATAGCCAGAAAGTAGTTCTTGACTAATTTCAAAAGACAGCTCTTTGGACTTTTTGGCTAAAAGAAATACAGCTCTTAATGTTTTGCTTTTAGTTGTGTAAAAAGCACACGTTGATGGCTGCAGCTATTCGATACTGGAAAAAAATATAAAATAAAATGGCTGCATAATATAGTTAAAAAACTTTTCCTTGTGGGATGTCTGAAGGATAATAATCAAATGTCCTATTAAGTTTCATTAGATGGATCAACTCTCTGAAAAGACAATAGAGATATTTTCAGCAGCATGTATTCAGAGAGCTGATTCTTTATAAATGTGCTTGCATTGGTTGTTTTTTACCTCTTGAGCAGTTTCTGGTCACTTGTCCTGTCCAGTCCTGATTTTGTTGCAACCACCCATTCAATTCTGTATGAAAAATATCTGCAGCTACAGGTATAAAACCTTGGGTGAAGATATGCAAACATTTTCATCAGTGTGTAAAAGAGTTCACCCACAGCAGAAGCTAGAATAAAAGCTCAGCTGCTTGCTGCGTTTCCTGAAAACGTAAGAAACCTGCCAAAAAATTAATTTTCCTCCTTTATATTCCATTGAACATTTTTAATGATGATTTACCAGGGAAAGGGAGGCATTGTGTCTCTGCTCCTTTTCCATATACCAGTACCTGTTTGTAAAAGTGGCTTCTCTTCCCATGACTTCTGGGCTGTTCCTGTAACATGTACCATTACTGGCTGCAAACCCTGCACCCTCCTGGATAAGAGTTGCCAGAGAAGGGGCTGGGTCAACACTGTAGGCAAGTCTATGATGCAACCTGTTATAAATGCAACCAGCCCTTTTTTGTGCTGCTGTAGCAGAGGGGGAGCCCAGCACCTCGTGTTAGGTGGGAGCCCTGAGCAGGTGGCAGGAGGAGTGCACTTAAGGGGACGTGTGGGGGGAAAGGGAAGAGGGGGAGAAGAAATACGCCTTTTTCCTCAAATTTTCTATTCCTTAAACTAATCTCATTTTTCTCACTTTCTCCCTTGCTATTTTCTCATGCCTCTTCCCCCTGCTTAGTCTCCTTTCATCTCCTTTTGAATTCTCTCTATTACGGCCGCATACGGTCCCTCCTCACCTGCTCCTCTGGCTGTTCTTTTCCTCCCTCAATATCCTGCCACAGTCCAGTGATCATCTGTAATTCAGAAAACGAGAGGGAAAACACAGGTGCTACCTCCCATTCTGCTCCTTGTAGCTTATATGGGCTGCAATTCAGTTGCCCATCTATGGAGCGGGACTGCTCGGGCGCAGACTGGCTCTGGCTTTATTTGTTAAAAGGACACTTAGTGGATTTTTTTTTTTCTTGAAGGACACAGTAGCGTTATACAGTTCTGTGTAACAGAGCTGAATTTGCATCCCTCCAGGGTATTTCTATCAGTTTGGCACTCAGGGTCGCCTGGCAGCTCCTTGAGATGATTGTTTTGCTGTGGGGATGCAAAACCAGGGCAACAACATAGTTTTTGTAATGCTGTTAAGGACATCAAAATGGGGACACTTGACTCCTAGAGACGTGCAGGCTCTGCCTTTAGTGTATGTTTGGAGACTGAGTGAAAAACCTCACGTGCTGCCTGACTCACCCCGCACTAGACATAGGGTATAGGGTGTTTGCAGGGCGATGGGGGTAGCCTGGGCTCAAGCCACCTGCAGCTCCCCCCTGCGCGACATCAGGAACGGACCTGTGTCTGCACAGCACCAAGTGGGGCAGGAGAAAGTGTAAAGCTACCTTTTGGCCCAAGTACTGCAGCGTGCCCACAAGCTTACCTCACGTCTATAAGCATAGGTTGAATTTGAAGTATGATTTTTATATGTAGAAGTGTATGTAAGTGTGTGTATATATATGCATGTATGCATATATTGCTAGAGGTACCCAACCAGGTATGATCACAGTTGAGAAAATTCAAAAAATGAGATCTGGGGGGAAGTGGGACAGAAGCTGCTGTGCTCTGCAGAGAAAACGTGATGGTGTAGTGGAGTATGTGAGTGGGGAATTGCTAGCCTGGAAAAAAATATTAATGCAGTCTCTGCAAAATAAGCAAAAAACCCTTTCAAGTGAAGAAAAAGTAAAGATAGAAAGTGCTACAATATTGTATTATTTTCTTCCCTTCTGGTCCCTTATATGATTCATTACACTGATGTCTTTTGTTAGCGGAGTAAAATAGAGTATTACTCTCCCCTCTCCTCATAAACAAAGGCCATTTTAAATTTCTTTCCTTGGAATAAATCTCAGAATGAATCGAGCAGTTCCTCCTTAAAACATATCCATAAATCCCTTTGGAATCCAAAAATCAGAACACCCAGCAAAACAAGACTGCTTTGTCCCTGTGAATGTGTGGATGGATCTCATTCTGCGGTGCCAGGATCTGCTTGGCCAATCCTCATTTATGCTCCCTCTCTTCTGCTTAAGAGGGTCTTGAAGATTAAAAAGCTAGCTGGATGATTGACATTTCTCCAAAAGAAGCAAAGATGCAAGGATATAGTAATTAGAGAAATGGCTTGTCTTTATTCCTGCACCCAACTTTCACATCGCTTTGTCCTTTATCAGCGAAGAGATCCTCACGCACGGGGGGTTTATGCTCCAAGAAGCCGTAACTAGACAGTGTCTTTATGCTGACGTCCCTCGTCAGGCAAACTTGAAACTCTCCAAGCGGCATCCCTTCAGTCAGCTAGAACCTCTGCTGATTCCTGAAACCCAGTCTCCACAAAGAGGGAGTGTAATTCTTTTGTGCCCGTTAATCCGCGAAACACAAGTTCTACCTCAACGTTGTCAGAGCTGTTTGAATTGGCCGACTCGTGCTGTGCCTGGTGTGGCTTTGGCAGCATCCCTGGCGTGGCTGAGGTCCTGCTAGTCCTTTCTGGTTACCCTTACGGATGAGAACAAACCGTGGCACTGAATATTCATTAGTGCCTGTTGAAAAAGCAAAAGGGAGATTAAAGTACATATGTGTGAACACACAGCAGACATAAAATAAACTTGGATCCAATTAGAGTTTTATAGGCTGTATTTAGATACCACACCTTCCATGGCAGTCCCTTCTTAGCCAAATTCATTTTGTGGGCTGGAGTACTTGCAGCCACCAGTAAACTTTAGCTTTCAGAACCTGGGGGCGTTTGTATCATCCAAATGTGGTCCTTCATCATCGTTTAGTCTTGTTTTGTTATTCTAAGTGAGAAAGGAAAACTGCCTCTATAATATCAGGAAAAAAGAAGACTACAAATTAGAAAGACCAGCCCGGAAGGGGCTTATGGCGGGGCAAATGTCATCCATTTTGTTTTGTATGTTTATTAGGGGGGAAAGATTAAACCATATATGTTAAGGAAGCAGTTTCACACATGTTTAGTCAAAAATATTGAAATCCAGGAAAGTTAAATTTGGCATTAAACTTTAAAAGAGATCTAAATTTGGAGCTACTCAAGTTCTTACGGTTAAGCAAGCACTTAATTGCTATGTTGGATGGGGTTCCAGTAGGAGTACTGCTACCACTGCTTTGCTGAACTGGTAGCTGAGATGCTTTTGTAGAGAGCAGGAATTTTAACATCCATTGGTTTGCATGAGTAGCTTCCACCCACTAATCTGTTAAATCTGGCAAAGAGAAGATTTTTGATCCCTTTTAATGTACACCCAGTCACACTTGGCTAACTCCCTTTTTCTGGGGCAAAGAAAGGGTGTATATATCACACCATAGCGTTTACTTAAATAAATCAAAATGTTTTCTTATTTACCTCAAATCATGTATGTGCTACAGGCAAGAAGTTGCTGTATGTTTAATGTGAATAACAGAGCTATTATATCAAGTCCATTCCCAGCGTACTTCCCCTGATGTCAGTGACTTCAGTGGATTTATTCCAGGGATGAATTTGGCTATTCCTGTTCTGTGTAGGTAAATCTTCAGGCAGTGCTAATTAAAAGGATGTCAACTGATTTTACCATTCCATTATGCTGGACTTTGTAAAGGTTATTTATATCATTCTACATCAGGCCCCAGTAAGAGAATATTTCTGGTGGCAGTTCATCTGTTAAAATAGCTGCAAGAAAATGTAAGCACTGGAACTAAAAATAAAACTGTTTCTCAACAGAGCAAGTGACATCCACATGTGTATTTTCAAATTTTAGCATTTTAGTGTTTACTGAATAGAAATTGCATTGCTTTCATTACGCTTTAAGCACTGCCATGTTACTGATGGAGTAACTGCTGGAAAGTGGAGTCAGATGTAAATGTCCAGTGTCTGCAAAGGCTTCTCAGCAGAGGTGGTGGTTGTTTCCTGTGCTTTGATTATCTGCTGGCTTCAAAACAAGTGACACAGAAAAAGTTTTCTGGTGCATGTTTACAGTTGAATATAGATTTTCTGTGTGAGCTGGCTGTGACCTTTGCCTAAGATTATTAATAGATGACCTTACATTCACATGTTTGTGGTTACACTACATTTGTTCGAGCGCATTCTATAAACCATTACAAGAAGCTTTTCTATTATAAAGCACATGTGACTAAGACCTCTGTTAAATTAAAACTTGACCGTATCGTTTGAAAGTTCAGTTCATTTTCTTTTCTTCCAATGTGAGCATAAATTAAAGTCGTTGTCCTCTCAGTTACGATGCTCCTTTTTCTAATTAAGCATTGTGAAATGCTGGAGATGCATCTCAGTATCTGGCCATCATGCAGCATTGCAATATATTCTTCAGAGTGGACAGTGTCTTTTAGAGCAACTTCTGTAGACATCTGGGTATGCCACAGGGGCTGTGTTCAGGTTTTTTGACAGTGGAGACAAAAAAATCCTCTCACAACAGCCACATCATTCTTAACTGGTAAAAATGGTTTATTTCCCAATCATTTACTACAAATCAGTGCTTTTTGTACTAGCATTATATATACATACAGCTTCTAAAAGCAAGTAAAAAGTGTTGAATAAGATCAATGCTATATTGGTTTGCTACTGCCAGAGCTTTTTGACTTGCTGTTTGATGGGGCTATTTTGTGCATGAAAAAAAGGGCTCACATAAAAGAGACTCTAATCTGCTTTTATCTGCTGTAGTTCTGATTTTATATTCGTTGTCTTACTCCTGGAGTTAGAACAGTTTTTCAAGTAGCTTTGGGATGCGTTTCAGGCATTCTGGCTGCCTACAGAGCCCGCACAATTGAGTGCAAGGACACACTGACCCTCTCTTCCCTTGAGCCAGGTCTCTGAGAGGGGGACAGGGGACATGGAGCTGTTTCATTCAGAAATGCCACCACACATGGTGCCCACTGAGGGGTTTTCCTATGCAAAAAGCATCCCTGCATAACCTTAGGAAACCTGAGGATCCAGTGCATCTGCCAACAGAAACTTTTCTGGTAACGAGAAAACTTGTATTGGACTTTTAAAATGGTTTTCTGTCTCCAAACTCCACAGTGGTTTCACGCCTGAGCCAGAAATATTCTATTGTAGTTGATATTCAAGTGGTTACAGAGAATATTACTGTCATGGATGTCTTTCTCAGGTACTTGGATCCACATCCTTTCATTGAGCACTCACGATATAGTTGTTAATAAACACCTAAGCATCCAGTGGCACCCTCAAGGACTTGTGGCACTAATTTCTTTGGCTTGCTTTTTGAGAGTGACAATGATTTTCTTAGGTTCCCAGCCTGTAATTCAAAGACACTCCTGTCTGCCCAGCTAATGAAGTGAGAACAACTCTATCCGTAATGCACTAGTTCTTTCCTGAGTAACTTGCTATCAGGAGACACTCAGAGGCTTGGACATCTTTAAACATGATGGTCATTTATATTTAGCAGCTTCAAATTAAACAGCATAAATGAAATAAAATGAAAATATACAACCTCACGGTACTCAGATCGCAGCTAGTGGATTTGTTCATGTTATTGGAGAGATTTGGTAGAGACAGATAGACTAAATAGAAATCTTACCAGCACCCCCTGATACAAATCACAGCCTGACGGTTCAGCCTGTCATTTTGTAGAATATTCTCAGAGAAGTGTTTTCTTTGCAGCTGAGAAGACAGAAACACATTATGAATGTTTAAAGTCAATGCAAGGAAACAGAGCCCTGCAAAACATATTTAATATAGGTTTGATTTCCTGTGGAATGCTTTCCAGATGTTCTTTCAAACAGGCTTCTAAAAAATGGTCTGAGGTAATTTTTTTGCAAACAGAAAGAGAAAATTCTGGTTTGTGTCACTGCATCTGAGAATCACTGTTCTAACTCTTTATTGCATTACCTTGTGCTCAAGATTTGCACCATATTTTTCAAAATTGGTTTTATTGCACAAAAGGTCAGCACTATAAAAATATTTATATTATTACCAATTGCAAATAAATACTTGTTTAGAATCATGTTTGAGCTGAGTAGCTTTCCTTAAACCCAAAGGAGACCTAATATATCCAATTAAAATTACTCTCATGTGTGATCTTGAAGTCACTTAGAGGATTTAACTAACATTGATAAACTATGAGATTAGTGCTTTGTTAAGTTCTTTTGATTTTCTGTGGGAGACATTGTCTAAAAAGATCAAAGAGGCCTCTGGCAGATAACGTGAGCACGGGGAAGGGGTAACATTACCAGAAAATGGGATATAACTTACTTTTGCTTTGCATAAAATACAGTGATAGAACATGGTATGGGATATGTTTATTTTAGAGCACTTGTGACTCAGAAAAGTTAGGGGTTTTAATAGAAGAATATAAAGAATACCGTCTTTGTACTGTTAATTTTAAAAGATAGAGATGCATAGGTTCAGTTCGTTTTGCGTGCCTGAATTTCGAATAGTTAGCTCTCTGTTATCTGGGGCACTAGATGTCCAGGAGGCCCCTGGTAAACAAAAAGCCTGGATGACAAAGGTACTGGCAGACCTGGTGGGGAACATGGTACAGCCAGCCAGTTTGGGGTGAGTGTGGGTGCTCAGCTGGAGGAACCAGCTTTGGTGGGCTCCTGTGTCTGTGCCTGATGCTCTGAGCAAGTATTTGGGATGCTCAGAGGCATCTGAATGAATCTTGTGTGGTCTTTGGTTGTTTCTGTATCCAGTTATTCCACAATCTGGAATAGGCTGATCAAATAGGCTGCCTGTATGTAATTGAGGATCGTCCGTATTTTACTTCCAGAAGAACAACAAAATTTTTAGAGATAAATCAAATCCAGAGTCAAATATTTGCATGGACTTAGGTTGCCAGTCATTTAAAATGACAAAGCAGAAGCAAAACCAGATAAAAAGCAGCTGGTTGGTAGCTGGTATTTGGTGTCCAAGATCCTCTAACGGTTTCTCCCAGTGATGCAAAATATTTGGGTCTGTCATTGTTTGAGCAGGAAGGTAGCAACCAAAGAAAAAAAAATAACCTTTTTGCTGTAAAAAATAATAATAATGGAGTTGCTGTTTAATAACTATATGTAAAAATGACCATTTAAAAAAAACTGTCAAAATTTATAGTTGCTCACAGGTGCTCAATGGTGTGCGTGTATATAACTAAGGAGGTATGAGATGTATTAGTATTACTCAGCTCTAGCGTCTTTTAATTAAAAAAAAAATTGGGTCATATTACTAGGTGCTGGGAGGGTCATCTCTCTTGTGGTGGAGCTGCTCTGAGGCTTTTTTCGGCTCACTGGTTGATAAGAGTTTCTTACGTAGCCTTTGCCTTGTTTTCTCGCTGCCCACTCACTGTGTGTTTATGAAACAAAGAGAAAATCAAAAGCTCTTCCAACAATAAAGCTGTTAGCTTGGCCACACACCAACTCCTCTTGCCACTATTGCATCCCAGCAGAGCTAGCTCCACCCAAGCTATATGGGAGCTATTTGTAGCTACAGAGGAGGATACTGCATTTGACCCCCACAAAAGACGAACAAGTATTTTGGCTTGTTTTTTTTCTATAATGGTGTCATTTATCACTGTGACACATATTCATTGACTTAGTCTGAATTTTTTCAGTGTCAGATTTATACTTCTTTGCTGCTTTGAATATTGATGCAGCACTTCCCTTACGTGACTATACTGTGTCTGCCAAATGGTGTCTAGACGCTAGAGCAGCTTTGACTAATTAGCGTTGTCACCCCAGTCACTCAGCTCTGGCATTTACGTACTCTTTATGTTACTGCTGTTGAGCCATAAGTAGGTATCTGAACACAAGCAGCAACGTAAAGAGGGGTGGTAGTGAGTATGTCCTGTCTTCACTGAACATCACCGAGGTGGGCGCAGAGGGGAGCAGTCATCAACAGGGCAAGTAGTTGTAACCATCCGCTTGGACATCCCAGCGTATGTGCGTGCAGTCAGCAGGAGATCTGGGTTCAATGTCCTTCTTGGTCCGAAGATCAGTGATGCAAGGGCAAGGCTGTGGGAGAAGACCTCTCTTAGGTCAAGGCTCAGCCCCTGTGTACCGGCAGCTGAAGCCAGAGAGAAAAAAAGAACTACGAAAAGTCAGCTCCTGCCAGCCCAGAAATAGTGGTATTTCCTGGGGAGAACTCATGGCTGGTTTGTAGAGCTGCCTTCCAGTAGGATGTGATCTACAATCAATCCAAACTAAAAATGGAGTTTTAGAAATTTTCTGCAACTTCATCATTTATATCATGCTTTTAAATATTGCACCAGTACTGAAGCTGGGTTGACCAACTTTAAAGGGGGAGAACTTTGATAAATATCAAAGATAATTTCAGAACATCAAAGAACTTTTACAAAACCTTGAGAATAAAAAATAGTGAACACTGAATCAATGTTGCCTACGCAAAAGGCTGTGCTAATATAAAATCCAATTCCCTCAAAAATTATATGCAGATTAAACACAATACTGCTATTAACAAAGCTTATTTGTAAGCACAATTTGAAAGTTTTGATTTATCCTGCTGAGTATTTGAAGAACCACTATCATAAGGAAAACAAATTAACTTTGTTTTCTTTGTATTTTTAACTGTTACAAATTATTTTACTGGTGCTAATACAAAGCATTAGAGAATAGCAGGTTTGGGATTTTTTTTTCTTCTCAGAAAGACAGTTTGTTGTTTGAGCAGATTTTCTTTAAATATGACAATAGGATTATTCTTATTTTTTCAGTTAGTGGTATACAAAATATTTAAAGCAAGCTTTCCAGAAGATCTGCATTTTACTTTGAGGAGATTTTCCAGGGCTAAGATAGGACTTTGTGGGGTTTTTGCCTTACAAAGAGAGGAATGTCTTTCAAGGAAGAAGATTTCAGTGTGGTTCTCTTCAGTTCCTTTTCTTTATGCAAAGGAACGGAAAAAAATCATTAATGCTGCTGTGCACAAAGAGGATTTGTGATTCTTCAACACAAAAAAAAAAAAAGAAAAAAGAAATTAATAGTTCCTTTTAAATTTGGTCCTGCTACTTGTTACGTACAATATAAAACTGCCTGTCTCCGTCCAGCCATGCCATCTAGCAAATAGATACATGTATGTACCTTGCATAGGTTAAATTTTGCACGCTTGAAGGCACAGGTGTTGCGAGTTCTGTTTGTTCTCTAGATCACCAAACTGCTCTCTCAGGGGTTAGACACTTACCCAACAGTTATGACCTACAAGTTGCTTCCTGCTGTACTTAACACAGTATGCAGTTGTTTTCTAGCACCGCTGTCATCTGATTGATCTTTTTCAGCATCCCTGAAAGGATTGTCTCTTTTACCCAAACAGTTCTTATTGTCATGTGCAATACTTTAGGATAAATGATTCTGTGTTCCTAATTAGGCTAATTGTCTCTCTCTCTAGATAAACAGCAGTACCACTGCTTTGGTATTGCTTTCATCAGTGCCAGTCTACTGGAAATGTTTGGGGCTAGATCTTCAGTGAGTGTTAATCCGCAGCTCTTCACTGAAAATAATGGAGTTATTTTATGGCAGATGGCAGTCTATCTCTGTTTTTATTTGCTGGCCTGAACTTTACCTCCAGTGGAAATGCACCCACATAAATACCAGGTGTAGTTAACAGCTCAGGAGAGAGTGAGAACTCTAACGGTATGGAGTTTGGATGGCTCGCCAGGGAGGAGGTGTATGATGACGTCCAGCAGTGCTTGGGCCAGAGCTATCTGAACTATATTTGGCTTATGAAAACTTAAAGATGCAACATTGTCAGATCATTACCTTTTATGACCACAAAAATTCTTCGGAAATTAACATAGAAATCAAGCTGTAGGCAAAACAGATCAGCAGAGCAATTTTTAGTCTCCTTTAGGGTTTACAAAAAATAAATTCTTTAAGCAGACTGGGTAGTAAATGACTGGTGTTATTCCATACTTATCAGTCCTTAAAAACATTTAGAGAAGAGGAATGTAGTAAATGATCTCTGGACCAATGCACCTAATAATCTAAGGGAGAACTGGACGTTTAAGAATAATGAAATGGTCGCAAGAAATGTTTTTCGGGATTATCAAGATGCTGATTGTATAATTGCATCTCCAAAAAGATTTATTCGTGGTCATGTAAATAATAAAATTTAAATCTGAGGAGCTGCTTTATTTTAGAAACACAAAAATACTGCATGTACAGCAGGCTTGCTCTTTCTACCGTGGCAAAGGTTTTTCATACTAGATAGATGTAATAGCTTCTCTTCTGTCCTAAAACAGACTTCATCCAGGTATTAGTAGAATTTGTAAAATCCTTAGAAACTGTCAGCTGCCTTTGTTCCCAGTTGCTCAGAAGGCTGGATCTGAGCCACTATCTTAATTATTGACTGAGAGAGGAATCGCTGCAGGGACATAGGGTTTCCTTGCCCAGATTATCTTCATGGTGCTGCTATTTATCTCTTCCCATACCTTGCAATCCATTTCTTCTCAGCCTGTCCCCTGGTAAGTACAGTATATATTCACCAGCAAAGTAGAGATTTTATGGAAATTTAGAAATTTATGTATACATATAGGGCATCTTGAAGGATTGATGGTGAGCTTGACTTTTAAAGCTGTTAAAGGCAACTGGGTACAGATGTCCATCTCAAGGTTATACAGTTAAATAAGGGAAGGGAGGAAATGAACAACTTACAGTTGGCTGTGGTTTGAAGGCAACCATGAATTTGCTGGTGTCAGTCCAGTCAGTGAGGGATGGAACTAAAAAGAGCTCATGAGAATAGCTCAGATAAATTCAGGTACCGTTTGCACACAGTCTATTTATAGGATGCTTTCTCAAACTAATCCTGTGAACCTTTTGAAGTTTGCCCATCACTACTTTCAGGCCAATTAATGATGTACATCGAATCCCATTCTGAGATAGGTAAAACAATAAAGCAAACAAAGATAATTAGTCTCTGGAGCACGTAAACAAATAAAGTAAATCTCTTGCAAATCACTTGTTTCTGCTAACTTCTGTGGTTTTGTTGCAGAACTGAAAAAGAGCATTTATATTGCAAATCTGCATAATGCTAAAGCAGTGCTGAAAATGCATAGCTTATAGTATTCTGATTTTGAGAGGGCTTTGCAAAGATTAAGCACCTGATCCTGAAACATCACTGTGAGTTGTTACATGCAAAAGAAAAATTTCATTGCTTTTTTCACAGAAGAGGAGATTGAAATTGGGAGGTTAGGTAATTTTTTTCATGGAGGTAAAGGTCTAAATTACACTTCATAAATAAACAAAAGCCACTGCTCCAAGTTTGCAAGCCTAAATGAAAGCACTAGTGGAGGTGAGGAGAGCAAGTCAAGGTGGGCAGGAGAGCAGCTGTAGGATGTGGGACCTTGACCCACCTCAGTGATGCCTCTCAAATTTTACAGACCTGAATGAGAGTATTCCGTGGCCTTTAGTGCATGAATAACCAGAAGACTTCCTGGCTGTTAGTCCTTTTCTTGTTTCCCAACGTAGTAGTGATCTGTTAGGTGCAGTACAGCTTCAGTCCAAGTCTAAAGCACTTTCTGCAAGAAAGCAGTGCTCTTCCCCTCTTGGCCATGGGGTACGGGAGGTATGTGAAGATAATACAGCCATTCAGCAGCAGAACTCGATACAGAGCACGTGTTCCTTTCTTCTCGGCCTTGGTCTCAATACTGTAGACTTTGAATAAATGCACATTTTACAAGAACAACTAGATTCTCAGTACCGTGGCTCTTGGGGGGCTGTGGAGCCAAGGCCAGCTGGTTCTGCAGCCAGTCCAGAGCAGGGGTAAGCACATGCCCTGGAAACTCAGGGCAGTATCAAAGCAGGTCCTGCCTCAAGTCATGTAGTAAGAGGACTCTCTGAGCACAAACATACAGTTTTGTGTAATCAGTAAAACAGCAGAAGCAGTGTTCTGACTCTGTAGAGTAACAGATTCCAGATAGAGTTCAGGACTGCTCTTATGATAAAATCACTCTTTGTCTTTTTCTTGGCATGGAAATCCAGAGCATTTGGGCAGGCATTTCCCTGTTTTCTTACACTTTTTGTTCTGACTTCAAAAATGGATTCTGGAAAGAGATGTGCCTTAGAAAGACACTCATCATGAGCTGAAATGCCCCCAATATATATTTAAGTTAAAGAATATTAAGCCTTGTCCAAAACCAAAAAGAGTGTAAAAGGTAAGGATGCCTCGAGGCTTGATTTTTGAAGATATGCATTTTTCTTCACGTTGCAGATCTCGCCTTGCAGATTTCTTCACAAACTGCCAGCCCGAGTCACGGTCTGTTAGTAGCTGTCTGAAGGAGAACTATGCTGACTGCCTCCTCGCTTACTCCGGGCTTATTGGTAAGAAGGCAGGGAAGGGTGGGGGCTTGCTCAGTTTAAGAAAAACACCCAAACTATATTTTGAAGGCCTACGTGAAATAAAAACTGTGGAATATAATACTCTTCAATATGATACTAGGCAAAATTCTCCACCTAGGGGTATCAGCCCTGTTTTATCTTCCAGAAATTCCTGGTGTAAATTTGTGCATTGCAAGGAAATTAAGGATTGAAGATAAGGTGTTTGAGTGAAATAAATTCAAGCTAACAAAGTAAAGCTTATTAAGACGGTTGAATTTGTAGGGGATGGTGAAGTAGGAGGTTAAAAAGCAGTGAAACTGCAGCTTGGTTGATTCTGCAGCTGTCATCACAAGGTTGGGTAAATAGCTTTTGGTCTTCAGGGAAAGTCTGCAGGACACTTGAGGAACGAGACAATAGACCAACCCAACCATGTTTCACTTCCAGCTGCTGTTATTTCCATGATGTTCTTCAGTCCGCTCTAAATGTTTTCTAAGATGCCTGTCCATGGAGGTGAACTGAGACCAAATTTATCTTGTGAAATCCCCTTCCCTCCTCAACATAATTAATTTTGTTTGCTGTCACCTTCCTGACTGTCAACAGGCAGAAGGATGCTGTTATGCAGGCCAGATTCTATACACCACCCGCAGCACGTGATTCCTGAAACAGAAAGATCATCTCAGGAAGCTGAACTTGTAAAAATACCATGGTTGGGCAATAAAGAATAAGCGAATGTCAGAATTCTGAAACAAACACATTTTAAAGGCCACCAGATAAGATGTTTTTTAAGCTTAAAGTCTGCACCTGCTGCGATGCAGTAATATCCCCTTCTGTTGGGCATGGAGGTCCCAGCTGAGGCCCTGAAGCAGATCCTGCTGTTAAATAAATGTCTCTGGAGATAATATCCAAAATAAAATATTTCTAAAATAGGTTGGTTTTGCTGAAAAATGACTGAAAGCTATATTCACTGGCTTTTTGTTGTCATTCTTATTACTCTAGCAGCTAACAAGTGAGGTAAGTCCCTGTGGCAACTGGTAAAATAAGATATGATGGTTTCAAATGGTATGCTTTTACGACTTAAGAAATGAAGGCAGTATGCAAAGGGTATAAGAGATGAACAGTTATGACAGAATGTCATTTGCCTCTAAAACAAAGAATCGAATAGTCTTGAAATCTGATCTAGTCAATGAGATGAAGAAGTCTAGCTGCTGGCAAAGCGTAACTGCTACTAATAGATACTTCTGGGTAAGACCTGCCAAGAAGTTCTTGCTGGACATCGTGAATTTTGCTGGCAGTTTTGTTGGATCCATTTTTTCAATGTAACCCCAAGGATGACCCAGTTCCAGTAGTCAGGTGTTTCTGTGTTGCTGTGGATGACCGTGCCGTGAAACACTGTCACACGTCAGAAATGTGGAACGGATCCCGAAGGAGTTGAAATCAATAGGAGGTCTAATTTTCAAAGGGAACAATAATTATTTGTCTTCCTTCCTGGTAGCCCCTAGACACTTGCAAAAAGGTGGGTACTGACTAGTGTTACAAGAGCTTTTACTTGGTAGTACTTCTGGTAAACCAAGGAAATTACCACGACAAAACTTCTATTTGCTGAAGCAGTAAATTCCTGCTTCTGATATCAAGCTGATATAAAAGTGGAGTAAATTACATGAAGAACATCAAATTTGTAAGATGCTGAGACAGAAATCAAAGGTACAACCTTTCAAATGTCTGCTTAATATATAAAACACAGGAAGAAGAGATAGACTGTGGGTAAGTAGCTGTGACAGATCCATTCATTCATTAGAGCTTCGGGATCTCCAGGTGTTTTAATTACGATAAAATATTGTTCGTTAAGATAAAATATTATTTTGCTTAGCCATTTCATTAAATGTAGCAAAAAATGTGCCTTCACAGAGTTTGTTCAGGAAATTGAGGATTCTCTATGGAGGGTACAGGGAATGTGATTCTGCTGTCGCATACATTGATGTAAATCAGAGTTAACTTCACTGAAATTACCGGAATCCCACCTGAAATAAATTACTTAAGTGGGAATAGAGCTAGGGAGTTTTTCTGTCAGGTGCTTTACCAGTTAAATGGAGAGTTGTCTATAAAGGATTCTTTCAGGTTTGCATCAAGGTGTTATATATACAATTTTAAAGTTATGTATATTTTACAGGAATTTTGAAAATCTTAATTCATTGCTTTAGGCACCTTGTTATAGTAACAGGGATAAACCCAGATTTAAAAAAATATATTCAAGGAAACCTATAAAATTATTAAATATAGAATAAGATTGGAGATACCCATGTTTGAGATTCAGTGCTTTGGTTACAACCTAGTTAAGCCATCTGGACCTGTCCACATTCCTACATCAGTTAGGTATTGATCTAACTGCTGACTTCAACACCTGCTTTAGCATTCACTTTCTGACACTTTTTCACTTGTTTTCTTTAAAATCCATCTAATTTCCCTGAGATTCCCAGGAATTACATTAGATTTTATGTGAATAAACTGGTTTTCACTGGACCAAAGGAACCTAAGCCACATGTCCCTCCTCCTGGACTCACCATCCATCTCCTCATTCTTAGTTGAGCCTAATTTGAGCATTCTGGTTGTGTTCAGGTCAACTCTGCTTCTGTCTAAAATATGGAGACCCGACTGCCTACTACTGAGACTGTCACAGGAATATTTGATAGAGAGAACGCAGAAAACCAAGCATGTCCTATTTTACTGCCAACCACCATGGTTTCTCTGATCTCTTCGTGTCCTTCAGCAGAATTTCCAAGATGCCAGCTAGCAGGGGGAGGAGGGGAAGGCACACGCATTGCAGGGAAAAAAGAAAATCCACCCCAGGAAACCAAGCATATAATCCGCTTGGGTTCACATCTGCCCCCAGGTTTAAATGACAGGCTGATTTTCTACTAGCTGCTCTTTCAGCCACTCTGTTTTTGCTGGATGTACACTTTGTGTGCTGTGTATACACATTCCTTGTCCTGTCTTTCCTGCGTTCATCAACCCCAATAGTAGCTTCGTATCTGTTACACTTTTAGCCCCTATCTTGACCCTTTTATTACTTTATTGCCTCTTCATGATAAGAAAGTCTTACCTCAGTGACCTTTTTAATTACCTCAGTACTTTCCTGTTTTTTTAACCTTTAACTAAGCATTTGCTACTTAGCCTTTTTTTTTTTTTTTAAGCCTACTATTTTCTTTCTATTTGCAAAATCCTCTTGATTTTCATTTTCTCTCACTTCTTTTCAGATTATGTCACATGGTTGAAATAGTGTACTGAACCATCAAATGGATAATGGCCAGATATTTTCATTTGGGCAGATATTTTCATTTGTTTTATTTTAATTTAACATCATTCCTCTTCTTATTTATTTTCTGTCAAGTTTCCATTAACGGTGCAAATTATATTTGCCTATTTTACTAAATTCTCTGCTTCTGTTTAATACATCTTGACCTGTGCTATTTACTCACGTGCTTATCTCACATAGAATTTGAGCTATCATTGCTGCAACTATCTGTTAAAAGTTGGAAGCAGATAAAGGTATGGGATTGCATTCTAATTTAAGATCATCCCAAAACAAGACAAAAGATGCTTTTTGTGAGTTTGGCAGTAGACTGCATTCATTTTCACATACATTACTGCCTTTCTCAGGTCAGCCCTTAATGACTCTTCTCCTTTGTCTCCCATGTTATGTATGAAGTGATTTGCATGTTGGTCTGTTCAGTTCCCAGCACTGCCTGGTGTCTGAAAGGCTATTTGATGTCATTCTGTGATTTGTGTTATTTCTAAAGTTCCTTTTTTAGCTTGGTGTTCCATAGCCCTTTCCTGTGTGTTATTGTAATCTCTGGGACCCTGGACCAAATTTTTTCTGCTAGTGTATGCTTTGGGTCTCTTTATGTTTGTCCTTCATCTATTCTGTCTTCTTAATGACTACTTTGATGTCAGTCTTGAGGAGATGTGATCACACTGCCTCATAATACCAAGAACTATAGATTACATAGTGAGGAATATATTTCCTGAAAAATCTGTCATCACTACAAGTCTGGAATACCCTCCCTTTTTTAGTTAATTTTTCCTCTTTGGTCAGACAAATAAAATACAGGTTCAAACTTCTCAATCCTTAGGGGAGTTTGAAATCTCTCACCTGCTGGGGCAATGCCTTCAGTGAGACTACTGGTCTGAGTAAGTGCTGATCATATAACGGTTGCCTGAGCGATGAGCAGTTGCTGTACATCTTTTAGGATACAAAATGTATTCTTTGGTTTCATTTCATTCTTGGTAACCTTGAACTGACACATAAATGTACGAATATTCACCCAAGAATTTGTAACAGAGTTAAGAGTGAACCAGTGGTTGCAAGCTGTTGACAATGTTTAGGAAACAATCACTGTATTGAAAAAGCAGTGACACAGCAAGATTAATAGTAATTTTATTACCTGTAAGCAATCTACTGTAGCGTTTTATGCATGCTCATTAAGTTTATCCTTTGTTCACTGTTAGTGGTCCCTAACGAGCACCTTGGGGTCAGCGCTCCTCCAAGACATATTAGGGCTCCTCACAGCATGACTGGTGTTCTCCTCGCTCATGTGCTTCAGAACCGTTTCTAGGCTGGCTGCAGACCCAAGGGGGAAGTCAGGTCTGCTTCAGCCATTTATTTGCAGTTTAGTACAAAAAAGAGGAAAAACAGAAGTGAGGAAAAAACCTGGATTTTTAGAGTGCAACTCTAAGGGCACAGGTCCCACCTATGTTTGATTTAGCAGCAAAGCCCTTTTAAGAGGTTCCCACCTTCTCCCAATCCATCCTTCTCGTTTGTCACGGTTTTCCATCTGTCAGTTCTGCTGATGCAGCTCTCTGTGGGAATGCAATCTAAACCTTTTGGGAGGAAAAGAACAGGTCTTTAATGCGTGAGTCACGTTAGAGTCCCTAAAGTGGTTGCATTCAAACAGCCAAGGGTTTAAATGTATGGCACAGGGCTGGGTGTCCAAGGGCAGAGGCAGCCAGGTGAGTCTGGGAGTCAGAGCCCTGCCGTGGGTCGGCATTGTGAATCCAGCTCTGAATACATGACTTGCCAAGTGCTGTTTGTTCTCTTCTTAGTATGGAAAGAATATTTCGGTACGTAAATTGCTCACGGTGCTGCGCTTCACTCTTTGTTCGTAGGCACGGTGATGACACCAAACTACATAGACTCCAATAGTCTCAGCGTTGCCCCATGGTGTGACTGCAGCAACAGCGGGAATGACATAGGTGAATGCCAGAAATTTCTGAATTTCTTCCAGGACAATACATGCCTTAGTGAGTACAAAATTAGATGTCTTTAAATGTGTTTCAGCGTGTTTACCGGAATTTCTTTACTGTTTAAGTACCTCGTGTTACATGAAGGCTGTCTCTTTGCGCTTTGTAAGCATGGTTCCTGCTGTAGGTGTGAGAATTAAACAAACGAGCAAATATGCCTGATACTGTGGTTTATGGCGAAGACTGTAAATATGAGAAGCTCTTGAAAAAAAATTCAAATAACAAAGTTGTATCCTATAGAAAGATGTTTACATCATAGATCATATTCAGCCCCAAAAAGTCAGGCAGCATCTGTACCAAAAAATTGCAACACCTAAGGGGCTTCTGTATAATTTAAGAACTTCATATAAAAAAGACATGTAGTTTATGATATGAAGGATTTGCTGTAGGTAAGTATAAATTGGATTGTGTTTGCAATTTATAGCTAAGCTTTAGGTTTTTTAGGTTACTTGATCTTGGATGCCTGATTTTAACACTGATCTGGATGGTACCTATTTTCAAGATTTTGTTAAATTATTGATTTTTTTTTTCAGTCAAATTCACTTCCAAATTAGGAACGATTATAAAATTCAGAATGGCTCAGTGGAGTCAATTTTGGCAGGTTCTCTTTTCAAATTTCCTGTCTGCCTGGAGCGGCATAATTGGATGATGTGGAGTGTGCATCAGAGTTTTAATTTCAGATAAATGAGCAGACCAAAAGAGCTTGGCTTCCCTAGCCTAGCAGAACAGAAGTTGAAAGGATACGTGATTGTCCTTTGAAATTGCATTAGAGGGGCAAGCCCAGGGAGGGAAAAGGATTACTTAACCTAGAGGACAATGTTGGAAAAAGATCAAAATTGGAGGTATACATACATATTTAGGCTCGAAATTGGAAAATTTTTAGCCATCAAACTAAAGTTAAGAAATAGGCTTCCAGCAGTAGTTCTGAGGGTAAAAATTTTTTACTGGTTTCAAAAGTCAAGTTTCATCGGCTTATGAAAAGAAACCTATTTCATTGCTTTTTTCAAAAATAGTGAGTGAACTTGATAAACCAGGCTGTCCCATCCAGCCCAATATTCTTGAGCTAATGCTAATGCAGGTTCAGTCTGTATTTTAGCAGAGTGGTCTGAAAATCTCCATTGGTAGCTTCTCAACAGGCAGCATGTTGTGAAGACATGGGGAGATTTGCACGGAAAAAGTGAGCGACTTGAGTTGCTATTTGATACACTATTTTTTAAGCTTTGGAAGAATGAATCAATTACTCAAGATCATTTAACAAAACAACACAGAAAATAATTCAGGCTGTGATTAGGTAAAAGTTAGCAATATAGTATTAAAACTTGTTCAAACCTAATGGGACTGGCATTTATATATGCTGCAAGACATCAGATTTTATTCATTTGTGAATGTATTAATTTCTAGAATGTTACAGGTTCCTTTTAGAACATAAAGACAGAACGATCCCCTGTTCTTTCTTTTGCTAGCAGTGTAAAATCATTAATGAAGACAAATCAAAGACATTAGAGGTTACTGTGAGACACATTATAGTCATCCTAGCTGTAAGAGATGTCTTCTTCATGAAGAAATTAAAGTTGTTTCTGGTTTAATAAAAAGTATTTTCTCTTACAGAAAATGGGAAAAGTTCCATTTTTTTAAAAATTGTTATTGTCCTTAATGGGCCTTACAGTGCCTGAAGAAAATGTCAGTTGTTTATTGGATGAGATGAAAATCCCTCCTACTTTTTTTAGACAAAGCAAAACTCCTTTTTCCACAATGGGATGAAACTAGGAATTTTTTGCTAAAGTATATTTCCCCTTCAGACTGGAAAATAAACCAGTGATTTGGGGCATTTACAGAAGATATGGAAAACTTAGCTTAAATGTTGATTCTTTATTGAAAGTGGAATAGCTGAGACTGTACCCTGAGGGCCAGGGGGCTCAGAAAGCAGGAGACCCAGCATCCCGTTCATGCTGCGCTTGATCTGGAGCTGGGATATGAAGCATGCCATGTCCCCCATACACACCTGAAATCCTGGTCCTGTAAGCACTTGCCCAGAAATTTCACTCTAGAAATGAAAAGCCTTTTGCAACAGATGTTAAGCTGAAATTAGAGTGGAAATTTTGATTTTAAAAAGTGGGTGTGAAAATTCAAGTGAAAATTCCTGGCTGTTTTAACAATTAGTCCCAATAAAGAGAAAAATTGTATCATTTTCTTTTTACATGTATTAGGTAAAGTGTTTGTTTATCTCAGCATTGACCCGCAGAATATGAATTTATATCAGAACTGTGAAATTGGCCCAATCTCAAGAAAGCTAAACATCCAAATTAATAGGCCCTAAGTAAGATGTATTTCACCCTAAAATTTGGGTCTGTGTATCACCTTGCATGTGCTTTTATCCTCTTTTTTGGAAGATGCAAGTTTATAGGTAATATTATAGTGGTCCTAATGGTTGCCTCTCTGGTTAGGGTTTGGTAAATCATAAATTCTAGATATCCATCTCAAGACTTTATTTTAACTTCTCTGAAATTCACTGTCCTGACACTTATTTACATACTCTAGAATTCCTACTGAACTGAATGGGATTCAGTGTATCTACCTATCTGTTCAAAGGATTTGCTCACATCTGCTTTACACTTCAGTAAAAAAAGTCGAGAAGTGGGAGAAAAAAAGCAGTGAGTTAGTTAATAAAAATTATTGACAGGACCTTTACTAGAGCAGTTAGACACTTGAAGTACCACTTCGCAGTCATTATTTTTTTTGAAATATGTATGAAAATTGTATATGTAAAATACATATTTAAAACATATGTTTGAAATATTATAAAAATATGAGGAGGAATAGAACACCTCTCCTATGGGGGAAGGCTGAGAGAGTTGGGGTTGTTAAGCCTGGAGAAGAGAAGGCACTGGGAAGACCTTATTGCAGCCTTTCAATACTTAAAAGGGGGCTTATAAGAAAGATGAGGACACACTTTTTTTAGCAGGTCTTGTTGCAATAGGACAAGGGGTCAGGTTTTATACTAAAAGAAGGTAGATTCAGACTAGATATAAGGAAGAAATTTTTTACTCCGAGGGTGGTGAAATTCTGGCACGGGTTGCCCGGAGAGGTGGTAGATGCCCTGTCCCTGGAAACTTTCAAGGTCAGGTTGGACGGGGCTCTGAGCAACCTGATCTAGTTCGAGATGCCCCTGCTCATGGCAAGGTGGTTGGACTAGATGGCCTTTAAAGGTCTCTTCCTACCCAAATTATTCTATGATTCTATGAATCTATCGTAAAATCATAGAATATCTCTAGTTGGAAGGGACCCATAAGTATCATTGTGGTGGTGCAACTTCCCCATTAATAAATTTTGGATTTCTGATAAATCTTACTGTGTCAAATGTTTCCATCTGCGACAATCACCAAGTAGGATTCTATGAAATAATTAAAGACGACTAATTGTAAAGATTGCTTTTACTTAGAAAACTAGAAGGATTGTATGGGTTTCTGTGATCGTTCTTGCAATAATGGAAACAAAGAGTTACTGTTAATTTAGGAAGTCATAGGAAAATACTGCTTTATATATTGCCTTATTCATGGAAAACCAAGAAAAATATCATTCCACTCTTCCCACTTTGTCTCCATCAACCCAGCTGATTCTTGCATCTTTTACAAATTCTTCTCTTTGCACATTGGAGTTCTAAGAACTAATATCAGAATAAAATACATCTTCTTTTTTTTTCAGATGAGAATTAAATTTAAATTATTTTATAAGGCAAGGAATACCACTGAGAAGAAGTATTAATAACTTCCACATATTAGTCCCCAGTGAAATTGTTTGATTTCTTGTACAAAGATTTTGAAATAAGAAATCCTTAAATCCATGTTGAATCCCCAAAGACCCGATTAAAACTGTTTTTCTATTTGTTTATAAAAAACCCCAACCAATTTATTCTTGCCATAAACACACTCTTTAATCCCATGAAACTATGATAAGCTTTTTAACTTTTATATTCTAAAGTTTTAGTTTAAGCATGCTTCCCTCACCTAATTATGCAGATTTTGATTGAAAACTGTAAGGAAAAGATTGTCTTAGTTAAACCATTTTTTAGTTACAGGCATATTAGTTTTACTGCAACAAGCTGTAGAAATAAATTAATCTTTTGCCTGCTCTCTCTTTTTAGTTTGCTATGTAACATCACCTCCCTGAATTAGGACATAACATTGAAACTGTATTTTAAATCTTAAAAGTGAATTTTTGAGGCTTTTGGATGGTAACAGATATGATTACAGTAAGTACTAGAGCTGTCAAGAATTACTGGGAACATTACAAAGAGGAGGCTGCACCAGATAATTATGTGACCTCAGACTCTCAGTTCATGTTTTTGATATGTTCAAAATTGAGACACATTTTTCAGCATAAAGATTGAAATTCTATAAATATACATTTTCAATGGAATAATAATAACAGTGATTAAAAAGTCAGTTCTGCATTCTGCTGTTTGTTTAGAAATAGAAAATTGCCTGTAATTTATTTTTACAGAAAATGCAATTCAGGCCTTCGGCAATGGTACCGATGTGAATGTGTGGCAGCCAATCTTACCAGTACAGACCACTACAGTCACAACTACAACAGCTTCCAGACTTAAAAACACAGGTTCAGAGACCACCAACAATGAAATACCCACCCACAACGATTCACCAGCATGTGCAAACCTGCAGGTAAGAGCGTCTTGTACTTGTTGCAGTGCATAAATGAAAGTTTTTCATAGATACGTATTCAGAGTAGTCTCCTTCTGCATAAGTAGATGCCTGCTTAAATTGGAATTATCTTTTTATTCCCGTGTTGTAGTTATGATCCAGATATATTGCAAAATATCAGACACTTATTTTAAATAAAAAAAAAATACATATTTCAAAGTGGGGTTTATTGCCTCTTTGACTCTGAAACAGGGCATAGTGTTTAATTTGTTATCACAGGTTTGGATATGAATGTGGCACTCTCCAGTCCCTGCCAGCATATGTCAGATTAAATTAATCCCCTGAGTAATCCAAATGCAGTGGGAACTCTTAATGTCAGCTAGCATGTCCTGCTACCTCCTTTCTTATGTTATTGGCAGTAAATTTAAGAGGTTTTTTGGCCGAGTAGATCTAGATATCACAATATGTGTTGCTACAAACTCCATGGTGAAGAAGCTGGACAAAGATAGAAGCTGTATTGACTCAGGTACTTTCCTGAACTGGAACGTCAAGGTCGTGAAGTAATTTTGGCCAATGGCTGTAGCGATTTTTTTGACACTTCAATTAGGCTCTTCACGGTGCATCGTTGATTGTGGGTTTAAAGAGGCTCGGCACTTGCTGAAAGGTATGTGCAGCTCTTAGAAAGTTTGAAGAACTTGGGCAGGAAACAACTGCAAAATCAAGGCAGGAAAGAGGTAACAGGAGATACGAGATGAAAACATCCTTAGGCCAGGGGTTATGAAAGTTTCTGGTGGTCCACACTCAAAATTAGGTAAGGGATAGATGAGCTTGGCCTGCTTATTTTTGTCTGACAGAAGAAAGATTACTATGTGACACAAATGAAAGTGTCCAAGTTTTAAGGTCATATCTGGTATTATGATACTTCTTTTCTGGATTGCCAAACTCCTCCACACTCGTAGCCTTCACATTTCTCTTACCTTTAAAAAATCGGTTTTCTATTATTTGCATTAAACTGTATCAGAGTTTCCATGTACACTAAAATGGACAATTTGTATCCCTCAGAAATGTATTTTGCTTCTTAGTTTTTTCTGCAGCACTCTCTCATCTTCGTCCTTTCCTAGTTTTTCCATTTATTTTGCCTTAGCTCATTACATATGAATTAACATTATCAGAGACATTATGGAGTCACAAAGTGTGGCGTTAATGGTAGGTGATGTTGAGTTTAGGTCCTTCTGGTTTAATTCTGTTTTTCATATCTGTGCATTCATTATTTGTTAGGCTTTGTAAGTTATTGATGAGAGGGAGATAATATTTCTATAGGGTCACTTGACCAAATAAAATATACTAAAACGTTACATAAACTTTTAAACCTGTAACTTGGAACATCTTGCATTTAAAGCAAGACCTTGATGGGATATTATTAATTCACTTCATGTTATATTAAAATTTTGTTTTACGGGAGCACGTTCTCCTTCAGTGTTTGTACAGTCCCCTATAGAGTAAGGCCTCCAGATGCTACCAAAGTACACGTGATAAATAATGAACTGAAGAAATGGCAAGCGATCACAAATCTCATTGGATTCAGTTTTGTTTTGCAAATGTTCCTCAAGGCTGAATAGATGTTCCAGTATTTTGAAAATAAATTAAGTTCTACCCTGTCCTTACTCCTGTCACTCTGGCATTTTGAAGTCACATCCCATATGCGTTTATCAGCCCTGGTTTAAAGCTCCGTTATGATTTCGGGTGCACCCCTGATATACTTGACACAAGACATAGAGGTCTGTAGGAAGAACAGCTTCTTTTAAATAAACGATCTCTGCTGTTTTGTAGAAACTATAGATAAGTTTGCATGAAAAGGTCACTGAAGTTATGTGAATCGAGTTTTATTCTTGTGAAATACAACATTCCGGGCCTCGCTGCTTCCTTGTGTCAGAACTGAAACATGAAGAGCAAGGCTTTTATATTTTAATGTATTCTTTTATAAAAAAAATAACTTATGAATAGAGCCAAAACAAACCCACAATTTTTTAAAAAGAAACCTGTGTTTGTTGGGCAGTATGGTGCCACTTTGCATGTGGGACTTAAACCTCAATGCAGATTTTACAAAAGAACTAGAGGCATTCATATTGCTCTTGGAGAAGGGTATTCATTCCAAGGCTCTCCTCCCATAAAAAATATGCCTTTGTAGTATTTTCAAAACATGAACTAGTACGACCAAAAGCAATCTGAAGGGCTTTGTTGTACGCTTAGCAGTTGAGCTGAAAGGTTTCAAAAAGGCAATACAGCCTAAATGCTGTGAAAAGTCAAATTAAAAGCATTAGTCTCAGCACAGAAAGACAATGGCAGAGAGGGGATAAGAGAATGATCATTGAGATGCTACACGGCTACATATCCTAGTTAGTGGCCTTAAAAATAGGGTGAAGGAAGAAAGAGCAGGAAGTGATTGATTAGTATAAATTGCCATAGAAATAAATACAGTAAGGGAAGAAAGAGCAGGAAGTGATTGATTAGTATAAATTGCCATAAAAATGAACAAATACTAACCTCCTGGGGTTGCAAAATACAGGGCACTAACCCAATCTGCCAAGAGTGTTGCTAGCTGAACAGTTTTTGATACATTTCTTTTGTGACTTGTTCAGAATGGTGGTATGAAAAGCAAGAACACGCTCAGGGTTTTGTGGCTGTGCCATGTTCTGCTGCGCACGGGCAAAACTGGGGATGGGAAGGGCTGAGAATGCTTAAAGAAAACAACGAGATGCTCTTTGTTTACCCGTACTTGATATTTATTTCTAATAGCTGTTGAAAGTTTGGACTTCGAAATAATTTTTATTTCAGTAATGCTGTTTAGAAATTGGTCTTCATTTCAATTTACCAAGGCTGCAAGAATTTACAGTTTTCCCACTATGGTGGTATTTTCTTATTTCAAATCAATACAGAGAAATATTGATTTCTGATACATATGCTTGGTTTATGTTTAGTTTTAATTTATTTTTAAATTATTTTTATTTTATGCTTATGCTTTTTTTATGTTTTCATATGCATGGACTTGTGTAATATACTCTTTATTTCTTTCCCTAAATTAAATGAGCGCTCCAGCTTTGCTAGGAAGATGCTTAACTTCATCAAGCATCCTATAAATAAAGCATCTTTTACAAACCTGGCTTCTAAGTAAGTTTGCTAAACACAGAGAATAAATAGCAGTTAGTTTATACAAAATTCTAAATTCAAGCATTTTTTCAGGTGCTTGACATCTTGAAAAGGATCCTAGCACCACATAAAAATAATTTATAAAATATTGTGAAATAAATAAGGTGAATGCTAACAGTATTCTCCTTATACAGGCATATTTTATCAAGTAATTGCCATCCCTATCTTTTTTTTTTTTGTTCACTTCGCTCCAATGTTTTCTATTTAACTGACATATTTGTTCATCCTTCAGTCTCAATTGTAATTTCTGTTCAGCAGGCCGGTCAAAATATGATTTTGGTCTTTCAGTCTCATGTTCTACCACCACTGCTTGAACCGTCATGTTGGATTATTTGAAAAGAACAAAAAAATTAGTTTGGATGTGTACTCACTCCATGTATTCTTCAAGAAAAATGCTGCTTTTGCATTTAGGAGACGCATGGAACTGAAAGATGGTAATGAAATAAACTTCAAGTGATAGGTTAGACAGGATTAGACCAATTGTTACTACATCATCATCAGAGATAAATAAAAAACCTAAGATTTTCATACTGGGTTTGCTGTAATATTTTAGAGGACATTTTGGACAGGACAAAATTGATAGAAGTCAAGATGGTTAAGGACACTTAAATCTAAATTTATGTATCGAAATCTATCCGCTCCCTAGCTAGTTCTACACTTGTTTTCCCATGTTTGTTATAAGTGTCTTGCTCCAGTTAACCTTAGTTCAGCATTCAGAGAGAATTTAAAGTTTTTGCTCTTTTGAAGAAGTGTGAGCAGTGGGTACATGTAATTGAGACGCACAGACCCTCAGACTGAAGACAAGTACTTTTCAGTCAAGTCCTGTAAGTGAATGACTTTGTTCTCTCAGCAGCAAAATTAAAAAATTATGAGATAGGAATTAAAGAGCTCAAACATTTTGTGGGGAACAAGGAGAAAAAGTGAAATCTAGACACTTAAATATGTCGATTCTTTCTATTTACATGTAAGTTTAGCAAGTGTTTAGAATAGACGTGGGTCATATCACAAGCTGTTCTTCCACAAACTCACATAATTCCCCATAAACTTGGGACTTTAAAAAATATCTATTATGGTGAGTCTTAGGACAAGAACAGGAGACAGGGCTCGTGGTTCTCTGGGGAGACCAGGACTCAAACATGACTCATGACCGTGCTTTTCCCTTGGAGGTCTGTCTGTTGCGGATCTTCAGCACTTTGTAAGGATCTGCTAATCTGATGTTTGAAGTACTGTCTGTAATTAATGTACCTTCCTGTGTGCTAAATATTATTATTATAAAGCATTGTGTAGGTGTTTGGAGAGGGTTAAAAGCATCAGCATAGTGTTCTGAGGATCAAGACACAGCGGGTGTGGAGCTTCGTGGGCTGGAAATTGGGTGGTGGGTGAAGGTAAGCAGGAAACACGGGCAGCAAGTAGGTGTGTTGTTGATAAGGGGACGGTACATCTGCCGGGAAGGGACGCTGGAATCGAGACAAAGGGAACTTGATTTATCCCCTGTGGACCAGTATCAGTTCGCCGGTTTGTCTGGCACCCTCTTCTCCCCATCCCTTCACACAGCCTGTGATCTTTCTTTTGTGAAAACAAATCCTTTCAGATGCCCCGTCTGCTCTGTCCCTTGGGAGAAGTTGTACTTGGACCTCTTCCTCCAGGCATTGCAACTAAGCAGAATGTTATAAACTGGGGCAAAAGATGGACAGGAATATAAAACTCCCAATGCTGTGCCTGAACAAAATAAAAAAAAAAAGAAAAAAGAATATTGACTAAATGTTTTGAATGAAAAGATTTAAATTTACCTCCTGTATTTCCAGGATTAGCTGACATAATGGGGTCAGCCTGCTGGTACAAGTGATTTACAGGACACCTATTGGCAGCTTTTCTTCTGAAAAAGCAACATCTTTAATTTGCTACAGTAGCAATTCCGTTGTACCTAAGGAAGCCTTGAATGCTTTGCATCTTCAGAGTAAAATCTGACAGCCAGGGATAATTTCAAGTTTCATCTTTAATTTTATACTCCTAATTTGGGGAGCACTGAGCAAAAGTCTGTGTTTTACCAAAACAGAGAGAGAGTTTTGTCCGTTGATTTCATTGGCATTGATTTCAGCAAAGTTAATCCTTGTTTGCTTCAGCACCATGCTGGAGTGGGTCCTCAAAAATGTGGAAGGATAAAATTCCCTGTGATTGTATTCATTTACGGTGCATCTCTTGCACTTTTCAGACAGAACCAGAGAAGGTCAGGTCACCCTGCGTGAGGGATGGGTTTGGGGTTTCAGTCTCGGTGCTCAGAGGCAGGGAAGCGATCGGCAGTCCAGCAGCATTCCTGTGCAAACAGGGGACCTCGGTGGCAAAGGGCTGCTTTGCAGTGAACGTATACATATATAATACGTATGTACTGATGGTATGATCATGGAGACTGCTCCCACTCGGAGCAAGGCTGGGCTTGGGATCATCGCCATCTTTGCCAAAGACTTTCAGGACCACCCAAGATAGATCATTTTCAAGCTCGTTGAAATCCCGCTGAAGTTAAAGATCTGATTAATACAGCTGATTAATTTCAAAGTACAGGGAGTCTTCTGCCTCTCTTTTGAAGATCAAAGGAACAGTTTGAGGATGTAGCCAAGTATCATACCCTATAGGCTCAGATGTACCATAGTGTCAGCGTCGCTATGAGACATCAGCCATCAGTAGTCAGTAGGAAATTGTTCTCATTTACCAGCCTTGGTTTAACTTCTTAGTTGAACACTGGGCCCCTTGCGTGATCAGTCATGATTTGTGGAGTAAAATACAGGCTGAAACACTCTGACAGTGTAAGTCAGCACGTTTCTGGTGTTACCATTGGAGCTTCACAGATGTACACTGGTTAACAACCAGTCTCTTTGGCACATACAGCTCTCTGTGAGACTGGACCTTGTATTTAATGATCAATAATCTGATGAAACATTTTTAATGTTGGAAGTCAGGTGTAATAAAATGCTGTTACTGAAAGACAGCAAAATGGTTTATTTTACATATTAGAATTACAGTTTAAATTATGGTTTTTTTGATTAGCATGCTTTTCATTATACCAGAATACTGTGCATATATACTGCTGGAGAGAGTAATACTCTGGAATTATTTCATCAATGATAAAATATTTTACAGTTCATTTAAAAAAAGTTTTAATAGTCTGAGCATCTTTAGTGTATTATAATAATACAGCGCTTTATAGCAGACTGTAAAACTCCAGACTACAGTTTTAGGAATCATGCAATTTTGTTTTATAGTTTAATAATTGTTCAATTGAAAATGAATATGAGGTTACTAAAAACCAATTTAATGACTTACAAAAATACAACTTTATTAAAATGTACTACACACCTTTACAGAAAATTGAAATTTCTATGGACAGATTATAGTTTTTGTCCTCGGAAAGAATTTTGCAAATTATTGCTACTAAAAGCAGATGTAGCATTTGCAATGTTCCCCTAAGCCACAGTTGTTTCTACATTTCACATCGGTATTCTTTTATAAGAATACCCACAAAAATACAAAGTGCTAGAATAAACTGGAATCAGAAAATTGGATCACATCAGATAAGCCAAATCAAACTATTCATAGCCCGTGTTATTACTTTATGTGGTTCTTCATCATACTGAAGGCATTCCAAATGTCAGCCAATTTTAGTTCTCAATCAAATATCTAGTCCATCATGTATTTCCCTTTCAAAATGGATAGCTCACTATAGCCTGCAAAAAAACAGCCATAAAATGGAGTACAGTATTATAATTTAATTTTAAGGCATAACTACTACTAATAAAAATTCTAAGTCATTGCATTATGATGGTAGATGTTTAATCATATTGTCTTTGGAAGTATAGTTCATAATATATTGTATGTTTATGGGACTTGACAAAGTGCTTTCTTTAAGACATACAGTTTGCTGTTGCAAATATTAGGTTTTTGCCATGACTCTGCTTCCATTGACTCTTGTCCAAGTGCAAGTAACTCGGTTATGCCAGCAGGCTGGCCCTGTTGCAGAGCAAGTGCAGGCAAAAGCCACCATGCCACCAGGGTTTCTAATGGAAGGAAGAACAAGAATAGAATCCTTGAAATCATTAGTACTTTTTTATTTTAATAGGAATAGCTTGCAGGGGTCCTACTTATAGACCAGACTCTCATCATACCAGCTGTTCCACAGGCTCATAATAAAATGCTACTCCTGACCTTAAAAACCCAATAAATTACAGTTAACTTCTGTGAAGCTACGATATCACCTCGCAGCCGTTCTTTATTCTGAAAACCACATAGTGTATTTGAGTGCTTTAGAAACAATAAATATTTTACCTTTATAAACTACGTTAATGCACTACGTTATCCTCAGAAATTATATCCACAGAGATAACGTGAGGAAAACCAAAGACAAAGACTGGTGCTATCTCAGATAATTGATACAGTTGTCAATACAGAGATGTTTATTTCTGAAGTATGAAAATAGCTCGGCAGTTGCCAGAATAGATCAAAACTTCACAAATAAAATCTTTCTTTATCAATTCTGCCATTTTTGCAAAGAATTGCTAGTTGCTAGGCAAGCATAAGGACCTCACAAGATTTTTATAATTGCAATGTATTTTTATACACTGTTATTGAAGCAGATATTGATGTTTTTGTTTTGTAGTGTGACAGTTTAAGACAGACGACAGTGTGGAGGCTAAATAATTTTGGATAGTGAAGCATTTTAATCACAGATGCATAAAGTCTTATGGATTACATGCCTTCTCCATCGTGTAGGTGGATGGTGCAGAAGGGGTGAGAAGTCAGGGGAGCAGCATAGAGATTTGTTGCACAACATCCTTGTTCAATGGGGGAGAAGCCTCACTCCTAGAGGCACCCTGACGTGTCATGCACAATCCTGCTGCAGGGTCATCAGGTTTCCCTCATTGCTTCTCCTGCTCCCTGAAATCCCCAGAGGTTGGAGAGATGGTCTCGTGTAGTGAAGTAGTCTTGTGGGGCTGGCTACCCCAGAGTCATTTCCCAAACCTTTTTTTCCCTGGTATCCTTATGAGTCCTTGCGGGGGTATATGAGTGGGTAAAGGACAGCTCGTGGATGATTGCTGTGTACAAATTGGGCTTCAGTTCTCTGATTTGCTGTCACCCTTGTTGGCTCTTGCAGTCTTGTTGCAGACGTTTCTGGACCCTTGTGCACTTCTTAACGACGAAGAGGTTGTTTGCGTACATCAGCTATCTGTTTCCTAGAGCACAGCAAGCCTATACTGTTCTTTGGGACATATAGTTGATCACATTTGCTACAGCAAAGTATTGATTAAAGTTCACTGTCTTATGCTTACAGCTGGTTTATTTTCAATCCAAAACAATCTTAAAGAAGGTAAGACTTGGGTAGTATGCAGAAGCCACTGCCCTGTTGTGGTAGTCCTGAGCAGGTAGCAGGCAAATAAAGTTTCCACAAGCCTCAGGAGCCTTATGCACATGTTTAATTGTCTATTTCTTAGTAGTTTCAAGTGTTTAGACTGCTTTGTTGCTGGTTTTAGCTGAATCATTATGAAGAATTTAGTAGAATTAAAGCATTTGAAGAAGATATATGAATTTGAGTACTCCAGCGCTCAGAAGGGTAGAAAGGATAACCTGATGTTACCCACTGGATGAAAATGGCCCTGAAGGTATTTGCCATATTCTGGCCTTTTATGCATCTTGCAGAACATGCCAATTGCAGAATTGGATGCGGCAGCTTTGTTCATCTTCTAACTCTCAATCTTGTGGCAACATTACTTTCCCTGGCACACAACTGTAGTCTTTCCTCGGGAGGCCTAAACATCTCTGCAGTACCAGCAAAGAAAATCACACTGCTTTGCTTTTAGAGAGAGAGATTCCCTTAAACTCATACACAGATAGCAGCTCTAAACACGAAGACCTTTTTTAAACACCTTCCTGTACTCTTGGAAATCCTCCCTATTAGAAATAATAGAAATTCAAGAAATATACTATTTTATCATGGAGGAAAAATCCCCTTCGGGAAACGAAAACCAAAACTAGTTCTGCCTATTTATGAGACTCCCTAGTTCTGCCTATTTTTGTTACACTATTATTCTCAATTTACTGGCCTATCTATTCCATCTCTGAATCCTCACTTCCAGTTAACCATTAGTCTCTATTAAAACCTTTTCCTGTCTCTGCTTTCTTTATATTTCATATGTGTGTGTCCTTTCTTCTTGCAGATCCGTTCTGTAATCTTTGGCCACTCAACTGCCTCGTAGACTTATTCTGGTGTGAAATTAATCAGTATACATTTGTCTGTATTTCTCTTAATGATGTAATGGCTAAAATGCAGATTCAGGGAGAAAAAAAGCCTGCACAAGACTGACCGGGAGGGATGGTAAGGGATGTTGAGCCTCTACAGAGATGACAGGAGGAGTCACCATGCCATCACTGGCTTGGCTGCTTTGGAAGCTCCAGTGGAGAAGGGGGAATGGGCTGGGGGTCGTGGCCGTACTGGGGTGCAATTAACAGATTGGAGTAGATCTGTGTTTTGATTTGGGAAAAAATTCTGAGGCAACCTTGCTTCCTTATCCTTGATTAAAGAGGATACATTGCCTTCCTCTGCCAACAGCAAACCCAAGCACATGAAGTATGTTTACGTATATAAAGTCATTTGAGTCTAAAGAGGCAATCACACAACCTAATCAAATTCTGCTTTTGTTTATACACTTGTAAAAATGAAATAACTCCACAGTTGTGTACACTGGAATTATCCCTTAAGTGTACGTTGTAATTACCAATTCCTTACATATCTATGCATCATTCTTTGATATTTCTATGTAACCCATAAAGTCCTGTTCTTAAATAATGAACTACCCAAGTTCACAGTTATCATGTGGCAGATATGATCAAAAGCATTTCAGTGGTAATAAAGATTTTTTAGGAATAGTTTCTTCCTTGTAAGCAGCAGTAAATGAAATATAGAGAAGCCCAATGGAAATTAGAATACAATAATAAGTAATCATTCTAAATCATACATTGGTGACAAGGCAGCATAGCTGCAGAAATATTATACTGTGGAAGAGCTCAAATTTGGAATGTTTTCCATAACATGCCTAAATTTTTCAAGTAGTCAAACCAAGTTTATAGGACAGAAAATGAAAAACAGCCTTTTTAACCAAATTGGCTAGCATACACTCATAATAAAAAATTAATTGCGAAAAAACATCGGAACAGAAATTTATTTTTGTTCTACTTTTAACCTCTCTGCTCATTTTACTGATAGTCTTCACTGTACATTAGTAAGCAAATACTGGTAATAAATCACACCCTTTATCTCTTACATACTTTTTATCCCCGTGACTCCTACTGATCAGCCGTCTTACCGGAATAATAGATCTCTGCGTTGCCCTCAAACTACCTACTCTACAGCAGTTTTCAACTTGCTGTGGAGTTCCAGAACATGAGTTGCTGTCACCCGTTTCAGTTCCTTGCCTTCAAAATCAGGAAGAGTTCAAAAAGTTTATTTCAGTCTGTACTTTGGAGGAGAGCCTGTCTCACACCAAATTGTAGTTCTAATCAGTGGGTTTGGCCTAATAATCCCATCTCAGGTTAAGCCCTCCTGCGCGCGTGGCTGTTTCTGTGAGCCACGAGTAAACAGCCTGGCCGTGGTGCATAATGCAGGGTATTTTTTCATAGGTTCACTCAGCGTGTGTCCTAAAGAATTACAGGATTATCCTCCCTCGTGTCTTTCTTAAAACAGAATTAGGTATTCAAGGCAGTAATTTACTAAATGCTGCATTACATGGTAGTACTTCATTTTTCCAGCTTGACATTTTCAGAAGCCTCAAGTTGCCTCTAATTCAAGGCAAGATAGGTATTACCCCGTGCACATAAACATTTGGATGTACTGCATTCATGCTCAGATTTGAAATGTGTGCATTCAGGGTTTTTATGTACATGGCAGGTAAGACGTGTACCAGGTAGGATCTAAATAGCTACCTGCAGTCCTAAGTACCTAATTTGTGCAGAGTTGGGTAAGTGGGCATATAAATTAAGTGTGCGTGGATGAAAGCAAAGCAGTTACAAGGATCTGTGAAAACCTGTTCTTAAATTCGTGTTTGGAGAAATTTAAAAAAGTTTGATCGGAACTGTTCTGATCATCAGTCTTTAGTACGCTTTTTTACAATTGCTTGCCCTCCTTTAGGAAAAAATAGTCCATTAAAAGTTGCATGTATCTGAATACCATGATATACTGAATTCTATGTAAGTATGCTGCTCTGCACGCTTCAGTCACACGTGCACTGTAATTATCCGGTTGTGGGAGCAAATTTAGGGATCTGTTCCTGCAGGGAACTAACTGCCTATATACAATTTCAGAAGTCAAATGCAAATTCAGAAGGAAAAATTGTCCTTTTTTTCATACTGATTTTGAACTTAATTAGTTTGACAAATTCTTGCAACTGTCTGCGGAATCATGCTCTCATCAAGAGTTGGCTTAACCCCTATTACTTTTAATTAAGATTTCCTGATTATTCCTAAGTATTCAGTCATGGTTATTTGTAGATGAGAAATTCAGATTGTTACAGGCACAACTGGAAAGGTTTAGATAAAAAACACACACGGTCTATAGCCGGAGAACAGCTTAATGAGGATACTTAGGACGCATTAATTAAGCAGAGGCTTTTCACCTTCAGGCTGATGGCTCAGATACGATGTTGTATTTAGCAGCAGCACAACTCTTTGGTAAGTGCCCTTAGTGAGAGAGCTCTGCTCTTTGGAAGCTGAACTGGTGGCCCTGTGTCCCCATCCCAGGGACAGCCCCTGAAACCCATCAGGCTGGCTCATATCAGCATAGCAGGGGACTGGTCTCTGGTGTTTCATGAACATCTAAAGAGAGCAACTGGCAAAGTTGCAACTCCAAAATAATCTCCAAGCCAGTGAGACACATCTGCTCCTATGTGCTCTGCAAGTCCTCGTCCATCATCTTCTGCTCTTTGTTATGTACAAAGCCTGTTGTAGTGCAATTATGTTCTGACACACAGCGTATCAGCAATGGGATGTCCTGTGGTCAAGTGGCCACTGAGTGTGAGCAGCGCAGTGACACTGCTCTCAAACACTAGAGAGGCTAATCTTATGTTGTCCACCGAGGGTGGCATCTCCTCAACCCATTAAACTCACTCCTCACTGGGACAGCTCAGTGCACTCATGCAGTGTCAGTGCTGGTGTGCCTATGCAGCCTGCATGTATACAATATACGTTCCTGTACTGTAGAGACAGTCTGCGTTATGCTCATCCCTCATCTCCAGTGGTGCTGTCTTAGTTCTGACTTTCCACCCACTGGTCTGGAGGTAGGAGTAACACAATATTGTTGCTGTAGTTGGCACACACCCAGATGTATTTCTTTGGACCGCTTCCCCTTTGGAAACTTGATGACAACATATTGACACTGAAGCTTGCTTGGTAAGACAAAGCTGATGCTTGTGAGTATTAGATGCATGAGTAGGTAGACGACAAAAAACACCCCTCACTTGGTGCTGTTTTCTACTTGCTTTAGCTCAGTCCAGAGCTATTAATAAAACTGTTATGCATTCAGGGAAATATTTGCTGCCAACCATCATCAATCAAGATTCTCTTCAGATAGCACTCTCAAGATGTTTTTCTAGGTGAAATCTTCTAATCTCTCTTGAGTTCCACTAAAGGATGTTAAAATTTGGTAGCACAGGGCACCTTCAAGATTTTTCTTGTAAGGTTTGCAATGGAATTAGAAAAATCTGAGGGTAGAGGGAGGACTTGTCCCTTTTTAGCAGAACAGCTTATCTCCTAGAAAGGGAAATGAAGGGCATGGGGAGACATCCTGAGTACTTTGCAACATTATAAACCTATATCCCATTAATTCCTCAGTCTCTTTGATGAAGTGCACTGCCTGAGGTGCAAATTAGTGCCACTTTTGTGCATTGAACCTGTCCTCTTAAGAGAAGAAGTGCTCCAGAACCGCCTCCTCATTTCAAAAATACTACAGAATAGTTGTCAGTATTGACCTGAGCTAGATTAAACTAGCTACCTCAGAATATAAGGCTGTATATGCCATTAATAATCCCCTGAACTATCCAGTCTGCCACAACGTAATACTTCAAAAAGTAGGCAAACTACTCACAATAAATCTTCAAAAGCTTCTTCCACTTTACTGGAAACCTTACAAAGGAAACCTTACAAAATATACCCAAAGTGATCCTGTTGATCTCCATTACTTGCATTATTAGCATTCTTCTCTGTTTGTATTTTCTGGCTTATTAAGTGTAAACAGAAATGTAAGCCTTCTGTCCTTCTGTGAATGATTTTTGTGATGAAACAAAACCGGATCACATCCTGTGAATACAATTTTTCATAATCTGATAATTATTTGCATAATCTGGTTATTACAGGCTCAGATTTGTTTTAATAGGGTTATAATTGTTAAACATTTAACATTCACAGTACTTTCTGTGTCTAAGAAATTTTTTCAGTGATGGAAAAAAATTCTCAGTGCTGCTTACTGAGCTCAAATTGGAGGCCATATATGCAGATGATATCAGGAAGTTACTTTTCATTTTCACTTGCTGCTGCTTGGCCAGTCGAGGAATTCCTGTGGGTGCGCTGCGATCAGGGCCGTAAAGAATAAGGCACCTTTTTAATAAGGTCAGGATTCTGCAGACTCCTCTTACAGGAGAATTTCTCTGCTTATTTGAAGAGCATCATTAATTACAGCGTAACTGTTGCGTGTGAGAGCATCATCCGTTAAAGTGTAGGCCACTGTAGTATAGCCCATTAAAGAGAATTAGTGTAAGGATTTCACTCCTAGTGTTTTTGAGAAGGGATAATTTTTCTCTCCTTCACTCACTTCAGCAGGGGAAGAATGAATGTAGGTGCTACATCAAACTCTCTTGCAAGTGTTGAGTTTTAAGACTGCAAGGGCCTTTTAATAATGTTTAGGAACCTGACAGGACAAACCAAGGTCTAGCTTAGCTAATGAGATCTGTGGACAGGGACAGCTGGATGTTTATTTTTTTTCAGTCATGACTTAAATCTGTTGAAACATATGCTTGTCGTAGAAAAATAAAACGCCAGCAATCAAAATTTTATGATATTAACTCAGTTTTAGAAATTAAAATGTTATCAAAATGTATTTATCAGGAATGCTACCAGTGAATTTGAATACCTTTCTACACAAGTATAAAGGCATATATTCTAATGAAAATAAAAATTATTATAGACGCAGCTAGCACCTGTGCTTAAAGCTAAAGTCTTAACGCTTTGCTTTTAAAAAAATTCTGTGTTCAGTGAGTTTGAACTTCACCAAAACATTAACTCTAGGGGTAAAATTTTTCATGTTACGTTTGTGGCTCTGGCTGAATTCCTGGGGAAGAGCTGCCTGTCAAGGCCACAGTGTGCCATAGCCTGGTTTTGTTATAGACTCACCTTGGTAAATCTGGTTGCATTCTTTAAAAATAACCTTTCTGATATTTTTATCCTGGATGGTATTTTCAGTGCTAGAAAGGAACGTGGATGTTGAGGCAAGTACTGCAGCAACTTCACTAAAATTTCAGCCCTGCCCATTATGAGGATAGGTCTGTGCACCTGCAGAATTCAGCTACAGGATTAGAGGAACAGGGAGAAAATGCTTTAAATTTTTATTTCAGTGGCACTTTGGGAGAGCAGATTGTGCCAAAAATGCAAAATTCACCAGTTAATGGAAATCACAGCTGTTCAAGACAGAATTATTTTAAAAGAAAAAAACACAAACCTCCAAATAATGCCATGATTTAACGCGACTCGGGTACAGGCATAGCCCCACGACTGCGGCTGTAAGGAAATGGGCTTGAAAAGTGTAAATAAGGGAGGGGAGGGGAGGGCACAGCTGTATGTCAGGTGCCTCAACTAAGGGGTGAGTTTCTTCTGCCTTTCTGTGCGAGGACACTTCAGTATCAGCAGCTTTGCTTTTGCCTCCCCGTAACTGCAGCGAGGCCACTGGTTATCTGCAGTGTTCTGAGAGCCTTTTAAGGCTTTCTGTCTCTTCTTTCTGTGCGTAACCATGCTGCTGCTCACAACACACACACATATCTGCGTGGTTAATAAAGAGAAAATTCTTGAACGTTTGCAGCCACTTAACCAAAAGCAGATGTTCATGGTCATTCTCTTCCCTTCCCTTTTAAAATTTATGAGTGAATGCGGTGCTCAAGAAACCAGCAATAATATCAGTTGCTTAAGGTTGGCATAGCAGGAGCTTCCCGTAATGCTCAGTGCTCAAGGCTTCATGCAGGCTGGTGTTCAAGCAAGCTTGCCTGATCTTTCCTTCCAGCTGCAGAACCAGAGGACAGCAGCCCTGGTCCTGCTGCCCGAGTGCGGAGGCAACGTGTGACCTTGTTTTCTCAATCCCTTCTACCTGCTGATGGCTGGGAGCTGGGTGTCTCACGAGGCCAGCATCCCTACTGTGCTCCCTCCCTGCTCGTGGGCTTGGGAGGCTCCCAAGTTTTTCTCAGCAGAGAGTCCCAGCCACAGACCATCCTGTCATCTCGTAGAATCATAGAATGGTTAGAGTTGGAAGGGACCTTAAAGATCATCTAGGTCCAACTCCCCTGCCATGGGCAGGGACACCTCCCACCAGACCAGGTTACTCAAAGCCCCATCCAGCCTTGAACCCCTCCAGGGATGGGGCATCCACAGCTTCCCTGGGCAACCTGTTCCAGTGCCTCACCACCCTAAAGTGGGGTGGGAAGGAGAACGTGATGTGAGCACCAGGTGCAGTGTCCATCCCCCTGGCACAGAGCAGCACCTCCCACCGGCACACCGGGAGGCGTGGGATGCGGTGTGGATGCGCGGGAGCCCTACGGTGCCTCTTTTCAAGGCTCATTAGCGCAAGGCAGACCCGTGCTGCTCTGGCTGAGCTGCTTTTGGTCCCCAAGTAGCCACGGCTGACAGCTGCTCAGGAGTGTTTGTGGCACACTCCAGTGCGCCACGTAGCCCGCTCTAATAGGGGAGGCAGGTACTTCGCCTGCTGCCAGGCAGAACAACTCTGTTTGCATATTCGGACACGCAAGGGCACACACTCCAGCCTGGGGAAGTGTTGTGGGATCTGCAGTCCTTCAATGGCTCACCTTTGTTCAAAATGAAAAGCTGAGTATGATGTCTCTTAACCGGGATTGTAGCGGCTTTGTGTTCGTGCTGCTTTTCTTTAGATGCTGTTCCGTGCTACAGCCAGATGCTACCTGTAACTGCTGTGTGTGCACGGGGTTGATAGCTGTGGTGAATCATCAGGGAAATGGGTTTTAATAATAAAATCCCCAACAACTCGACTTTGGATTACATGGCTGTTCAGTTTTATAACTAGAGAAAAAAAAAAAGAAACAAAAAAAAATCTAAACCAATGAGATAGTAGCCTAACAAAACTTATTCCTTCTATGCTTTTTAGTATTCTGTTTTCTCCTTTGCCCTTCTCAATGCAAAAAAATATTTGCTTGAGGCAAATCCATAAAAAGACCATATTAGGAGAATTGAATAATATCCCCTAAAAATAGGAAGCAAGAATCTAGGACTACAGAAGTTCATTTTGCTCAGATAAATGAATGACTGAACACAAAAACAAAGTTGTTAGCAAGTTACTGTACTGCCATGAAAGGTCAGTCAGTCAGTTGTCTTGGCTGGGTGTCATATTTTGTGGCTGTACTCACTGGGAGACTAATTGCTTGAAATAAATATTTGAAGATCTCTGTGTCTGGTCCTTGTAAGCCGTTTGATCAGTTTGGTGTTTCTGATAGGATCTGTTTTTTATAAAACCTATAAGATTGCTGTTAGGCAGGTTTTTTTGTGCCATATTGTCTCAGCCATATAAGTGCAGTGAGAGACGGGGCTTTATTAGGTCTCATCTTTACCAACATAAGGACCTGGGAATGGTCCAGCAATAGTTCATACAGAACAGGTATTTCCACACTTGTTTTGGAGGAATTACTCCCCAATGCCCACCTTACCAGCCCAATTAAATTTTCTCATAATTTTAAGATTGAAGAGGTTGGAGGGAGGAGGCTTTTCTCTACTTGTATTGGACTTTATCAACTAGTAGGCCTGTTTCTCAGATTTCTAAAGTCATGTCTGCTGCTAAGTATGTTTTTAGCTACAGCCATCAAGAGACCCAGGTCTCTGCACTGGATACCTTAAGACCTTCTGGTCTAACAACCAGAGCTGATTTGACCCATCATTACCCAGTGGTCTGGGGAAGAGGCACTGCTTCCAGCCCACCTGGCCATGTCCAGAAGGACTGGGCTGTGCTACCTTGTTGGTGACCGAAGAGCTGGAAAACTGGCTTTAGCAAAACAGGGACCTAATGTGTCCCAGCTTCTCTTCCAAGAGGATTCCTCTTGTCTGTCCTGGGCTGAAGCCTTTTCTTTTCCATCCCTTTTCCTCCTGAAGGAAGGTGTGGAAGTGATCTCAGGAAACCCACCATCACTTCTTCCCTTTCCTGACCATAAATCAAACCTCCCTGCTTTGAGGTTGCCCTCTGTCTCTTGTTTCTGCTGCTTAACTACTCAAAATCAGCAAGAATCTATTAATATGTTGAGCGATAAGGGGACTTCTGAAGCACCGTGCGTATTCCTTTAAAAAACCCAGAGCTTTGTGAAGGTAGATCTGTCACTGTGTGGTGTTGCCCACGGAGCAGCTGTCTGCTGGTTTGGGATGGGGCCTGACTCGTGATCTCTGAATGCTTGAACTGGCAAAGCAGAGGGTGGCTGGACCCACGGGCAGCCGGGGCATCCTGCAGTGCTCAGGGCTGCCTGGGGTCTGCTGCCAGAGAAGACCCCAGGGTGGGAGAACGGGGACAGACTGCATGATTTTAGGACACGTACACTGCTACAGGGGACAGGAGCTTAGTGCTGGGAGGTGATGGGGGCTGAAGGGACTGGCTGATAAACTGTTCATTGCACTGTCTTGTAGCCTGGAAAGCTCTGTGTGTGTTTCCCCAGTGTGCATTTGGGCACAAGGGGATACTTGATTTGCTTTATTTAATGTCTCCCAACTGAAAAAATTCTGATGTGATTCTTACTGTGCTGAGTGTTACCTACCTACCCCCTACCTTTGGAGACTAGTGCCAGCAACATCTTGGTAATGTCTGTTTTTAAAAGATACTTTCTTCGCTGTGCAAAGTGGGATGACAGCACTGTAGTGCTCTTATGCAGAATGATGACAGATAATTTCATGCCCCAAGCTTGTGTCTTGAGGGCTGATTCAGCAGAGAAAAAAAACCCCAAAGCAGCAGAAAAAAAGATCTAACTTCTTTGTTATAGGATTGTGCAAAGCTGATTGTTTTTATAGCTTAAATAGCTTGGCACCCTGGCAGTATGATATAGGTTTAAAGTTACTCTGTGCTGAATTGGATCCTTATTTTAGTGGCCTGTATCTCTGACCCACACTTTGCTTATCTTCCCTGTTGAAAGTAATTTATACTCCAGCGTGGCATAGTACTACTGTGCTAATAAGAAAATACTATTGACAATTGTGATAGATGCACCTACCGCTTAGTGAGTGCAGAAGAGTTAAACTGATTGCATTTTTACAGTCTATATATTTCTCCATTTATTGTTTGTGTCCTGCTGTTGGAAAAACAGGTTAGTTGCGTAGTAAATCTCTCTAATCAACACAAGAGAAGAACAAAAAGAACAAGCACCCTCATTTGTTATAGCTACTTCAGAAGCGTGGTCATTTGAAGGATGTATTTTGGGAGCCTTCTTCAGAAAGGCTTGTTAATATGAGCATAACTAACCAGGCAGCTCAGGAGAGGACAAAGGCACACTCATTAAAATTAGCTGAAAAAACAACCCACATAACAGATATCTATCGTAATGATACTTCTGTTGTCTAAGCAATATGTTTCATAAAGCACACAAGGCCCAAAGTGTGTAGCTGACAGCAAGGGACTGGTTTCTGAGTTGGGATGCTCACTCTGTGCCTGTTTGCATTCAGGTCAAATGCGTTTATTTCCCTTTACGTGCTTCTCTTTTCCTCCCCTCCTCCAAATTAAAGCTTACCTCCATCTGGAGCCATCCCCAGTCAGACCTTTTCCTTACTGCGAGTAACACAGATATGCACGCTGTACTAGATATATGAAAATACTGCTGGATGACAAGGCATAAATAATGTGTGTGCTGACTCCTGGTGAGATACCACTGCAGTGTTTAATGCATTTATTAACCGTGTAGCGCTGTGATTTGTAGAAGCTGGAAGCATAATTGCAAGATAGCGTTTCTGGGAATAAATCCAGGGATATAGTGTCTGCAAAGGATGGAGGTAGAGAGATTTGGGGGATGGGAAGCAGAGAGTGATTAGGTTTGGGAGGTTCTTACGGTGGTTATTAGGTGAAGACAAGAGAAGACTAGGTTAGAGGATGTCATGAGCAAGGACATGTGGTTGAATTCATCGAGGAGCCATTTGGATTAGAACAAAACATGGAGGTGCTCAAAATCCTGTGTCTAGAGGAGAAATACCTCTATAAACAATGTTCCTTTATCTTTTCAGAAAACAACTAGTTCCTCTGTTGGCCCTGATTCTCCTTCCTTTCTAGGAAACAAATAAGTAATATTCTGCTTCTGCTCATGAGAATTTTTTCTTTTCTGGACAAGCAGTTGGTTTCTTTACCAGCTCTTGACTAAGTCCAACACTTTAGTTTGAATATTAAAAGCTAAAGGTTGCAAAGACCAAAACATGGCTTGTGCGACTAACGTATGAGATACTGAAGAGCTCATCAGGAGGTGTATGAATATGATTATTTCCAAATATCATCTGTTGCTTGTGCTACCACAGTGATAAGATGCTCTGTAAAAGCAGATGTTCATTTTTACAGACCATAAAAGCTCAGGTGAGTGTGAGGTTGTTGGCGATATGGGGGCAGCTTCGTCAGAGAAGCCCACATTATTGAATTAGAGTTCCCTGTGAAGCTGGGGTGAGTGTCGACCCAACTTACGTACTTGTGTCACTTGTGAGTGGATAAGTCATCAGCAAATGCTCTTTTACCTTAGTAGAAAAGGTCTCATACTGCTTTCCATATGTTTAGCCAGTTACTTTAAGCTGCTTTTCTTTCACTGTTGTTTTCATTATTATTTTTATCAGCCCAGCCTTGCTTTTGCTTAATGATGAAATTCCTATAGATCTTTTTTTTTCACCACATAAGAGGTTTATATTAAAATTTAAAAAAAAAAAGTTTGAACACAGACTTATTAGCCATTTGTGTGTGCTATTTTACTTCTGTGGAATTAGGTACCTCTACAACCTTTGAAAGTACCTTCTTGCCTGTATGTTAAGTGGGTAGGAGACCTGAGATGGGAGTTGGCAGTGAATCTTTGGCATCTGGCATAATGAACTCTCATTTCCCAAATTTGTTGATGACTTAGATATTCTGTGTCAAAATTGTCTGCAGCTGTACATGATGGGCACACATTTCTATTGTTTAATCTTTTTGGATAGTGGAAGATGCTGTAAGGTAGATATCCAATGGCTGAGGATATCTTTCACAATACAAATACACATCTCCCAGCCTGGATGTACTTCCACCAAGGTTATCTGCATAATCTCAGGATTTTTTACCTCTAATAAGGTGTAGCACAAATACAGCAGTTCTGCCACATGTAGAATCCTTTCTTCCCAAGAGTGGGGCAGGAAGAATTTTCTCTTTAGGTTGTAATTACAGGACATAGGCTTTCTATAGCATTCTCTTCAACATGTTGGTGGGGTTTTTTTTCCATTACTTGTGATTTAGTAATGCACTGTTGTATCATAGTAGTGCAGCCTATGCCAGCATTTCCATTATAACCCGTTTTTACAGGTTTATAACTCAGCAGTAAAAACGTACTCTTCCAATTTGAAACTTGGCATATAATGTCTCATCTCATCCTCAAAATGAGGATATTTTTTTTCTTTCCCTCTGCCTCCCCCCCCCCCAAAAAAAGAGGTTGCATTTTTGCTGTATTTTTAAATGGAAGATATTGTCCTTTCTGTTTTGATAAGAGAAAAGCCTCCCTATTTATTAAAATTACTTTTCAATTCTAAGAAAGGAGGACTTCGTAATAGAGGATGTATGTGAATAAGCATTGTTGATGTTAGAATGACTACATTAAGTATATGGATACAGAGGAGTATTACCCTCCAAATGAAATCTAGAGAATATTGATCAACATGATTGAAAAGCTTTTTTATTTTTATGTTGATTTTGTTTCTAGCTGTTGATTTTACCCTTAAAATAGTGTTCTCAAAGGTAAATATGTTTTATCTGCTGGACTTGTTTATCAGGCTGAATGAAGTAAAGAAAGACTTTACTGCATCTCTTTTCTCTTTTGAGAAACATAGTACAGAAGGAATACAAATTCTTGGGTGTTTGAGACCAACTACCAAGAGCAGACTTATAGTTAGCACAATGTTATGCATCCAGAGCAGGCGTAAGCAGCAAAGCACAATGTTTCCAATAGGCAGATGCTTGTGTGAATTAGGAAATTTAGCACTGACTGATGAAGAAATATGAGGCTTTTACCATCCTTAGAGCTTACACTGTCAAGATCTGAAGCTCTGAACCTGACGCCTCCCGTCAAGCCTCACGTTCCAATTCAATGTAGTATGGGTGTTTAGGATATAAGAAAATCAGGACTGAAATCCAGTTTCTCCTTCTTTACCTGTCTCCTTGCAGCCATCCATTTAGGAGTTGAAATCTACCCAGTTGCCATTAAAAGAAGTTGCCTAACCTCTGTGAATGCCACCAGCACTGCAAACACAGCAGGAAGGCTTCACTGTGTCCCTTCTCGTTGCAGCAAATTTACTTCCAGGCATTTCTTTTTCCATTTAAATAGTTAAATTTATGCTTACCATTACCACTTTAATGGTACTAATTAGAAGGAAGGGTATGTAAGAGAGAGATTTTGCAGAGGGTGTTTATTAATGAATTGAGCTATTATTTTGTGAAATATTTGGAAACTATCAACATATATACAGTATGCATTCTTACTGTAGTTAAGCTGTCTCTCTTTTAAATCCCAGCTGGTTTAGTTTTTCAGTTGTCTCTAATATATCTATTTATAAACATAAAAGTATCATGAAAAGCAGAAAATGTGCTTCCTAATGAGAAGTCCAATTCCTTCATTTGGAGTCTAAAATCAGTAATTAGGTCGAAGACTATTTTGTATCCATAGGCAGCACCAGTGGCTCTCAGATAGAAAATACAATATCTGTACGTGGAACTGAATTTTTTGAGGGTACAAAATCAGAATGCTCAACACTTCCTCGCTTCAACTTTAGTCCAGTCCATCTCTGCCAAAACCAGTGAGATTCTGTAGCGTAAATGGAATGCAATGCAGTGAGATTCAGATCCTCAATTTCTGCAGGAAATAAATTGCAAGTCCAACAGAAATTCCAGGAAGTATCAGACGTGCTCGGTGCAGTCGGTGGTTTCAGTGTGTAAATCCAGGTCTTCTGGTAAAAGACTTGATTGTACGTTTAACACTGGTAGCTCCTATAAAAGAGTGCTGTTTATATTTCTGGAATATACAAAGAAATACATGATATTGAGAATCATTGAAGTACTTAAATCAACCACAGCACCGTTTACTGAAAATATCTTCAGCACTGTGAGGATTGCTATTGCAATTATAGAAAAGCAGAAAACTCCCAGCCCAGTCATGTTCACTTGAGCAATGGAAATATTAACCACCTTCTGATGCTAGACAGAGTGCATACTATTGCTTTCATTTTGGATGATGCTGCCACCAGAAGTGTTTCTTACTTGACTCAGTGTGGAGAGCACACAGTAATAGTAATAGATGATCATAAAACATGGCTGAAGATGTAGCAGATTCATTTCTTAGGCTTTGATCATCTAAAATATTTCTGCCTTTAATAATATTCCATGTATAATAATCAGTGAACGCAATGTAAACAAGCAGCTCAATTTGATTTACAGCTATATATGTTAAAAGACATGAAACTTTCTTTTTTGTAACTTTCTAGGAGAGACTGTGTGGCTGCCATGCAATATATTAAAATTTTATTTGTATTTTCATAATAATACTTGAAGAAATTGCAAGAATCATTGAGGATAAAATACTCCTGTGTTGTATATTTTCCTAAAACTGATGAATATGATAGGTCTTTTGTTAATATGCAGTGGTATTTTGGTAATTATTAACTGTCATATTTTATTTCTTCTCATGAACATCCAGCACCATTTTTAAGGGACCACAGAACATGACATGTTCTCTGCAGCTGATGGCACTCATCATTGTAATTACTAAGTACCCTTAGCTGACTGTTTGAAGTTTTGCTGTAAATTCAGATCAGAATGTGAATGTTATTGGAAAACATGCATTTGAAGAATTTATGTGCTAATCATGTGCAAATCATGGTCAAAATTATAGGAGTATGACAGCCCATGTGAACTTATCTAATTGCTTTGTGTTGCTGTATGTATAAATTCAAATTTTACAGGGAATAAATTTTTTATTTGTTCATAGGCTCAGAAGAAGAGGAAATCCAATGAATCTGTAGACACAGAGCTCTGTCTTAATGAGGTAAGAGTGTGGATCCTGTATCTTTCACAGCACAGGTGGCTCCCCATAATATAAAAGGCTCGACGTCTGTCAAGATGACAATGGGCTTACCTCACACTCAAGTCTTGATAGTGTTATGTTTGGGTACCATAAGGTATTAAAGAATGATCTTACTCAGAAATCTGGAGCAGGCTGCAAAGTGGCCTCTGCTGACTTTGTATTTTAATAGCTCTGTCGCGCATGTTTAGACAGATCCTACGGCAATTACCATTGCACCTAGCAAGTATAATTAGTTAATAATCTGCAGGGACACAAGATGATACGGCTTTTAACAAATTCATAGAAACGTACTGGACATCATTCTGTGGCTAACAAAAATGACCAATTTAGGGCATGAAATGATGTTCACATGAGGAGATGTGATGCTCATACATCAGAAGACAGATTGACAGCCCCAAGAGACATGAACCTCCCAGTGCTGTTTGAGCAGTCTGCTCAGCCTGACCTCCAAGGCCCCCTTTCAGACGTAAAGATTACATCAGTTTCCATGTCTGCCAGTCCATATCCTTTGTACTGAGTCTCTCAGGAAGCTTAATAATTAGGGGTACGTAAATTAATTTTTACAATGTGCAAGCACGTAGCCAAGGCATCAGAGCAAGACCAGCTGCACTGGCATAAGCCACCAAATGGATGTGACCATACCTTTCAGGTTCCCCTTTGCCAGTACAAATTTGCACAGTGCTTCTAAACAATGACAGTTCTATAGCCCGATCCTAATTCTTTAGGTTTTACTCAGGATTTCCTGTAGATACCAGAATGAAGCCTAATAACCTGGGGGGGAAAAATGCAGTAATGTTAACAGATCTGTTGACATCTGCTGGCTAGAAGACTTTTCATGAGAAGACCATAGTAACCATGGCTTGCTGTAAGAACTGCTGGTCTGTGTTATCCCATACTCGGTCTGTGACCGTTTCCAAAAAACAAATGCCCAGCATTGAGTATAAGAAAGCATATCATGATAATCCCACCAATGCCTCTATTCTAACAGTTTGCATCTCAAGGTCTTCCGATTAACTAGTGCTAGGAGATGATAGCAAAGTGGGGGAATAGCATTATCTATGATCCCCCCATGAGGGAGGCGTTATCCATGAATGCTTCCCTGGCTCTGTAGAACAGTCATCCCTGTGTAAACTGTTGCTCTCTACTCATTCTTTATATCTGCTCTTCTGGGCACTTCTGGCTTTTACCTTTGCCCGTTGCCTGCCCAGGGTGGAGGGAGGCTTGTCCCCTTTGTAGAAGTTGCTTCTTTGGAGATTTTTCAAATCCTGAGTTGGTGGGGACTGAGCAATTTTGCATGGAGTAGGTTGGACTTAATAACCTTAGAGGTCCCTTCTCGTCTAAATTGTTCTAGTTCTGTGATTACACCTGTATGTTTGTTTTGGGTTTTTTTAAACTGAAGATGGTAACCAATGAGAAATATTCTGTTGGACCTCCTCCTTAAATAGCTCGCTATAATCTGCCAACTTATACTTGCGTATGTGCAGTGCTTAATTATTGAGACAAAAAAGACAAGGCACTTAAATAATGCATCAATTAAGGGAAAGAGGCTTGAGAAAGAAATTTTTTCATAAGCTAGAAATGTCTATCTTTTCTGATCCCATGGATTAGATTTTATCTATTGTTATCCAGAAGGACCTTGTTACCAAAGTTGTTCTGTTGATTCTGCAGAAGTTGCAGTTTCAGTGTGGGTCCTGCATTTTCTTTTTTAAATAAACTGGCATGATAAACATAGATTACTTAAAAAATTGCCATACTTAATAACAGTAGGTTTTACCACTGCTAAAGTAGGGAATTTGTTAATACTTTTTTTTTTTTAATTCTGCTGTAATGGTATAGTTATCCTTTAAATTTACTTTAAAATACTGTCATTTTAGCATCCGTTTTTATGCCTTTTGTATCTTTCAGTCTGTGTCAGTGATATATAGGTAACAGTGGAGGGTGGGACCCAAAACGCAAGAGTAATTTCATGCTGCATATTTAAATATATTGCCATGAAAATGTGTAATGGTGACCAAGGAAGGTATTGTGTCTTGCAGAACGCTATTGGGAAAGAGAACACAGCAGGAGTCTCCACCAGTCACATATCTTCGGAGAATTCACTCGCTCTTCCTACAAGCTTCTATCTAAGCACATCGCTCACTCTGATGACACTTGCACTCTCCCTCTGTTTGTTCCTAAGCTCATCAGTCGTCTTGTAGCTGCTTTACAAAAGGACATGTAAAAAAAAAAAAAAAAAATCTGTTTTCTGTCCTCTGTTGTTTATCTGGAATTCCAGGTCTGGGAGCTAAGCTGAGGCACTCCTGCTAGAACAGTTTCAGTCAGCTGGAATTTTTTTTCTCTCTCTAAAAAAGCTTCTTGTGATATTTAGAGGCTTTGTGAAATACTTGGTGCAGTGCTACATTCCAAACCCAAAAGGCTTTTGGGCATGCAGTGTTTTAAAGAGACAGTGTGTAAATTTGCCTGTAAAGCGACCTGGTTGGATTATTTTAATAATAATTATTTTAATTCTGGCTTTTACCTGAGGAGGAGGATGGCAGTTTTCTTAAGATCCTATTTATCTCATTGAATGGTTTTGGTTTTCAAATTGATTGATCTTCAGACTATCAAGGATGCCAGGCTTTTGTCTAATGGTGAATGTTCTCCCAGAGAGTGGACTTTATGAAACTTCTTCATTTGATAAATTGCTACTGATGTTAAACTCTTTCAGTGTATTAGCATTTTCCTCTTTAAATGTTTACATACTGTAAGTGATACTGCGTTCCCTGCTGAGAAGCCATTATAATTCGCATACAGGTATAATGTACGTCTTTCAGTTAAATTCTTATAGAGTGTGGCATAGAACTTTCTAACAGTACATTTATCTTTTAATTATAATCATCTAGCCTTAACAAGGGTGAAGATTCTTTAAATTAACAAAGAGCAGCCATTGTGAAAGCTTGATAAAGATACATTTCTTTAAATTTGAGGATAAGCGGTAGAAACAAATTTTGCTACAGGGTTTCAGCTGTACAGTCTATGGTCCTCTATGCTTCCATTGTGATAATATAGTCCGGTTATTATACTGTTTGTTTAATAAAAAATTACATACAATTAATTTGCTCTACTAAGGCAGCATTATCTGTTCATACATAGCTGATAATGTCGGCTCAAAAAATTACAGGAACTTCATGCTTTACTTCTCTTATCACCATATCGTAGAGAAGAAAGAGTTAGTAGGATGTCATTTAAACTGTGTTTCGTTTCTTAGACTGGTTAAATCAACAAAAAAGGATGGTTAATCCAATTAAAATGCAGCACCACACACTCGCCCACATGTCAGGCTTCTCTCCCCCTGGTAGTTCCTGCTGCAGACCTCGGCATTGCTGACATGATGAACTGTTTGCAAGACCAGTTCCACAAATTGTTTTAATGGTTTGGATGGCAATATTGCCAGTACACATGATTTGATGGCTTTGGTTTTCATTCAGTGACATTGACAGCCTGTGCTGGCTCATGATGATTTTCTGTGGTATCTAGAAGGAATTCTTTAAAGCTTTAAATGTCATCTTATAGGCAGCATTTCTCCTAAGGGCTGTCTTTATACCTTACTGTGATGGCTTGTTGACTGTTACAAGCAGTTATGTCTAAATGATCAACAGTAATCAGTTTTTGTTTCTACTGAAAGTACAAGATAACTTCACCAAGCAAGGAGTTCATCATGTTGAGTTTACAGATTTACATTGAGACTTGCACAATTACTCCCTGGCCCGCTCTGAAATGTCCAGAACAGTTATTTGCAATACAACTAGAACGTACAAATTACTCTTTTATAAACTGCAATGAAGTTTGGGAGTGTGCAAAATGCCCATCTTACTAAGAGAATATTAAACTATTGACAAGTTCATCTTCTGAGCATTTCTTAGCTACTAATAAACTAATAATTCACTTACATACTCACATAATATAGGTTTCAAAGCACTGTGTATGTGATAGAATTCTAGGATATTCTGTGCCACTGAACATAACAAATTAGACAATATTACTCTTTAATTCTGTGCTGATAAGAAACTGCAAATTACTTTCAAAGGCATCAGAGCTGCTTTCAGAGAAGAAATATGTAGCACATCATTACCAGCAAAGCCCATGTGGTTCCTGTTGCTCTTCTTCTAGAAGCTAATCAAATTATTGAAAACTAGTGACAACAGAAAGAAGCTTACGAGATTCATGATTTTAAAAATAAATCAAATTCTCTTTCTGTCAAAAGGAGTTGATAGTATAACCTATTGAAATGCTAATGGAATAATATTATAATTCAAAACTCTGACATTATCCAATTAAAAATATTTTCAAAACAAATTCATAAACATTACAATTATTAAACCCATCTTTGATCCACAAAGCTTTCTTTAAAATACCATTTGTATTCAGCATATTAAAGATTTTAAGCAATATCAGGAATTTTAATAACCTCCCAGTATAGTACATACTTTTTGAAGATTTTTTTACATTTGGTTTGATTACAGTATCTCTATTACATTTAATATCAACTATTAGAGCTTTGACACTGTGTGATCCAGAATAAAAGCTATTGATCACTTATACTGTAAACAACAACCTAATTAGGTTCTGATTACAAAAGAAATTGCTAGTTATCTGATTCAATGAGACTTACCTTTGGAATTATGTATTTAGTAGAGAAAGAAATAGTATTTTATAGAGATAGCCACATTACCACAAACAAAACAGAGCACTCAAGCTTTTTTCCCATGTAAATTAAGAGCATACTGAATTCTTAATTAAAAAAAATAAATGGCTTATTAAACAGGTGAGGGGTTTCTACAGGCACACTATGCAAATATTGGAGGACTTTCAGAAGTTGGATGAAGTGTGGATGATGTCAATTTAGCATGGTGACCTTGTCGATGCAATTATTTGCTACAGTACTGAAGTATGCAAATTGTTTATTTTTTTTCCCCTCCCAGTCACTAGAATGCCATGTGTTGAGTGCTCAATGAGCAAGCTTAGGCTGGGCCTTATATATTCCTGTTATACATTAATTTTATCAATATAAGAATAATATAGAAACTGTCCAAATACAGGATGTACATTCAGATGACCTACTGTTGAAATTGTAAATTTAACCAATTCTGTTGTCTGTAAATTAAATCATGGGCTACCATAAACGTATACAAATCATCTTTTTCATTTAACATAATGAACAGACATTGTCATTAGTATTAGTAGGAGTGTTTATACTCTGCCATGTTAAATAATCTCATTATTATGTTTGTATTTCTTCTTAAAAGTAGCACAAACAAAGATAAAATTCAGGTTGAGCTGAAATATACGGCTACGCTTTTGCAGCATTTAACGTAGGAATTAATTCCACAAGCCAGTCCAGCGGAAGAGGCACCGAAGTTGAACCTTTCAGATATTAGTAAAAATGACGGTGGTTGTGGCTCTCCCTTGCCCCAGTGCAGGGGAGCCGGCGCAGGCAGTGCCATCCTCCCACGGCAGCAGCAGCCCTCCCGGAGTGGCCAGGCAGTGATTTGGTCACTAAGGAGGGGTGCAGCCCTCCTTCCACTGACCCAGCTCCCCGAGGTCCCGGCTGCTCCAAGGGAAGGAGGAGGGAGGCACCGAGCACTGAGCAGGCACCATCCATCCATCTTCAGTGGGGCACTGGCCGCTCTCCGCTGAGCAGCTTTGTTCCCGCTCTGTCATTAGCAAGAGTTAGGAGGAACAGGATTTCTTAACCATTTCAAAGCATTGCGTGGGCGGTCTCTGTCAGGAGATCTGCTCCAAGCCTTGTTTTTAAATGAAATTATGTCCCTCCAAGACCCAGCCTTTTCATTACGAAGCTGTTCACAGTTGAAGCGATGTTGCAGTTTGAATAAGCAGACCGAAAACACGAGAGTACCCACCTTCGCTGAGCCTGTGCAATCAGGCTGGAGATGAGGAAAACAGAGAAGGAATCACCTTGAAATCAAAATCTAATTTTCATTTGTGATTGTTGGCTTAATCAGGACGTTACTTCCACGGAGGAGAGAGGGCGAGAAACCGAAGAGCAAAACTCAGAACAGCTCCCTGAAGGGTCATAAATTTTGTTGATGTCAAGTGACGGGAGTATCTCACACTCAGCTTGAAATAGAGGAGCAGGGTTGGGGTGAGAACAGCAGCTCCTTCAGAGCAAGCAGAAAAAGATGGAAGAATGAGCAGTTATTTGTACAACAATTATAACTTTCTTTTGTCGAATGCAACTGTTTGTCTTCAATACCAAGGTGGATCTACCTCACTGAAAAATATATGTTTACTGACAGGACTTCTGCATTAAAGCTATTCTGGGTTAAAGAGGCCACCAAGGTTGTTCTATATCCATAAGGTTAGCCAGATTCTACCTGATGTCCCTGACATCAAATAGAAATATATTTGCTTCTGATGAACTTAGCAGAGAAATTAATCCAGTGACTTGTTAAATATTTCTCATCTTTAAATATTTGCTTTTTCTTACCAGCTCAGTTCTTTCTTTGACATTTCAATTATCGGGTATTTCAGCTTCTCCTTTAACTTCGGAAGGTCATTTTCTCCATACTCTAATCCACTTTATAGATCTGACTCAGTCTTGGGTTTGGGTGGTTTATTTTTTTTTTAATTACAGCCTTTGTTTTTGAGGAAAAAAACTGTGATCAGGAATATGTATCTACTGAATGACCAACACCTCTACAGAGGGAGGAAATTGCAAGTCCCTATTTTATCTGTTTAGCACTTGTTTGAGTAGAACAGGCTAAAACATGATGTTGCTATTCCCCAGATGGAATTTAAAATTTAGTTTGGTACTGAATAAGGATTAAAAAGTTTTTAAACTCTCACAATCTTTTAGAAATATTTAAATAGTTCTAATGTATTTTCCAGTTCGATTTTCAGTCAAATAGATTAAAGTCTCACTAAGTAGTATTTTTTTTTTTTTTTTACAAGAGAAAGAAGTTTCATTGGGAAATTTTATGGGGTTTTTAAGGTAAAATCAGGGAGGGTGGTGAATCCTCATTTCTAACTCAATATTATCTTGACTCTCATACATTCTTATTCCATGTTCTTTTCATCTGAGTGTGTTTGCCTTCAGGGGACCGTTATGCTTAATAGATACATATTAGATATGGTCACCTCAGTAATGGGAAGCCAAGTCCTGCAACCCCTAATTAGACACTTCATCTCTTTTATCATTCATAAAAGCCAGAGTAACAACTTCAAGATGTAGCCTAAAGATTATCTGAAGTTTAAAAGAGCACAGAGTCAACCAATTTCTCAGTAGCCTTTCTTATCAATACAGATTGTGACATTATTAGTCGGTACCACTCAGACTCGTCACTGAAGTTCCCTGAGTACATTTCTTTAACCGGAGCAGCTGTGGTTCCTGCTGTTTTGCCCGTGCCAGGTGCCAGCAGCTGAGCTTTGCCGTGCATTACACTGACAGCTAATCACTCCCTAGATTACAGCCACCAAACCTGATCCCGTTTCAGCAAGGATTCCCCTTTTAGCCCATTTTCTCCTGGTTTTAGTGATTCTGGCACACAATTCTTCTGCGCTACTTTTTCATCTGTCAAAAGGAGTATTTCCTAGAACCCAGGAGAAAATGAGTCATACCTTTAAGGGCAATTTTCTTCAAATTCCTCCTGCCAGAATACCACAACATTTGACCTGTTATGGACTTCTGTCCTCCAAAGTGTCGAATACCCCCTTCCCAGCACCTTCAGTCCTCAGTTTTTGGCATCCAGCTTCAATAAATGAGGCCATGTTTGTTTTTCAGGCTTCTTCAAGTCACTCATTCTACAAATTGACGTTATGGATAAACAAGTTTTTATGGATAATCCTTAAGTAGAGATGCTGTCATGGCACAACACTGCTCATGTGTTGGCCAGCTCATGTCAAGCAGTTTTCCAGCATTGATAGCAATGATGCAAAGTTCTTTAAGACTCCTTCAGTTGGACATATAGCTTTGACAATAGGAGATGACATTCAAAGTTCTGCTGCTGGAAGTGCAAAAATTTGATGTCTTTTATTCTTGTCTGTGTTTTATTCTTGATGTGTTTTATTCTTGTCTGAAATACAGCCCCCGCTCCACCCTTTTCTGAGTTTATTCACTCGATCTGCTTGGAAGCTCTAAAGAGCTGAAAATGGTTGATGCCACCAAGTTCTTTGTGTCAGTCTGAGTAACCTAAGTCAGTCCACCTGCGGTCATTAATTGCAGTCCATATGTAATGGCCAGGTGTATAAAAGCAGTACAGGAAGGGGCACTAACAAGCAGCAGTGTTCTTCTGGCTGACCGCAGATAGGTGACAGGAGGTATGATGGCACTGGCTGCTCTGTATTGTACCCAGTCTTTGTGTCTACTCCATTACCTAGGCCTGTCTAGACGATGTAAAGTTCACCAAGACCACACTAATCCTTAGGTTAATTCAGGAAGAGTGTTTGTAAGGATTGTTAGAGGCGGAACAAAGCCCCACGGTGGATGGCATCTGGCGGGAGCGCACAAGCCGGACTGACCTGAGTCACATACTGCTTATAAAGAAAAGTAAGTAAGTGGAGGTAAAAATTGAAAGCAAAAAATATGGTCTTGAATTTTACATTGCCTCCTCTCTGAGAGGGTCACAGTAGAAGAGTAGAGGCATAAAATAAACCTCTTACCTCTTCCCACTACCCTCTGCTGTTTCTGGGTAAGGAAAAAAAAAAAACAATAAATCCAAGAGGCAGGCAGTGGAAGAAATTGCTTCAAAGCACTGCAACACGTGGGAAACTTACCTTGTGGTAATTATTAATCTCCGTGTTCTCCCCTCCCCCAAAATTATTGCTACTGAGTTTGCTTAACACGGTTTGTGTGGTGTTTAGTGTAGCATTACTTAGTGCTGAAATGATTAGCTGTGATTAGTACCACTCGTGCTGGGAAGGTGTATGTGTCTTTCACCTGAGGGCATGTCTAGGTTTGCACTTTCTGTACAAAGTGCAAGCTGACAGGAGCTGCAACAAAGAGGAAATAGCAGGGGAAGTCTAAGGTAAAAGTAATTTTTGTTACATCACAATGACAAAGGGATTCATTGAGGGTGGGCAGAAAGGCTGCAGCCAAAGGTAAGAGGTAACATTTGGACCCAGGAAGACTGGCATTCACTGTGAATTGGGGGTATCCAATGTTAGTATTTTCCTGCTTCTTTTTTTCTTCTTTTTTCCCTTCTCTTTTCCCAAAACTATCTGTCTAGAACATGCTTCCATTTTCTGGAGGAAATTCTTACACAAATAGTTACCATCATGTGTAAATTCTATGCCACCTTATGGATTTCTGTGCGTCTCACTGCAGGTTATTATGTTTCAGGTCTTCAGTCATAATGGCTGGTAGTTTGTTGTAAAAAAATGAAAGCACTGATCAGTTGTTCCTGTTGACTTTACTCAGACATTGCTCTGAGGACAATGCTCTTTGGACTGTCCACACTTTGGAAGTCAAGTCATGTTTCGCATTTTCTGTTAGCATAATCCTCCTGCATTAGTATTGTACATATCCAGAAAACAATCCCTCTCAATAAACATTAGTCTCTTTTTTATTAAAAAGCATGTTTTTTGTGAGAAAAAAAAATCCTGGTTGGTTGCTCTGTTTTGATTTATATCAAAAAAAAGGAAGGTTGACTGGCAAAAAATAAAAAAAAGAAAAGAAGGAAAAGAGGCTTCTTAAAGGTTGATCTCTTTGTTCCCTGTTATTTTACAGTCCATTATGATCTCAGAAAATAAGAAATAAAGCTTTTCCCTTTAAATATCCATGCTTTTGCTTGTTCCCTAGTTGTTCTGTGTTAGTGAATGTGGCCTGCAAAGCGACAACGAGCAGGGAGTATCGGATAGAACTGACGGCAAGGCGGGCACAGGAGTGTCCAGCTGGCCCTATTCAGCCTCGCGCTCTCTCTGGCACGCAAACCCTCCCCACCCTCCCACCCCTCCGTCCTGCCAGGCCAGAAAGAAAGGCCTCCCCCTCTATTTTCACACAATGGGAGCAAAAGACCTGCAAAGGACACAAGGGGCAGCGGCGGGGGATATTTTAGGACGTGCTGGAAGGGGAAGTTGGACAAAGATGCCGTCATGACACATTCGCTCGTGTTGATGACTAGAAACCAAGAAAATCGTTTCGGCGTTTACTCATAGTCAAGCTAGCTGAGACTTAACAAATGGATATGTTACAGGCAGAGAGCAATCACGCCCGGCTGCGAAGAGCAGCTGCGCAGCAAAGGGCAGGCCAGAGCCTCCGGCCATTTTAAGACCAGAGTGTTTCAGTTGGAGTCGCCACCGAGCGGGGAAGCCAGGTGTGGGGATGGGATGCAGGAAGGAAAGATGGGAGTGGTAGACATGCAGGTAATCCAAGATGAAAGGACTGCTCTTCTAGGGCTGAAAATACTTTCCCAGCTAACATAGCAGCAAGGCACCCTCCTACATGTTCACCTACGTGTTTTTGCAGCTCCAAGAAGGAGCTAGAGTTGCATGGGGTGATGCAAGCAGGAGAAGATGTTTATCTCCTGATGTCGTTTGCAGCTCAAACATTCTGTGTTTCTGGAGGTGTAAAAAGGGCAGCAGAATCTGTATGGGAGCATCCAACACCTCAGCTTGGGTTCCTGGGTTGCCTGTTGGGGTTGCTTTGATTTAGGAGTCACTCTTCTGCTGTTATGGTCCTGTGGAGAAAGTGCTGCAGGTACTTCAGCTCCTGCAGTGCCAGCACCAAGTGTTTCAGCACTTTAAAGGCACAGAATTGGGACGTGTGATGCAAAAAAAACACCAGTCAAAATGTTGTATGTTAGGGCTTCCTTTGACCTGCTTTCCCTCTTTCTCTGTGGTGCCACAGCACCGGGGCACCACCTCACTGGTGGTCTCATTGCAGCAGCAGCAGCTCCAGGCCCAGCACCTCTCCCACGCCGCCCATGGGC
>JAOQGH010000002.1:31030219-31075570 GCA_025769975.1 Gallinago jamesoni | reverse complement strand
CCCCCCCCCCCCCCCCCCCCCCCCCCCCCCCCCCCCCCCCCCCCCCCCCCCCCCCCCCCCCCCCCCCCCCCAACACCAGGGAAGACTCCGTTCAGGATGTACAGCTCCATGACCAGAGAGCATGCCTCTCCAGGGACAAATGAAACCCAGCTGTGTCCAACACCACTAAGCAGCCAGCTCTGCAAGACCAGATGGGTTCTTTTGTGTACATCATCTGTGGGCTTGATTTTTAGGTTTTGTTTTGCTGATTTTTTTTTTTATTTATTTTTTTTTTTACAATTAATTGTTACTATTCACACATAGGCTCCCTTTGACAATTTCCTTCTCAGTTGTTGACAGATGTGTCAGGGCTACTTTTTACTGGACAAAGGCCAACTGGGCAAGTCAGGACCAGGGGCCTGTCTAAAAGGTGCACAAACATGCGCCATTGTGCCACAGCGCCCTTGTTCCCCGTGCATATGTTACACCAGTAATAAAGAATGGTGCCTCATAGCATCAACCTCTTCTCATGACAGAGAGGACCAGTGGACTCGTGATAAACCTGCGTTCTCTCTCTACTGTCCTAGATGCTAGGTGTTAAACAAACAGCGCCCAGCTCATCGGGCAAATTATTGACTTTCTGTAGGAATGTTAGAAATGTCCAGTGATGCTCAGATAAGTAGGGTTATCTGCTTTTAATGACATCTATAGAATCATTTCAGTTAAGTGGGTTGACTTATACAGAGACATTTTAAGACACCCTGCTAAGCAGATGAAGAAAGTGGTTTGACATCTTCAAAGCAGCGATACGATGGACATGTTAGAGAGGGAAAATTGGCCGAATTTTCTTAGAGATGCAGTTCCATGTGTCATTAAACCATTAGAGGGTCTCAGCTGTCTAGGATGTGGACAGTGGAAGGTGGTCCGAACCATTTTCCAAGCATGCTCCTACAGCTCTCCAGGCCACCCTGCCCAAGGAATCATCCAGCCCCAACACTCGCACATCTCCTCTGTGCTGGCAACAAAAACTGTCTGTGTTATTGTCTGCTTCATGCTGAATTCTGTTCTACATTCAAGGAGTATGATTTCCTGAAACAATTTTTGGTAACAATAGACTCAATTGTTTTGGTGATATGCATGTCTTTTTTGGCCCCCAAATACAAATTACACCCCTAATTCTGCATCGCCAAATATTCTTATCTATATTAATTACAGAAAACTGCAGAGCAACAGCCAGGAACCAGCCAAAGTCAGCCCTGGGAAATGTTGCTCCAAAGCAATTGTGCAGAAGGTTTCTGGGTTGTTTTTTTTTTTTTCTTCTTTTTTGCTTGCTTGTTTTTTCCAAAGAGGATGCTAGAAAATATGTTGCTTTAAGGTAGAAAGCATAATTCACAGTCTTTAATAAAAAAAAACCAAACCACTCATTTATGTTTTGTAGCATTATAAAAAAAAAAGACCAGTAGTCAAGTGCTTTGGAAGGACCTTGCATTCAAGCCTCTGAATTGCTATTGTGTATATTTTAAAAAAAAAAAAAAAAAGAACACAAAATTCCACCAACATGCTCAGTGAGGCTAGCTAAACAGATGGTATTTATCTCTGGCTTTTCAAGTGTGCCATATTCCTCTTGCTTGCAAGAGAGACTTTAACGCCAAAAATCTTAAAGAGGGGTAGTTGCAAAAGTGTATCACACTATTGCGTGCTATAGAATGATTAAAAAGATATACAAGGATTTAAAAAAAAAATAAAAAAAATAAAGCTACATTCACCAATCCACTGCTGGCTTCATTCTGTATGGGAGAAGCCTCAAAGGTAGTATTAACCTGGCTGAGCAGTGATATTTGTCTGTTTGTCAGAAGTCAGAAGCTGGTGGCTATAAATACAGTTTAGCTTTTATTCATCTCCAAAACAATATTTGTCAATACTGCAGTGCTGAGTTTTAAGCAGATCAATGGCTCTACATAACAACTCACTGCCTGAGGGCTCTGTTATTAATACAAATATATACAGGCTAAATATCGAGTGACGTTATTAGAAGGAGGTTGTCCTTCCCTGTGTGACTTTGACTGGTATAAATGAACTTAAAGCCCTCTAACAAGTAGCCAGAATTCTGCTCATATTTGCAAGAAACTGTCTCTCCCTTTCTGTCCCTCATGGGAGCTGTTCAATAATCTAAGGAAGATTACTCAAGCTAAGTTTAGGAATGCTAGCAACCTGCGTTAGCATGTAGAAAGAAGTTTGCCTTCTTGAGTGAACAGTTGAGTTATCTCTGTTCAACATCTTCAGTGGGATGGGATGAGAGCGATTTGTGAGAGGCTCTAGAACTTTCATCCTCCTTACTTGCGGCACACAGAACTGTGGCATAATCAAGTGCAAGCGTGTCCTGGTGACTCTGGTTTAAATTAATGATGTCTCATTTAAAAAAAAAAGAAAAAGAAAAAAAGAAGGAGACTTTTCAGCTTAGAGCTTGGAAACTGTGTTGCCTCAGATATTGGGAACCTTGTGCAGTGGGGTCTACACAGATGTCTTACTGCCACATTACTCTGACCCAAGGCTGGTCACAAGCCCTCTTAGCGCAGTCCAATGCCTGCTGTGCCTCAAATGCTACCACTTGCTACAGGCCCCGTGGGCATCAGAAGCAGCCAGATGCTAAGCTGAGGAAGATGCTTTCCAGGCACACAGCTGGCCCTAGAAACAGTCGTCCTGTCAGGTCTGGTGGTGCCCAACTATCTGATATGTGAATAGGCAACTGACTGGTGAGCTGTGCTGTGCTATTCCCTTGAATAATATTTAACCTGAGCTCAGGAAAGAAATCCTGTTGACCAAAAAAGAGAGAAATAGCTACATATAATGCTTCTTGGTTTCTAGCACATGAAATATTGCTGTGAGATTTCCTACTGAAGGAAGCATGTTTAGATAACTTTTTTTTTAACCAATTTTTATAATAAATGAAACAATATTGCTGTTACTTGAAATATAGCAGTGAGATTTTTAAAAATGTCACTCACTACAGAAAATGGATATTTTTCAGCTGAAGAACACAAAATTTGTGTAGTTGGGGAGTTTCTTGTGTGATTACAGACTATCATCTACGCTTGACAATAACTTAACTTTCAACACCCAGTGACATTAATTTCACTTGACTTCCTGTCTTAAGGTCAAAAGCATTAATCAGCACTTCTATCATTAGCTCAGTTTCCTTTTCTATTAAGCGATTATGATCACTTACTATTAATGAGTCGTGAAGTTTTAATAAATTTTTGCTAGTGTGAAATTGCTAAACAGTAATTATGGCATATCCTGTATGGATGGTTTGTTCCACAATGTACATTTTGCTTAATGTTGGTTAGAAACATCCACAAAAAACAACAGAAAATAATTAACTAGTTATGGCTGAGGATGTGGAATGGCCTTTTTCACCATGTTCTTAGTCAATAAAAAGACAAAGCAGGTAATTTTTTTTGTCATTGCTTGAATTACTGTATTTCTGGACCTTGTGACTTTTGCAGTTCTTTATATGAAATGGCACTACCAAGGCTGCTTACTAAACAGGAGATGAAAGAAAACATTACATCTTTAAAGAGCTATTGTTTTAACTTGTCTTATATTTCTACTGTTCTGGCATTGAAACAAGAAGGTTAAAAAACAAAAGCCAGACCCTTTCTGTAATACAGAAGAGAAATAACACAGCAAACCCCATTGCCAAAAAGTAATGTCTGAATACTGGCTTGGCTTTCCTGTAGCTTGCCATTACTCACGGACACATCTAAACAACCAATGCCAGATGCTCATTTGGAGCTTGGCTGAGGTTTTTATTGGTTAACACTCGTCAACCAGGAGCAGGACTAACAGTGGCTGACGAACTGGAAGGTAGCTCTGAACATTGAACATATCAAGAATTATATTAAAGAAAACAAGGGAGGTTGCAGTGATAACAGTTTCTCAATTAACTGCCCCTTGTTTCCAATTTCCTAGTCTACTGACATCAGTGAAACTTGCTCAGAAGACTATACCTGCTACAGTCAATGCAGACGTATGCCCTTTTGAACTGAAACCAAATGTTCTGGATCACCTACATGGAGGAATAGATTCCACTGAGGCACACGGTCTTTGCTGAGTGCTATTTCTGTGAGATTGCACCCATTTCACAGCAGTTGGGACCTTAAAAAAATGTAAGATTAAATCCTTTTCAGTGTTTGTTGCTATACTGATAGTAATGTGCACGGCCTGGAAGTTGTGTCGTCTGGTTTGAAAACCCTGCCTGGGATGCTATCTAGGTCAGTATTGTCCCTTTTCAGTAAATGTTATCAAAGTGGTGCTGAAAAATTGAAGATGGTGCCAAGAAGAGCCAAAAGGATGATTTTAAGAGTCTGTGAAAAGCATGGCTAATAGTAAATATCTCTGTATTGTCTTGAACAGTGACTTTAGGTACCTAACAAGGAACAGAAAATAGAAAATAGAAAATTTTCCATACAATAGACAAAGCTCTAAGAAGGCTGGATAGATGGATGTTAAATCTAAGCCAGCTTAGAATAGAAAAGTGTCACATTTTTACCAGAGAGTGTAAGCAAACAGAAGAACAAATAAACAAGATTTGTACTGTGTTCTCCACTATTGAACAAAATCTTTAAAACCAGACAAGGTGTTTTTCCCAGAGAAAAGCTGTGTTCAAAGAATAATTCAGGAAAGTCCTACACCTTGCATAGTCTATAATGGATAAAGCCATTTCTCTGATTTTCAGCTGCATTTCAATTCAATTTAGGGTTAGTCTATCAGAAACTGAACAGGTCTTCATATTCCATTATAAAAAAAAATTAACGCTCTGGATCTTGCATAGCCTAGAGTTAAATAGAAGTAAAAATAAACTAATCAGCTTCCTGTGTCTTCAGCAAAAGCTGTGGCGTTGTAAATAGCAGTTCTGTCCAAAGGACAGAGTTGCACCATACTGCTGGGACAAGGTCATAACTTTATTGGTAGCTGAGTGACCATCTGTCCTTGCAGACGTTAGAGTATCATCTGCTTGGAGAGTTATAAAGCCATATTGGTCCATACTGGAGGAGTTGCATCACTCACCAGCAGTTACTGGGATCCCAGCCTGCATGATTTGTACTAATCTGAGGAAGATTATTAAAACATTAATTCATATCTCTTGTCTTCATCTTCCCGGCCTGATTCTCACAATGTTCATTACTAGGTAATGTGCAGTTATATCATCTAAGTTTTATAACTCTCTGAGGATACTTTGGGTCAAAAATGAGCTTGAAATTCCAGGGCACAAGAGAACCATAATTTTTATCTGAAGAAACAACAAAGCGCAGGGAGAATTATGACTGGCAAAAGTCATCATAGCCAAGTATCTACTGAAAGCAATTTTACTTTAATTGCACCTGAAACTGACAATTCCTGAATATGTAGAAAGGCCAGTAATTGCTTTGTGGGGATTTGCAAGGAGCCGCTGAATGGTGCCTTTGATACATGCACTGTATAGGATTACTGGGAAAGCCCAGCCATGCATATGAGGACATCCAGTTAACTTAAAGCACATGGTAATTCCTATAATCAAATTTGTTGTATAAAGATTAAGCAATTTCAGGAATGAGCGGGTGATTGGATCATTAACGTCTTTCCTTCATTCATTAAGGGTACCAGGACTCCTTAATACGTGTGACTGGTGCTGTTACAACACAGTAGGTTCCTTGCTCGATAGTTGAAGTGCACGACACAACACTCGTATTTGTGTAGCCATGTCCTGAAAATTCCCCTTGGATAAGTGGCAGACAAAGCAGGTGCAGCAACATGTGGGGCTTGAGTCAACGCCACAGTGCCATTTTCAGAGCTGAGCTTCTCCAAAAACCATCCTCAACACCCAGGGACTGCTGAACATGCAGGTTCAATTCAGAACAAGGGTTCAAAACACTAAAACCAAGGTGGAAACTTAAAGCACTAAGGGTAGGTAGAGCCTAGGCACAAAAGAAGGAGCCTTCTAAGAAGGAGCACAAACACCACTCGGAGACAACAGACAGATCACAGGGCTGCTTTTTATCCACACGTAAAAGGAGATGATAAACACAACAGGCCTTTAATGGAAAGTAGTCACCAGCCATATGGTGACATCTGGCTAGGGGTTGAGATTGTTTGACCAAGCAAGCGACACTAAGGCGAAGTCAGAGCTCGTTCCTCACATTTGACAAGGGTTTGTGTTGCCAGCTTCATTGTTTCCTCTCTGTACCCTACTTTCTGTCTGCTCTTTTCCTGGCTTTGTACTCAATTACTGGATGGAAAAGTGTCTCTAGGTTTAAAATAACAGTATATATGCTGTAAATTCACATTTTAAAACAGATTTCAAGTTGATGATATTCCCTACGCTTGCTCAGAGAAAAAGCTCTACATTTTAATCCCTTTCAGTTTTGAAACACTTTCAGTCCATTAGAGACACATAAATACAAAGCACAAAACAACAACAGGCTACAAATCAATACATTTGCACAGCCAGACCTAAATAAATATGATCCCATTGCTGACTCAAAAATCTCAGAATAGTGCAAAGTTTCGAGAGTAAAATGCTGGTGATGAAATAACATTCAACTGCGTGCAAGAAACCCTGATCCTCTTTTCAGGTGGCACACTCAGTACAAGGTGTTAGGAAGGTATTTATCAACAAGGAAGGCTGATCTTCTGAAAAAGTAATGGAACAGTTAAAATTTACCCTGGTGTGAAGTGAGCATTGTGGCCGGTATGCTGATAAAGTGGGTTGTTATGTGGAATGAGACACGCTCAGTTCAAATAGTCAACAGTGATTTCTTGTGAAGCAAGCATTAGGCCTAGCAGGAACTTTATAAATAATACACAATAAAATCATAGTCTTCAGCTTGGAAATTGGTACTAAGCATACAGACATAAACACACTCAGTATAATCACACACAATTGGTATCGCTGCAAGGAAACCTCAGAAAGCCTAAAGGAAGAGACAAATCAGAAAGAATGACACCCTCTATTCATTTTGCCTTGTACGTCTTACATGTTTCTGCTCTGCAGCTGTTTTTTTTAATAAACCACAGAGGATGCTTCAAAAGATCATACTTCAAACACCTGGGAAAGAAAAAACAAGAAAAGAAGAGACTGTTTTGTTCAATTTCAAATTACAAGCAATAAAGTCCACTGGATTCAAGCCCCAAGTAGCAATTTAAAGTTCAAGCCATTTTATGCTATGATATTCCTCTCGCTTAGAGTTATCGCTTCCTGCTCCTCACACAAATTAACATTTTATTGCATCGACCATTAGTGACGGGCACAGGCATAGGAAGGGATACACACATGAGCAAAGGGCAAAAGGCAAACCAGGCACAAGAGGACTAGCTCTTATTAAGCCCATAGTACCTGAGGGCAAGCAGGTACAGGCTGCTCTCACATACGCAGGTCAATTCATGTTTTTCCCTTCTGCACAGTACAAATACTCTGATAAAGGGTAAATGAATTTCACATATTTCACACTAGTCAAAGCCTACAAGCACTTATCACAATAATTGGTGGATTTGGATTAAATAATCTGTGTATGAAACAATGGGGTTTTTTAATTCTCTCATTTGACCCTCTGTTTCTATGGGAAAGGGAGGACTGAAAAGCCTGGGAATTTTTACATTGCTTTTGGGGTCAAAGCCCAAAGACAGTGATCTGCTCTCTCCCTAGTGAAGTTGGCCCTACTTGAATCTTCTTGCTGTGGGAAAAAAAAAAATATTAAGATAATATAGGAAAAGGTAAAATAACATAAAATAAAGTAAAATAAAATGATAAAATGATTCCCCAGTGTGAAAATGTTTGACTGCTTTATGGGTATTTATGCATAAACTTCTACAATTAATGGGTTTTGGCCCTACTCTTTTATCCACAAAATAAAAATGTTTCTTCTGGAATATCCCCTCAAAAGTGATCTCAGTGGTTCAGTTATTTTCAGCAAAATAAATAAAAATCCAATCTAGCTTTTTAATCTGGAGGGTACTCATTTACAGTATGCATAAAATCTCATTCGTGCTAAAGCCCACCACCTTTACGTGCTTATTCAGCTGTCTGGAGAGGCAGGCAAAAGCTGTTAAATCCATTTTATGGATGCGGACATAAAGATTCAACCACTCTAAATAGGGATTAAATTGAAGTTAGGAGCCGGCCTCTCAGAAGGCGATGTACAGTGTTCGCTCTCCACACTGCCTAATCCCAAAGATGACTTAATTGAGTCAGCGCCTCCATGCTGGACTCCAGAGCTCATTAAGCACTTTTGCATGCTGTGAGGCTTCCTGGGTGCAGCAGAAAGGCGCCCGTCTCCTACCTAAAGTGCTATCATGCCTCAGGGATATGCAGAAAAACACCCCAACTCTACCCAGGATCTCAGTGGAAAACACTGGTGGCGCAGGGTACTGTGCTGGTGCTGCCTCCTACTGCTAATTGCTGTTTCTTAAAGACCTCTGCCACATGTGGGAAGCCCAGAGACTAGGCCCTGCTTGGCCTGAAGAAGTTTGAATTTATACTGTGCCTTTCAGAGGAGGACAAACGATGAGGATGTGGCCAAAGCCAGGCCTGGCCCTGTTGGGTTCCTGTGCTGAAGCTGCTTCAGGAATCGATGCCGGTTGAGCTAGTTGTTGTTTCCTTGTAGCTGCTAATGCTCGTGGAATTCCTCGTCTGAGGAATTCCAGTGGAAATTCGTCCCTCATCTAGTCCAACTCCCCTGCTAAAGCAGGAACGCCCAAAGCACATCACTCAGGATGGTCTCCAGGAGCGTCTTGAAAATCTCCAGACAAGAGGACTCCATGACCCCTCTCGGCAGCCTGTTCCAGTGCTGTGTCACCCCTACTGTAAAGAAGCTTTTCCTCATATTTGAGTGGAACTTCCCATGTTCCAGCTTATGCCCATTCTCCCTCGTCCTTTTGCTGGAAACCACTGAAAAGAGTCTGGCTCCCTCATCCTTCAACCCACCCTTTAGGAACTTGTAAACATAGGTAAGGTCTCCCCTCAGTCTTCTCTTCTTGAGGCTAAAGAGCCCCAGCTCTTTGAGCCTTTCCTCATAATGGAGGTGTTCTAATCCCTTAATCATCTTGGTTGCCCTACGCTGGACTCTCTCCAGTAGTTCCCTGGATAAATTCAAAGATGACTGATGCCTTCATTCTTAATTTGTTTTATTTCCTTTTCCACAACTAAACATAAGAGATGTCTTCAGTGAATTGTGTCTCTGAAAGACTCCCTGAGTGTCTACATCCTACAGAAGATGCAGTTAAAGCATATTCTATAATGATAGTCCAGACAAATAGCATAGCTATCATTGGTGCATATAGTAACCACTTTAGGAAAACTATCTGGTAGCATATAACTCATGTTACATGACAGCATTTTGAAAAGGACAGAACAAAAGGTTAACTCATGAAAATTCTTGGCTAGCAGCCCTTTTTTGCCTTCTTAGAGAAGTTTGCAGGCATTCTGGAGTTTGACCCAGTGACTGTTAGGGAGTAGGTACTACCCTTTCTTCTAAGCTTTATAAACCACAGACTCTCCTAGGCTAGTCTTACCCTCTAAATACAGTAGTCTAAATCTGACCTCATCTATCATAATAATGATTTGTTTGTTGTTAAGAGCATGGCTGATGCTTTCACAGCTCTAGGAAATCACACAGTTCAGATCCCTGTGTAATGGCAATATTCCAATTATTTTGGAAGGAACAGTACTATATGCTCTATAGGTAACATGTACATTCCTGAAAAATAGTCATAGTGCATTCAAATACTGCAATTCCTTGTACAAATATTCTCTTAATGAACCCATAGGCTTTGAGAAGCACTAAGATTTTTGTTCCACATCTATGATCTTTCCTTGTGGAGAAATTGTCCTAGTTCTAGTGAACAGTCCCCACAGTGAACAGTGAAGGGCACTGTCTTCAATAGTGGAGGTCATCTGGATTTCAACAAAGCAGAGGTGTAGCAGCATGCCCAAACCATCCACATCCTTCTGCAGAAAAATACCTATTACAGTTCAGGGAAGTTCTTGATATTTTGGGAGGCTGCCCCTTTATTCATAGGATCTTGAATTCACTATCCCACTCCTCTGCAACACAGAAGGTTATTAGAACAATTTCCCTTCTGTTCTTTTAATGAAACCACTCAGCAGGAATAGTTAATTAAAAATCCATCCTTTGAACTCTCAATTTGGAAAAAGAAAAGAATTCCAAGTAGTTTAGCTCTCTCAGGAAATGAGGCAAGATGAAAGGAGTACAGGCACGATATGGAAATGCATTGATAAAGGACCTGTGGGACAAATGAAGTCATCAGCCCAAAGAGAGGAGAAGTATCAGTGAGCAAACTCTAGAGTCAGAGATGATTTTGGCTCAGGTTTGAGACATCTTAAATGTTTCTAATCTTCAGAGGTTAAGCATTCAAAGCTAGCTGAAAGCCAGATCTTCTTCCAGGCCCCTCTTATCATTAGTCACTTCTGAGAATCCAGCCTTGTTCTGCTCTCTTCAGCCTCTACTTTCTCATGGGCTTTGATTCTGTTGTGTTAAGGCAGCACGTTCCACCTGTGAGAATGCAACTGGGTGTTATGAACACCATTTGTCAGAAAGCTGGCCAATTTTTCCCTCACACGAAAAACATATAATAATTTTCAAATAGATTCTAGAAGCAACTCTATTCACAAGAGTCAAATCAAGCCTAGAAGCTCAGGATTAATGATATGATAACTGACAAAAAATTCTTTCTACCCTTGCTAATGGAAGTAAGTAGACAAGTAGACATAAAACTATATGATTTGTAAGTATTAAATGCTTTCTTTAACTCTGCAACTAAGAAAGAGAAAAATAATGCAAAGAGAAGCAGAAACAGAAGGTTGTTAATGGGCTTATCTCTACAATTTCTGCTAGGAAGATTAAATTTAGCAATATTCTCCTTGTGAAATCATTTCCTTTCCCTGCCAGTAATTTTCATAACATGTATCCCCAGGTATGGCTTTTTTCTGATGAAAAAAGTGCTTGCTGACATTGGCAATCTGTTGATCCATACATGTATCCTTAGTAGCTCTCAATTTTGTCCTGCACGGTAGCTGAGGTTCCATCATTCAGCCATTCATTCTGATTCAAAGCAGCCCCAAATCTCAACCAATTTGCCTATGGATACAGAACAAACAGATCTAAAAAAGATGTGACCTTCATGTATCAAAACAGCTACCATCTGGAGACCATAAATGTTGTGATCCTACATGCTTCTGCACAAGCATGCAAATTGAAGTCAATTTTGATAACTCAGGCGTAATGAGGTTCAACAATTTTTTAGTAAGATCGTTGTGAAAATTACAGGTTACAAGCTGGAACCTGAGCCATCATCCCTATTCATCCTCTAAAAAGAATAAAAGGAAAAAAAATCAGGAAAAGTTAGTTTATATAATAATCTCTTTCCTGTTTTTGATTTCTCAGGGTCTGTGTTCAGTGTCCTCAGTTCTTTGTCACAATGTGCCACATGTGTCCAGATGTCTGATGCTGCCTAGCGGTGCCTCCAACTCCTAGATACCGCGAGATGAACATTTGAATTAGCACGGATATGCTCCCAAGGAACGCTAAGCCTTAGGAATTCGTTAGGCAGCCAAGGTAGGAAAGCACACACACTCGTTCACACGCCACTAACGGGATGACACCAGGCTGCGTGTAGTGAGACCTGGGTCATTGCTGCGTGTCCTGGTTCAGCAGCAAGCCCAGCCTCACAAGTCCCTGCTCCCCGGCTGCTCGTCCTGCACGTCCCCTCCTGACCCCCCGGGACTGATTTGCCTCACTTGTGCCATCGTGATTGTTTGTGGAGCTGAGCCACAACCCTGGATTCCTGAAATGAACAGCCTGGAAATAGCTGTTAATAATAAACTGTTGTATCAACACAGCTGAGGGGTGATGAACTGCAAGAAGGTAGGTGGGAAGTGGCCAGGGGGAAAATGCATCTTCGGCCAGCTTTGCTGCTGAAACCCGTTATCTCCCTGATTGCTCCTCTCCGTTACAGCAGGGGTGTTAGTAAAGTAGCATTGATGGGATATTAAGATATTAATATCCACATAGATATTAAGAAGCTGGTTCATGGGGACATTTAAACCTTTTATTGCTGTTACTGCTGTGAATTTAAATAGCATACTGCTTTCTGCTACGCTTTCTTATAGTACCTTCGAGGACGACAGGGAATTCAGTGCCAGATCAGCCTGTCATCTCTGTAGTCCGGTGCCTTGTTGTAAACACTGGCCAGCAAGACATTTCCAAAGAAAGTCCGTACAGATCAAAGCAGCAGTTCAGTTACACATGAACCTGTTGCCTGGGAAGTTTCTTACTGGCTTCAGTGGTCTGAAGGTGGCTTAAAATTATCAAAAATGCCCTGTGCTTTACAGAAAAGCTCATACCTAGTTTACCGTCTTAAAAGCATGGACTGTAACAGATACAAAGAATACAAATAATAATAGGAAACACTGAGGCCAGATAAACAGTGACGTTTCAGCTAATTTCAGATTTTGAAGCTTAGGCACAGTCTTACGTATCTGCATTCCCAGCATTTTAGTTTGAGAGCCATGGCTGTGGATGTGTTTGCATGCACTCCTAACACCGAGGCTTGAAGAGCTGACAGTCCAAATAGACCAGAGAAAGGAGAAGAAATTCGCTTATCCTTACTTTACAGATAGAGATCTAAGACAGAGAGAAATGAGGAACTTACCTCAGGTCATACAAAGAGTCAATAGCAGGAATTGAACAAAGATTGTCTGAATCATGCCCAGTGCACTAATATCTTGACCTTTATACCAAGGCATTTAAACTTCCATAGGAAAGCCTTACATAGAAGATGGCTGAGGGAAAGCAGTGTACAATTAATTATGTTTTACCTGCCCTTTCTTTCTTTGTCCCCGGTTACCCCCTGGCCCCACTGCCTGAATCATGACTTCTTGAAGAATTTTCTTCATTCAGGGAATCTGTACATAGAAGATAAATAGAAGTTGGAGGAAAACTGCCGAGATGATAGAGTAGGTGGAGGAGGTTTTCTATGCCACTAATGTATTTCAATATACTCCTCTTCTGAGCTCTGGGTAGCTACTCTGAAGATAGAGAAAAGAAGGCTGAATATTTGGCTTTTTCTTTTTGGTAACAGCTGTGGTAGGTGCTAAAGAGAGAGTATCCCAGGTCTTTAAAGAATGACTGATAAAGAAAGGGTTTTATTAAAAATAAGAGAAGAAAGCCCCTCTGCTTTATTGCATGCCCTGAGAACTTCCAGACATTCCCCAGTAGGTGCAAAAGACCTCAGGAGACATTGGCAGTAGTAACTGTAATGGTTGAGGAAGCCAGTGAGGATTTTTTAAAAGGCTTATGGGATTTAGGCACATAAGTCCCACTGACAGGTATTACATTCCTTAGGTTTACCTGAAATGCCACACTGCAATTAACACCTGGAACAGCAGATTTTGTGCATTATCCTTCATAAATACAGGTGATGTTGGATTAGATTTAATTTTTTATTACACTAAGAGGTTTTTTTATTTGTGCTGGGAATAAAGTTCTGCTCTTTCAGCTCTTCAGAGTCACAGCCTTACATTCCTAAGGACTCTCAGTCATGAGGTAACTGTGACTCGAACCATACACTCACCAGAAACTCCCACTTCCAGCCTTCCTTCATAGGTTCTCCAGTGTCTGCTCAAAAGGCACTAAACTGAAAAACAACTTCTTTAGCCCTCAGTGCCAAGTACGCTGACTTAAGTTGGATGCTGCTCTCTGATTTACAACTTTGTGCAAAGAAATTCAGCACTATTTTTAGCCTGCACAATTTCTTTGTACTCTCACTGGCGTGGATGGAAACCAGGAGACATCCAAAGACAGTCACCAGGGTTTGAATAGCTTCCCTAAAAGCTTACACCTGGTACAAAGGCACATGAGCACGTGCAAACTGTACGATCTGCTTCTTATAAAAAAGCACATCTGGGAAAAGAGAAACTTACTGTAACAGAACAGTGGCTGCTGAGTCAGTGTCTTGTTCTTCACATGGAGCTCTTTCCTGACAGCAGTCATCTGGAGAAAGCTTTGAACAGCTACAATTCAGACACCGATCCCGCTAATCCCACTAATCCCATGCCCCGATGTGCTCCATTAGCCTGTGAAAGGCAGATTTGGACTTTCACAACTGGTGGTAGGCTACGCTTCAGAGAGGTGGTTCATACATTTCCCCAGACCCAACCAAAAGAGGAACAGTGAGACTGCAGCCAAAGGAGCTAAATTGTGCCAACCTGTGAAATAAGCTCCCTGGAGGTCTGTGGAGGCTGGTCTCATCTGTATCCACGCACCAAAAGTCACCATCAGTCTCTGTGGCAGCTCCTTGCTGTCATTGAAGAAACTTATTTTTTCATGACACTGTTAAGAGCAGAGTGAGCCAGCCCTGTCACTGCAGTATCTGCTGATGTACAGAAGCTATCTCCAGCCTGCACTTTAGTTTCAGCAGCTGCTTTTACATGGAGCTACGTAGCCAGCATGGACCAGGCACAGTGGCTACAGTAGTGGAGTGAGAAAAAAAAACATTTTTGTTTCTCTTTAGGCCCTCAACTGGCACTGCTAAGCATAAGTATGTATTACCTTAGCCCACAAACTCTGCGAGCTTTCAATTAAAGGTGGCAACATCTGGGTGGAAACAGTAAGTCAAAGAATCACTTAATCCTAAGGAAACTGCTAGGTAGCTAAAAGAAGTTGAAAGATGCTGTGTGTGGATGCATGTGTGTGTATGCCTGAGAAACAGCACACCCTTCGTACTGATAAACTTTAAAATATGATTTACTCTGTGCAGGCAGCAGTCTCAGACATCAAAGCTTCAGACTCAGTGCAGTGTCAAAAAACCATGAAGCTTTAAAACTCGACCAAGCATCAACACCAAGCTGAGGCAGAAGCTTTTACTCTTGAGACCGCTGACTGAACGGATTAGATTAAAAAAAAAAAAAACCCACAACACTCTAAAACTGCTGGTAGAAAAATAAATGACTAAATGTATGTTTGCTCAAGTACGTCTTTGTTTATCCTGCTGCACTCTACACATCAGTATTTAAACTCACTGCATTTTAAATGGAGGCTAAAGCCAGCTGTATATGCACTAGTCAATGAACTATCGATAACAAATGCATCCAGTGGAGGAGACAAAAGTTTGCTTTTAACCAGAGAAATAAAACAAAGACCAAGACTAACAGTGTGTTAGGTGTTTTCTCTCATGCTGCAGTGTGAAGTGCAGCTCTTTCCTTTGTGTATGTATTTTTACGGAAACACTGGTGATCCACCCATGGTTATTGTACCAGATGTATGGCCAGGACTGGATCCACTGGATGGGCAGTGCTGTGATAGATCCTGGTAACTCAAAGAACACAGACTGCTTGGACCCTCTGCAGAGTAGAGCCATGCCTAAAACTTCTGTGGTGCCAAAAGGTGGGACATCCTTGTGCCAAGCTCTGTATGGGGTTGGAAAAAGCTCATTCAGCAAAGATGATAAGCAATATGCATAAACAGGGAAAAAAACCCCAAGCCTTGACATGTTATCATTTCATTTTTATATATCAATAATAAAACATAGGACAGCTCCTCAGAAAGTTATTTAAGGCCTTTGCCTTAATTTCAGTGAGAGTTACATACTGCAGTGACTCACAGAAACCATGCCAGACTCACCCAAGTCTGTGAAAGAGATGTGAAATTACTACAAAGCCCTCTCGTAGGTATTACAATGATGTGTATGCTCTTTAGAACCTCATGATTTCACCCTTAGATTTCACCACCAAGTGAACACTTGAGGAAGACGTGGCTGGAGAACCTCAGTTCAACGTTTTGAACTTGTGACACCCTTCTCCTAATGCTCCTGTTGAAAAGGGAGTGAAGTCAGTTTTATTTGGATTCCGTACACTTGTATGAGAAGGTGACTGAACTACTAATGGGGGGCACCGCCTCCCTTCCAACAGCACACACAGATTTACAAATAGCCTGCACCAGCTGGTGAGCTGCAGCTGAAATCATAGTTGGCATTAATGCTGCTTGCACAGCTTATCTACGGGGCTACTTTAAGAGGGTTTCATTCTTTGGACTAGAATCAGGCTCTTGCATTGTGCACAGAAAGGGATTGCCTCCTTTCCATTAAGATTTTACAAACTGATTTCACGTTAAGGGACACTGGCTACTCTTTCCCACAGTCTCTTTCCTCTCTCCAGGTGCTCTGTGTACCTTTGTGGTAGATTTGGGCACAGCAGAGCTTCTCACCTCTGACCTGCATTGGGCAAATTTGCCACAATAAAAAAAAAACCAAAAAGGCAAAATCCAACAACAGCAGCAAGAACCACGAAAAGGGATTTTCCACAATACCTGAAGCTCCTCCTGTTCTTATGTAAGCCCTGCCGCTGACAAATAGCAAGTTGGAAGGGCAAACAAAGAGAAAGATAAGTGATTGAATGAAGATTCCAGGTAGGAAGCTGCCAGCCTGCAAAACTCCATCTCTTCTGCCACACTAAGACCATTTAAGAGGCACTGCATTGTTATTTCTGTATCAGGGCAGCAAACCAAGCTTAGTGACATGGCACAAGTTGTCAATAGGCCTGCAGATCTGCAGGAGGACTTTAATTGGGTAAGAACATATGTCAGGAGAGGGTGGAGGCTGGGTTCTTTTTATTAGCAAAAGATGTTACTAGGCATGGTAGGTTTTGAGAAGGAAAAACTTTTATTCCTTTGTCTCTTTTATCATAAAAATCTACTAAAGCACAAACCGTTCAGCTTTGCAATGAAAGAGTGCCTTTTGTGTCATTTATATTACCCTACTGTGCTCTTATTATTAACAGCTTTATGCTTAAGAACAGCACTTGGAAAAACATGCTCTTAAGAGCTTGAAAACACTCCCTGCAAAGCTTTCTTCCTTTGCTCCCGCTCCAGAATCCCAATCAACAAGTGGATTTTGCATTTAGGCTCCCCCCTCTCTACCCATCCAGTTGCTTTTGTGAAATTTTAATTCATCCTGAAGTTCCAAAAAAATAAAAAAAAAGCTATTGAAAACAGCTTGAGACACTGTTCTCCCTCCAGGAAATGCTATCCAAGACCCTTAGGGTGTCTGGAAAACAGTAAGGTTGGGGGTGAGAGGGAGGAAAAGCTATTGCCCTTTGAAGGAATGATGAGTCTGAGAGACAGTCAAGGAAAACCTGTCAGGACATGCAAATCTGCCTCACTACACTAAAGTCACCTCTCTTTGAGAAAGGTGGGGGAAACACGGCAATCCTAACTCTCTCTCAGGAAAAGAAGAGCCTGCCTGAGCATGTGTGCTATTTGAGTTCACAGATCCCTTGCAGTTGAGGAATGATAAGTTATCACAGCAGACTAGAGCAGACATATTTTGACCTTCAGCTCTCTATCTGCTACATGCTACAGTAAGCAGCTCCTCTCTGCCTTTCTTCCTTTCTTCACCCTGAGCAAAATTATTTTCATCATTGAAAAGCGCTGGCCTATGTGAGCATCGTGGGATAAACCAAATTTGGGAGATATACCCTATCCAAAGATATAGGAGGAGAAGGGCCAGGACTGACAAGTGATGATCTCTACTTATTTAAGATACAAGCAATAACAGTGGAAAGTTTTCCACCGCCATCCTACAAAGTGTTCAGGAACACAATCATCTTGCTGCGTAGAGCAGTGCAGTGCAGTTCTGTGCTGGTTCAGCCTACGGAGCAGTTTTGGTGCACACCAGCTAGGTGCCAGCTTTCTGTGGCAGAAAGGAAGCCTGAAAAAGGACTAGAGGACTATATACTTCCCATGGATCTTTTTTTTTTTAGACTACAGACAGGGAAGCCAGATGCTTCCAATGCCACTTGCTATGGTCTCCTTAGAGACTTGACTGAGCCTCTAGTCTGCCAGAAATTAATGCAAGAATCTTAAAGTAAGACAATATCTAAGACAACTGCAATGAAAACATGGAATGGGCAGGTGACTGATGTTTCAGGGATCTTTCTTTTGATACTGTCCATCTCTCAAAGACAGTCTCACAGTAAATGATTCTTAATTTCCCAGATGTACAGTTATTTCCCCTGAGCGTGTCTTTTCAGAGACTCAGATAACACAAGCTCCCATCTATCTCTGGGCAATGTTCTGCCCTTTTTAGAAAGGACTTTGGGCACACGGCTCTAAAGTTAAAATTACATGCAACTGATCAATGTTCATGGTTAAATATAATCAAATAAGACATTTCTCCTCTGATTAATTTCAAGTGCATTGTCAAAGGTGGTACAGATAATATCTAATTCACATAGCAAGGCAAAAGAGGCAGCACAATGTCTCTGTACTTTTCAGCTGTCTGGTTTGATGAGAGCGTAAGGATTGTTCCACTCTGGGCAGGGAGGAGCACATCTCACATACGTACAAAAAAAAAAAAAAGGTGGTATTCTTCATGGTTCACCAATAGGGGACAGCCTTTTGCATATTTGTCAGATTAACATATTCTCGGATGGCATTTCCCGGAGGGAATAAAGTGTCTCAAGTTGTTTTTCAAGCTCCTGTGCACTGTCTGAACAGATAGTTATGAAATTGCATTGCTAATGCTTACAGGGGAGAGGCTTTCTATTATATGCTACAGTGAAAACATTCAATACATAGCTACACGTACTCACTGTCTTCAAAGGTACAGAACAGCTTGCTCTGTCCTAAGCAGAATGCCATGCTGCTAAATGATGGGGCAGCCACCAGAGAATATTTCATGGGATAGAGGCGCCAAATTTCATTGTGAAAGCACATGCCAGCTCACCTCATCTGAACTGGTTATGGTGCACTCTACTTACACATCAGCAATATATCTGCTCTGTCTCTTCTGGAAATTTTCAAATCCCCATCCCTGTCCCTCTCTCAACACTTTTTCACCGTCTTCTCCCTTTTTCCCCCGGATATCCTTCCCCAGCCTTTTGCCAAGAATTGTAGTTCTGCACAAAACAAAAAACATTTTAGTCTCCCCCAAACCATTCCCCCTCTAGCCCTTTCTCCCCTTCCTTCCAAGAGGAGGAAAATACTCTAGAGAAAAAGATTTAAAAATGGTGATCTTAAAATGTGTACTTGAGTACATGGGTTTAACAGCGTTAATCCATCCCAAACTCAGAAGCTAATAGGGTTACAAATGTACACGATTTGTCAGCCAAAGCTACTCAAAGGACAATTTCTCCTTCCCCCTTCCTCCAGCCATGTAGATATCTCCAAAGGTACTCTTTGTCGTTCCTGGGTAACATGGCTCTTTCATTACAGCCATCAGTTTCTATTTCTAAGGTCACAGTTTGTTCTGCCTGGGAGCCGCTTCCAGGCTCAAGGTGAATTTAAAAGGACAAGGCTTATTGCTTCAGTTTAGTATATATTTTTATGAAACCTATACGTCAGTAACAGTTGTTGCTTTGACTGATTAGACAGTCTCTAAGTACAATGATTAAATATGAATACCATGGGATATTTATTCAGACTTAATCTCCCTCTCTCAATCCTCAAGACATTATCTGCAGAGAGTTGCTAATGTAGAAAATGCTGCTGCTATCATCCAGATAGCAATCTGAGTTATCCCATGTAAAATTTGATGGATATACTTTCTAACAATGGGGTGGGAGGTGGGCAGAAGGCAGGGTTTCCGAAGAGCAGGTTTGAAACTCCATGCATCAGCGTTGTCAGCTAACTGCGTATCAGATTTACTAACAAGCCTTACTGGGGCAGGGATTTCTAATTTATCACTGTCTGGCACTGGAAAGAATGCTTAAAATACATGGACTGGGCTATTTTAGGTAAGACCTGCAAATTAATCTCCATCTTGTTGCATTCCCCAGATCTTTACAGTGAAAACACCTGCAGTGACTGTAGTTGACAAAAGGCTGCCTGCTTCAGATCTGCAAACAGCAAATAGTGTAACACCTATTGCAAGGGGAAAAAAACCAAGTAAGGTAATATCCCACTCCTGTAGTTCAAACCTACCTTAATTCCATAATGAAAAATGCCCTGTAATTCAAATAATAAGTACCCTCATCCATGATAGGTGATCCAGTACATTTTTCAGTGTAGTTCAGCCCAACACCTACCAGTCCATTTCAGACATGTTAAGATCTTTTCCTAAAGGCTTCTTACAGCATTACAGAGAAAAATCCCTCTGGCCAGAAGTTTTGTCCCGTCTGTGAAGAGCTGGTTTCACAGCTCCTCACAGCTCCTCGCTGACTCTCCTTCATCAGAAACCCAAGGTTGGCTGATGCACATTTAGGGTTTTGCAGACGCTAGACACTTGCTTCCTTCCAGCCCCCAGACCCATTCATCAGAAATATTCTGCACTGAGGGAAGAGCAGAAAAGATGGGCTCCAAACACCCAAAATACCTTAAAGATGAGACCCAGGCTCTAAGTACAGCACAAGTGCCAGGTCTCCTGTTCCTTCTCACTGCATTTCATCAGCAGAGCTCCGTGTTTGATCTGTTGCTGAATGATTGAAGGCGGAAACAGTGTGGTCACCCTTGTGTTATTTAATGCTGTTTTTCCTCAGTTCAGCAATTAGCACAGTCACTGAGCTGTTTTACAGGAGGTGTTGCTATGCTGAATTGTTCTACAGCTGCACAGGATCAAAGAGCCACAAAGGGAGCCCAGTGTGTAGATGTGCCACATGTTCCTTTAACTCGGCTTTGGTGGATGTTAATAGTTCTGACTATGGCCATTAACTCTCTTTCTCTTTAAGATTTTTTATTTCTTGCAACGTGTCTGAGAGCTTTGTTCCGGACTAGCAAGCCATGACAGTGAGCCAGGGAAGATGAGACTGATGGAATATAGCCAGAGTTGTGGCACTGTCCTGCAGAAGTATTTTACCCAAGAAAGGAAAGATCTCTCACTGTTTAAGTTATTATTATCGCTAGTGTACTTAAAAGCCCTTAAGGATGTGTTACTTGTCAAAAACCTAAATATGACTACATAGCTAATGAGCCTTAAGAACTATAGTTTTGTAGGTATATCCTAGGGAAGCATTAGCAGAATTGACCCAAAAAGGCAAAACCAAGTCAAAACTGAAATTCAGCTGAGAAAAGCAACATGAACCTCCCCCATCCTCACAAATATATTATAGCCATACTTGTTCCCATATTTTCTCAGGTTTAAAGCTTCCTCCTGTAATAAAGGTTTTGCATCAATAGCTCTGTCTCAAATTGCTGTAAACTTTCAAAGCCAACAATGATAAATACAACATCTCAATAGCTTTGGCAAAAGGGCTTTGCAGCACCTTTCTAGAGGTGCTGCTTCTCATCTCTCCACTCCCTTAGGCTCCACTCTCTAGGGCTCCAAAACAGCACCCTGTGCAGTCTATGGCAAAACGCATGGGGCACCAGAATGCAGTGCTGAGGGCAGAGAAAGGGGAAGGAGAGGAAAACAGTGTCTACAGTTACAGAAAGGGCAAGGAAAGCAGGAGAGGGATGGTTTGACAGCACCAGCACACAGGGAGGATAAAGAAAACATATTAAAGTTGGATAATATGCAGCAGATAGTCTGTAAGTACAGCCACTGCTTTAATTGTTTTATTCTGTCAGCATAACAATGACTATTTATTTTACCATTTAAATGGCACTATTGAGATTTTATAGAATTCTGGGCATTCTTCAATTAACCCCATAAGGCAATATCCATTCCAATAGCAGCTTCAAAGGTATGGATTTTCCACTCTATTAAACTCTATTAAGCTCGTACAGGTCATAAAACTGTAAACATGACAACTTGATTATCATTCATTTTATCTTTCTCCTTCCCGTGTCTTCATCAAAGTCTACAGCCACTACTCCTTTCCTCCCGTGTCCTGCCACCTGACATGATAAGCTTTGTTGTCTTACTTCAAAGTCTGATTTACTTTTTAAAGACACTCTATTGTCCTAAACACCTTGATGAGATTGGGAAGGCCACAGTCTACACCTGGGACTCAACAACAGAAGGTGTCTCCTTGTAGTCTGCAGTCTTACGCAGGTCACAAGACCTCTCTCTGACAAAATGTACTCTATTTCTGCAGGCAAAAAAAGGTTGAAGGTTTTCTGTAAACGGCATAAAATTCCCCCAGCAATGATGCAGAGTGTAAATCAGAAATTTTAGGGATAACTACTCTTTGGTTTAGGAAAGTGATTCTTGTTACTGCTGCATACTACTATTTCTCCTGCAGATCGTGTTAACGCGAGACTCAGCCCTTCCTTGGGCATAACTGGTCACAGAGGATATGAATATGGATCCTATCATTTTTCCTCACTGTAAGATGTTTGCTCTGACTGGCAGATCTAAAAAATGAGTTATTTTTCTTTCTGCTGAGATAGATATACTCCCTAGATAAATTTGAGCATGATCAACAGATATCTTCTTTAGAAGATTGACACAGAACTTGAAAAATGATGTACCTGTCCCCCGGCAGGAACAACATCTCTGCAAAGCAGTGACATAGAACACGAAACAAATGATACTCCTTGCCCGTTCCATCATTTTATCCTGTTCTCTACACCTTTATCAAGGCAATAAGATGAAGGCTTGAGACAAAGTAAAAACATGGTATATTGCCAAATAGTTTCTAATAGTATTTTTGGCTTCTTCATTGTTCATTATTCCTTAGGAAGAACTTTGTTCCTTGGCAACTAGATGCTGAGTGTTACTTCCATGCTGTGCAAGGAATTAAGACTTCTGTTCGTAACCTCTTCTTACCTCTGCAGTACTAGGGCAGCTCAGGGAAAGGTGCATATTTAGCAGAAGCACCACAGGAAGACTAAAAGTTGTCCAAATCCTGCTGTGCTACCTATGAGCCAGGAGAGCTTGCCAGAGCCCCACTGCCTGCCCAGGTTCTGCTCCTGAAGAGAAGTAATCAGCTGTGGTAGAAACTACCCCGGGAGCTCTTCCACAATCACTGTCCTCCACTAAAGAGGAAGTAGCCAAGAGAGATGTGAGAAATTTCACTGCAGCCATTCAAGCTCCAACACCTCCTTCTGGCCTGGAATAGGACAGAATCTTCCCCTCCCACTGCTAAATGAAGGAAGGAGAGTTAATGAATGAAATTTAAAAAAACTAAGACATGCCAGAGACTCTACAAAATCCCCTCAAGACTACGACAGTGGATAAAATTATAAACCCTAAAAGGAAGGAGGGGGGAGAAAGGAAAACCCAATTAGATAATGGACCAATAGTTCTCCACGTCTAAAAAATTTATACCATCTTGTTATTCAATGCCCATTTTCCTTTTTCTCCAGCCTTCTAACGAGTTGCCAGATGGACCATCCACTGTGCAAGCAACTACATCTACAGCTAGATTTCCTTTGAAATGTCATTTGAATCTTTTTTAATATTGGCTTAATTTCTTGTCTGTATTATGCTAGCCTCACTTCAATTCTAAATGGCTGTAGAAAAGGCTACCTATCATTTAGACAAAGAATTCTATTTAACTTGAATTTAATACTGAATACTGAACACTGTTTAAATACTTGTGCTCCTCTGCTGCTTGAAGCAAGAGCTAATGTGAGTCTTTTTTAGGGTTTTAAACCATTTTAGACTAAGCCCATTAATGAGACTCATAACAGATGAGGCATGGAATGTGGTACTTACACTCTCTGGCTATAGCTGTAATTAAGCACTGCACTGCTTAGCACCAAGACGTCCCCAAAATCTCATCTAGGTAGTGAAATCCTCCGTCCCAAACATAGAACGCCATGAATGTTACACTGGGGGAGCCCTTAGTTCTCAGGAGGCAATATCCTCCTCTTCTTCAGCCAGTAGGTAGCTCTGCAGAGGGCCACAGCCACTTCTGTGGCTCCCGAGGGGAGCTGGAGCACTCTCACAGCTGGTGCTGTCTGCCAGCCATTCCCACTGGGAAGGCGTCAGATGGAGCATCCTCAAGAACCTGCCTATCTGCAGCCCTCTTACCTTGGTGGCCGATGAGTTGAGAGGGAAATCAGGCACTCAAGAGACATATGACAGGATGAAGAGTTCTGGACTCGCCAAGCTGCCAGGAGAGGTACTGATGTGAATCAACCCCACAAGAACTTTTGAAGCAACTTATTCCTTGCCAGGCTGTGTGTACCCTGAAATGACCATGGACTAAGTGACTAAATTAGATCAGCTAATTCAAAGATTTGAGAGAATGATACTATTACAGTTTATGTGATGTTTCCTGAATTTCATACCCTCGAAACTTTGGCAGGAGAAACCTTGGGTACTACCTGTGGCCAAGCTACACTGTGGAGAAGGGATGCAGGGGGGTGATGCAGCAACACCCCCGCAACCACACACTTGAAATAGTCTCACTGAAGTGCTGGAGCACTACCAAAACTCTGACTTAACAACCTCTCTCTCGTATTTTGTTTGCTCATCATTTCTGCTTACTTCACCCTGTTTGAATTCAGATTGTAAATACTTCTGAACATGAACTATGTCTTTATTTGTTTCTAGCACTCACTGGGCACCCAACACTAATGATCACCACAGCCATTAACGACCCAGAGGATTCTGAGTTCTGGCTGTACTTAAAAGAACCTCAAATATCTCAAAGTATGGAAATTCATGTTGGGGCTTTCAAAATATTAATTAATACGTACCCCACTGCTAACCCCCCCAACTCCCCATCTTTGTTCCACTCACATTTACTTTGTAAGGTGTGTTTATTTTTTCTAATCACTTATTTTTCTTGGCTTGTGTAGGAAGGCTGCAGCAATACACTAAGGATATATTCCAAACAGAAGAGCCACTGTAGTTGTACCAATTATTTGTGCACCACAGAGCTCTCTTTTTATAATTGACTTCATACATTCATGTCTTCAATGCTAAGTGCACAGCTTCATCACCACTCTAATCTTTGTTCTGTTCAGAAAGCAAGTGCAATAATTTCCTGATCTGGGCCTGGGAGGTTTATTTATGCAGACACACTGTGTCCTATATCTCATGACATTTGTATAATTGGTGGTCCATGCAGAGGGAGCATTAGAGTCCTCGGAGCCCCCCACACGGTGGCGGAAGCATGAACTCCTCCGTGTCTCACTCCCTATTTGCAAACTTAACTCCCAAACTTAACCAGTTCTCCCTTCTCCATGACTGGAAAGCCTCAGGAATTGCCCCAATCCTTCAGAATCCTTCAGATTCTGTTTTGTACAGATAAAGTCTGAATGGGGAAGGAAAGCTTACCAAGCCCACTATTTTTCATATGTGAATGTGGAGTATATGGCACCTACTTTTCCTTGGTCTGTGTCTGGCCATAAAGCAAATCAGGGTTGTCAGAGCTCTACTACAAGATTTAAAGTAAGTCACTAGTAAACCAAACCTGTTTTCAACAGAAATATGAGATTTAAAGTACATCACTGATAGATAGAATAAGCATGTTTGTAACGGAGATAAAAGCTATTTATATTGCTATGGTGCTGGGTAAACATATTTTTTTCAGTCAATAATAAAGTCACCCAAAAAACATATTTTCCATTGTGCAGAAACTATTTCTGAATGCAGGTCAAATTTCCTAATGGTTCCACCTGAGAAAAAAATATTGAGCCAGGACTCTCAGAAGAAATAGTAAATGGTTTTGTTACCTTTTATCCAACAGTTTAATGCAGACCCACTCAACTAAGTCCTACTGAGGTCCAGCAGAAAGCAGTATGCCATCTCCTGCCCTACGAAGATTTACATGTTGTCTTTTCAACCAAGATGGACCACTGCAGCTCTTCCCTCATTCTCCTGCCTTCCCACCTAGCAAGACTTCAAAGAATGGTGAGCAACAAGAAATTTGGGGTCTCTTGCTTGAATTGCATGTCAGGAACTGCAACAATGCATCAGAGAAATGAGTACAGGACCTGATCCAGCCTATCTGGGCATGGCCTTGCTTTAAGGGTTCATACCTCCCTCCTGGGACATGAGGTATCCTCTGACACTGTCCCTGCATATGTTAATTGGAACAAGACCTGTGGGGCAGTTCCACATCCTGGCTGAAAACCCTGACCTGAGGTTTCAGAAGCTTCACACCTTCTCCCTCCCTCCCTTCCTCACTCTTCCTCAGACCGCTGAAGTGTTTTACACAGGTGGGACAGGCTCAGCACATGGCATCCAGTGGCTGCTTCTCTGAGGAGGTGGGAAGGTGGTTTCTACCTCCATCAGGCAGGAAAGAAGCCAAATCCGGTTTTCCATGTTGTGGTGACTATTTCTAATCAATGAGATACTGAATGAGAGGAGGATGGTATCTAAACTCTCTTACTTGTGCTAATTAGCCATCACTGCTTTCTGTGAGCAGTGTTTAAAAAATGACAGATTTTGGGTTATATTCCATAGAACTAAATAAATTACTGCATTTTACAAATTTTGATGATGTCTCACTGCAGTCAGTTCAGTATTTCAATTTTGATTTCTCCTGCCTTAAACAGCCCTAAATTCCTCTCATCTTGACTTCTCACTACACTTCTATTTATACAGAGCTGGATGCATTACAAAGATGCTTTGATAGCTGTTTGCACACTTCTAGTGTCTATGTTTTGGAAGTACTCCTGATAAATCAGCCTTGCCTTTGAGTTTTCTGGCATAAATAAATAAATAAATAAATCTGAGAATGGTTTTTAAAAGAACTTTGGCAGAAGGAACAACCTATCCTAGATGGAACACTAGGAAAAGTTACAGGGATATTTGGGATCCAGTTCCATAATCAACATGTCTGTTTGTAAATATTAAGAGCTCTCCCATTTTAGGTGCAATTTTCCAAAGAGCCTGTTTCCTTGAAACATTTCTCCCAGCTTTGATCAAATTACTGAAAAAAGGACAGGCTGAGAACTGAGACAGGCCGTGAGATCTCAGGGATGCTTAACTTTGCCTTTGCAGGTTCAAACTTTATTATATCCATATTAATTAAGGACATTTCCGGAGAGCCCAAGTGGCCGTCTGAGGCTGGGATGAACACCAGTCACACATCTAAATCCTCTGGGTCCATTAGGCTGAAGCTGTGCATGAAGAATGCACTGGGCAAAACACTGACCTCAGTGAAGTGGGAAGGGAAAAGTCACTTTTTCATCTGCAGGGGAAAGGGCGGGTTGCAGGAGTTCACCCAGGATACTGTATTGCCTATGGTTGTGAGATGGGAGGCCCCCTTTTTAAAGACAAATGGGCAATAGTTGAAATTGAGCTGGCAGAACCTGCCTGGGGAACAAACTCACCTTTTATTAAAACAAAAGAAAACTTGCCAGAGCTGCTAGGCTCAACAGAGCTTGATTAAAGCCATTGGGGAATTTACCAATCAAGGAAAGGGCAGAGCACGGAAAAAATAAGAATTGCTAGATCAGTTAAAAGCAGCTAGAGAAAACCCCGAGGCTCTGCAGCTGGTCATTACTGATGCAAGAGATAGACTTCCTCATGGAGAAAGGATATAATGGGAGAAGAGCAACACATTAATCTGCAGAGTTCAGCATTAGGGCTGACTAATCACTCGCAGCCCTGGCAGCTGTGGACCACAGACCACCTTCTCAGAGCAGGGGCACTGATATAGATCCGTGTTTGTCATCAAAACTGCATATATTACCACGTCTGCATGCTTTAAGCAATGCAGCTCACTAGTGTCTTTCCACGCCAGAGAAGATTGGTGTGAGAAGTAACTCAAGAGCGTATCTACACTGGGTGCAAATTGAACACACTGCAGTGAGCTGCGCTAATCGAAGCATCGCTTAGTCCTTTGGCGGCAGGTTATCACTAGCCCTGCTGGGCAGTCAGCCCTGCTGGAAATCATTATCACTGGAGAGGCTTCAGCTAAAAAAAAATCTCACTTCTAAAGGCACTTTAGTGAAACAATGTTAATCGCTAATTCGGATTCCTTGCCTCCCGCAAGACAGCGGGACAGTGACGGTAAAAGGAGGATGCCCAAGGGAGCTCCCTGAGGCAGGTAAGCAAGAGGCATGTGCATTTACCTTGGCACAGATAAAGGGATAAAAACATACTTCTCTAAGTCCTTTTCACGCTCTCATCAGTAGCGCTGGGATAAGGAATTCAAGGTTTCATGATGCACAATCCGCTTCTGCCTTACTGAAGAACTACCCACCTCACATTTAGGCTGTAAACTAACACTGATTAATAACAGAACTTTAAGGCACATGGCTATACACCTGGTCAGACCACAGACTTTCAACAGGGCCCTGTACTTGCGATAGAATAGAGAAGGAACTGAGGCCACCAGGGCTTCTTATAACTCAGATCACTTAGTCCATGCCTTTCATGAAGACAGAGTTATGTAATCTCCATAGATGCATTTTCAGGCATGATCTCCTTTTCCAGAAAGGACATGCAAAGAACTCAGCATAACCTGCCTCCCAGTCACATCCAAGGGACTCTATACCTGTGCCAGAAATCAATTATTTCTATTTGCCAGTGTAACAACGCAAAAGAACGGCAACAAATCTCTTTTGCCTTGCTGCATTGTACAGCATTTTCTTCCCCATCCACCTCTCCTCCTGTCTGCCATAAGAAGTGTCAGAAGACATCAGATTCCAATGTCTAAATTAAATGTAGTAATCTGATCAGGATGAAATGCCAAATGAGTCACCTCCTTCAGCATCAGCCTCTACGCCACCTGCCCTTTGCTCTGCCTCTTGGCTTTTGTAGGTTGCTGCTCAGTACAGTGTCCAAGATAATATAAAATGGACTTGATAAAGAAGGAGCTAATGGATAAAAACTTCATGAGAGTTTTCAGGTAGAAGACTTTGCAACATGAGCAGATATAAGCGATGACATTTATGGGGAACTTGCCCTATATTCTTCCTTGTTAATAGGAAGAGTAAAGTGAAATTGATAGAATAATTCTGAATTTTTCACCTTCTCTCTTCTAAATGGCACATCAGTGAGACACTGACAAGATTTTCGTCATTAAACCTGACAGAGAAATATATGTTCCCTGATTCCAGAAGGCTGCAATCATGTAAAAAAAAAAGTATGAATCTGAAGTAGATGACCAGGTGGGGACCTGAACACAGAACAATGTGAGATAAATACCTTTTAATAAACTTGCTAAGTTTGGCTCCAGTTGTTTGCAAACATCAAAGTGGAAATTATTTTAAAGAAGGGATCTGGATTTGAAAAAAAAAATAAAATTGATGACCATTTCTTTTCTGCATCCTCTTTGACTTTATGAAAGTATATGAATTACCATCACTTGAATCAAGATACTTTTGCTATTCTTTGCTTTCCACCCTCTCTAAGGCCAAAGCTAAGTTTACATATGGGTGAGATAGCTTTTCATAGCCACTCATCTGTGGTATAAGCTAACTGAAGGTCAGATCAATGAATCCTGTGCCTTAAATTGAAGATACTCACAACAATGAGCTTCTGTGCTAACTGGAAAATAGAAGGAAAACTTGTAGAAAACTGCCCACCACCTATAATCCTTCTCATCAGCAAGCCAGTAGAAATCATTCTGCACTAAAATTTAAGAAAACTCAAAAAGAAAGCCCCCACCCCCCTGCACATCTACTTTTTCTCTTTGGTTATGCACTATATTAACTTTAGTGGAACTCACTGCTTAGGGGTTCTGAAGTAGGACACCTTAGGAAGACACCTCCCAGGTTATCCTAAAAAACAGATGAGGCCTTTTATCTTTTTAAAGGTTCCTCTTCTAAGCCAAGATGTCTCCAAAATAAAACAACCAAAATAAAACCCCTAAGTCCTCCCCCTTAAACACTGGGCTTTCTTGTTTCACATACCTGTTCCCCATGCAGTCACAAGTTTTGAAGTCCCATGGCCAACACCTCTCATGGCTGTCAGATTTTATTGGTAATAACTAATTACTGCTATCAAGGCTATGGAAAAAAAGAGGCAAAGCAAGGAGGACTAGATGGTTGGAAAGCCTTCTGAAAGAAAAGATGACTCCAGTGTAAAATTGGGCCATGCTAAGGGAAGATGAACCTTTCACACTGCATGCAGGAGTTTGCCTTCCCTGTATTCTTTGCCCTTTCCCTATATTTGGTTGGCTTCCTAAGGGTTAAGCCATCTTTGATAGCAGAAAGGTAAAACTGTCCTAAATGTCTTCAGAAACCTGCTTTCCTATTAGTAATTCCCTAGTGACATTGTAAAGAAAATCAAACAGCAGACTTCACATCCTGAGCAAGCCTGGTTATGCATATTTAATAAAAGGAAACATACTATAAGATAAAAATGGGTGTCCATGGAAACTGCATATCTAGCTTTAAATGAAAAAAAAAAAACCCACCACATTAAATTTTACATATGACTTTCTTTCACATACACTCTCCCCCTCTACAAGTTTTGGTGTTATGTATTGACTGTCAGAGATCTTCACTGCCTGATTGTTATTTTCACATCCCCGGGATGATCTCAGCATTATACGACGCTGAGATCTGTCATGTTGGGCTGCACACAGGCTTTTCTGCACCAGGCAAACATGGGCTGCAGCAAAGCACTGAGCAGGATGGCTTGCCCCTAGGATTTAGAGCTCATCGGTAATTTTTCGTAAGGGGTTAGATGAGGGGAAAACAAACCAAGCCAAACCAAAATGGCATGGGCAAGCTAGAAGCAGTCTGTGCTCTGCAAGGAGGAGGAGGAAGGGGGAAGGGGGGGCGCTCCCAGCTCTCACTCCTCCCCATCCTCACATTCTGCATGCACAAAAGAGAGATGAGAATTTAAGGTATGTATGATGACATGGGGATCGTCCATGGGGGATGTACTGTAACAGATCAAAAGCTACAACCAGCAGCTGTCCTGGTGCTTTAGGCAGGGTAGCTGAACCAGCACTGAAAGCTGGGGTTCAGGCTCAGGACAGAGCGTAGAGTGTAATAGTGGGGGATCAACAAACACTGAATCGTGCAGTTCTCTCAGCTCCAGCCACCAGAGCAGCGCCCAGCACCAAGAAATGCTCAATAAGCCTCTTTGTTCGCAGCACCAGCTGCCAGGAACTGTGAGGAGAGTTGCAGTAAACAGTGGTTTGCAAGAGGTGCATGTGCAGGGACAGGCAGCAGAAGAGCTCTGGTACAATTAGCACAGGATGCACAATCAAATTTTTATCAAAATTAAAGCAATAGTTGGCTTCCTCAACATTTTTGCTTTTGCAGACAGGCAAATATGCCAACTCTACTAGCTGGCTCGAGTAATGCTCTGGGAAAATGGTGAGACGTATGCCATGGGCCATTCTGAGTGATACACCGAGGCACCACCCGACTGGTAGTGCCTGAAAACGTCACCATGAAAACTTGATCTCATTCAACCTGTTTCCATGTGGAGTCCCACTGTATAAATTGCCTTGGCACTCAGCAACTTGGAGGATGAGGATCCTACCAGAGAAAAGCCAGTGGCAGGATCTTGAGCTATCACCTTATTATCATTGTTTCCAATAGAGTCACCATTTTCTCCTCTTCAGTAACTAGGCAATTAAATTCTGTCCCCACTGCATTTTTTTATAGCAGTGAAGAATTTCCACAGTGGGATCCGACATTTAAACAAAGAGCAGCAGTTTCCCACTTCTCTCTGCAGAACACTGACAGTCCCAAACTCTATCCTCCTCCTCTCCACATCCCTGCACACATTCGTTCTGTAACTGCTTTTCATTTAACTTGCTCTTAGGGAAAGACTTCCCAAAGGTTTTAGTTGCCCAATTACTAGACAAACATAACCACACACAGCTAAGCTAATGCAAATAGATTCTCTGCTCCTTCATCCAGTACACTTGCTTCAGGCTTTGCTACGCATTCATAAGCAAATTCTGCTTCCTCCCTCCTTCCCTCCTGTGTTCATCTTGAACTAGAGAGAAGCTTTTATCCTGTTCCCTTGTTATCATACTGAGCATCCATACATTCATTTCACTGCTTGAATCTCCTCACATTCCTGAAACTAGACACCTGCAAAGTCTGCACAGTGAAGGTCCACTCCTGCAGGTAGAGTCCTTCAGGAACAGACCTACAAGCCCACGCAGCGATGCAGAGGCTACCTGGCATCATCCACATCGTGCTGCTGGAGTGCTCCCATTTTTGCAGTTCAGATCTCTGACTTGCCACAGTCTTGCTCAATAGTATGAGGTTTTTGGAAAGCACTCTGGATCCTGGTAGGGAAGGAGAAGACCTGGCTGAAGTACTAGTATGTGAAATCTACATGTTCCACGCTCTAAGGCTGTTGTGCCTGATAGCCGCTACCATATATCTGACAAGGCTAATTAATAAGGCCTGCACAATCAGAACACACGCTGTTAGTAGCGTGTATCTTCATGTACTCCATGGCACAAGCAGGACACATACTCCTCCCATTTTTAGCAAGATGATTCCACCATACTAAACCAGCCACACTGGCAGCTTACAGCCAGGAGACCGGGAGCACTCCTCTGAAAGACTGGTTGCACAATCAGAGGGGTGTCCAAGAATTGGAAGTCCCCACAGAATCAGTCTCAGATGCAAGCTTCGTGGTCACAGTCACTACCCACAGTGTTTTCAGCCAAAAGATAAATTGTGCTTCTAGGCCACAAGTGGTACTTCATGACCACAGGTGGGGATTGGAGAGCATGAGTAGATTGCTGTACTCATGCACTCATGAATATTGTTGTACTCCTCCTGTTGAGCAGAGCATGCCATTGGACTCACCAGAAAATGACAGCCTTGCTCCATGACTTTGTCCCAGATTTTGCGCAGCCTGAGAGTTACCAACAGCGTACTACTACTAACTTACAAGAGTACAGCTATGTGGGTGAAGCGGGCTGACATGACAAAAACTGGGTCCTGGAGGTCATTGTGCAGGGGGACACAAGCCAGCCAGCACCTCTAGAGGAACACCAACACCGGCCCTAGGTGAGGACAGCATTTCTGGCCACGGAAATATATATGTGTCAGTGGAGGAAAAAGCATGACAGTATTTCAGATGAGAGCTGGCAACCTTCCTCTCCTGGCTTTTCTGTTCCAGTTGTGGTGGTTCCCTGCATGTGGTAGCCATATTCCCTGGCCTACTACAGGACCATGGAATTGAGGAATCGTGGCAACCTATGGGAAACAGGTGATTAAATACTCCTATGAAGCTTGTAATACTAGTTATGCTCAAGTAAACATGATAGGTAAGGAGGACAGATGACAGGAGGAACTGCACTACGTGGTCAGCAGCAAGGCTACAATCACACACGTGAAGCTGCTGGGAACCCAGAATTCCCCTTATTATTCTACTTGTTCTTTTTTACCCTCCGTTTTGTTCTTTCTGTGTGACTTTCCAAGGTTACATACTAAACATAGTCAGGGTAAGAAATGGGTTAAGTAAGCTTTGAATCGGGTGTGTTCTCCAACTAGCATCTGTACGCCGTAATAAAGCCAGATAACTGTATTACCGGGGTAGCTTGAAAACAGACAAAATCTGCTTTCTGTTTTTGCTAAATCCACAGCTAAATGATATTTGAGGGGGAAGTTTTCATGGGAGATAAAAGACTAAAATCAATGATAGGACTGTCTGAAGGCTGAAGTTTCATTTTATCTCCACAAAAAAAATCAGGACTCAGCTATTCCAGTCGCTCTCTATTAAGTTTTAGTTCAAAAATGTCACTTGTACTCACAGCAGTGCTGAAAAGACTATTTATCTGAATCCAACTGTAGCATAAAAATTCTCTTGGAATCTTTTGTTTATCAAATTAGATAAGCCTATGTAAGTAACACTGTTTATTACAAGAAAAGACTTGTAGGTGATATGAAACCCAAACAAATAACAGTAATCATAAGTAGTTATGAGAATGGTGTGAGGTTTAAAGATAACACACACACATACACTCAGATATCAATCTGCAGTTTAGGGAATTTAGGAAAAAAATGCCTGACAGTTCAAAAAGAAAAATCACCACCTCTTCCAAACACTTTTCAAAAACTGCAACAACAGTTTAATACTTTAAAATTATGAACTTTACTGTCTAACCATGGTGATGGGTTTACATCACATCTAAGTCTATATAAGAACTCTCAGAAGTGAGAAAGCAGGACAAGATGGAAGTTAGCTAAAGATTTCACAAACTAAAGGGATGTGTATTACTTTTTTTTTTAACCTTCCTGATTGTACACTACTGTGACATTTTTTCAGAAATACCAGCTTCTATAAAATGCCACCAAAGTCTTGTTTTTGGCCCAGATAATCAGGCAGGCAATGGTTCCTCAGTTCTGGACCTATCTGGCCACTAGACCCAAAGAAGAGCTAACAAGGGTTAGGCAACAGGATTGTCTACAGTCATTGGGTGGCTAGGATTCATGGTTCTTGCTATGCCAGTCCTAAAATCCTAATTTTCCAATCAGTCTCTCTTTGCAGCTGGTTCTGTCTAGAGACTCCTGCAAGACAAATTAGGATTACCTCTTTCTTTTTAGATGCTACACTCTTTAAACACAGATCTAGCTGTAAAGGCAACTGAGTAGAAATGAACCCACGCCCATTTTCTCTTTGGAACCAACTTCTTGCATAAAGAGCTTAGTCTCCAGTTCAGCTAAGCCTTTAATAGTGTGCTTAACTTTAAGTATGTCCTTAATGTCAATGGGACATATGGGTAAGTATGAAACTGTGTGTTTCATTGAATAGAATAAGTTAGCTCAAACATTTAAATGTTTTTCTGAACTGAGGCCCTGGCAAACAGAAAAAAGAAAAAGCCTTTAACGGGAAATTGAAAAGAAATAGGTTCCTAGTATCTATTGGTAAAACTAGCATTTTAAGGTTTTTTCTCCTCGTTAGTATAATTATATCAATAACTCGTTTCTGTGCATCTTAGAAGATTTCTTTGAAAGTTAATTGAAATGTGAGAGTTTAAACTAAGTAACTGAACTCTTTGCTTTTGAGTGCATTTGATCAGAATGTTAAAGATATTTGGATAATTATTTCTATTACCTCAGTGCTAAAAACCTTGCCATTAAAATATATATACACATCCTCTCATTGTCACCGCATTTCTAGGATTACTACATTCCTGTAGGTATTCAGCCAGAAAAATGATTAGGTGAGTATCACAATATCAAAGCTATAAAACCAACATATGCACTCACAAGGAATTCAGGACTGCTGTGATGGTACCCTGCTGAGATCCTTGCCCTCAGTTTCTATATATTCTTGTTACCTAGCAGTGTTAATAATGGCTCTAAAGCAAGAGGAGAGGTACAAAATGATAAACTCCTTCTTGCTGCTGCTCCTGTTCTTGAGCCTGGGAAATTTATCTTCCATGAGTTTCTGTACTTAAGCACTTTCTTTCACAAGTAGTTCAGCCATTGCATTTACCATCATTTGCTCTGGAACAGACGCTACCCTGAATCAACTGAGGTGAGCAGTTTTTGAAAAGCTATACCTAGTAGACAAAAGCAGTCTGCCTTTTGGCAGCTCTCTTTCCTTTTCTGTCCCTGAGCTCATCCTGTAGCAGAATGAGGTGTTACCTTGTAAAAAAGAATAAGTGTTACATTCAGGGAGAGTGTTTCTCTTCTCTTGCCCCATCCAAATGTGTTCTACTCTTGTCTGTCCTATAGCTATTGCATCATTTTCAGCCTCTACTTGTCCTCTAAATCTTGCCAGAATCTACATTTTTGCCTCTTCAACTGAAATTAATGACCACACCTATTCATCCTTCTGACATGTCTGTTCTCATTACTTCTTCATCCTTTGACCCTTCCTGGTGTCATTATCGTACTAATACCTTTTACCTTGTGTGTCTTCAGCAATGAGAGCAGTTCTTTCTCATGACGTAGTACAGAGCATTTTCTAATGCCTCACTAATATTTTTCTTTATTTCTCTCACAATGATGAGCCACAGAAATATAGAGCAGCGATACCAATATTTCAAAAAAATGTCTCAAAGCTCTTTCATTTAATGGCTATAGCTTTATGTCACAATCTTGGCTACATTTCAGTAGTAAAAAGAGAAAGTCAGTGGCAAGTTAAAAAGGGCAATAAACAAGATGTATCATAAGCAATATGCCAATAGTTATTCTATTACTGCATTCAATTCTTAGTGTTTCCCAGTTTATTACTTACTTTTGACATTTTGGGACAGTTTACAGAAAGTTATGTCATTGTTTTTCAACTTTCCCTTTTAAATTCTGATGCATAATATTTGGGTTGCAGCTGTCACTGGAGGTTTCTTATTTGTTTTAAACACTTCTCCTGGAGTTTTAAAATGAATCAAGCACATATTCCTACAGGTCTTTCATTTTGTAAACATTTTCTTCTTCAAACAAAAATCTGCGTTCTGGGTCATATATGGAGATTTGCAATGTCTCTTTAATGGATTGTAAAACCAAAGGGATTGTTATGATAATCTATTTTAAATTAACTTCTGCTTAAACAATAGTACGTTTTTCAAAAAGCTAATCAGAGGGGGAAAATACACTCTAATGCTAAATAAATTGCTCTGGTAATCAATTACCCTCCATGTTAAAACATTGTGTGTTTTATTTTAAGTCTGTATTTGTTTAGCTCCAGCTTCCCTCCACTAGACCCTGTTACCCTTTTTAGTGATGTATGATACACCTGAGAAACAGGGTGCCATCCAGAGGGACCTGGGCAAGCTTGAGGAATGGGCCTGTGTGAACTTCATGAGATTCAACAAGGCCAAGTGCAGGGTCTTGCACCTGGGTCAGGGCAACCCCCAGTACCAATACAGCCTGGTGATGAAGGGGTGGAGAGCAGCCCTGCTGAGAAGGACCTGGGGGTACTGGCGGATGAGAAGCCAGACATGAGCCAAAAATATTGGCTCACAGCCCAGAAAGCCAACTGTATCCTGCGTGGCCAGCAGGTCAAGGGAGGGGATTTTGCCCCTCTGCTCCACGCTGGTGAGACCCCACCTGGAGTTCAGAGTCCAGCTCTGGAGTCCTCAGAACAGATAAGACAGACCTATTGGAGCAGGTCCAGAGGAGAGCCACAAAAACAACCTGGGGGCTGGAGGACCTCTCCTGTGAGGAGAGGCTGGGAGAGTTGGGGTTGTTCAGCCTGGAGAAGACAAGGCTCTGGGGAGACCTTATAGTGGCTTTTCAATACTTAAAGGGCCTTGTAAGAAAGATGAGAACACACTTTTTAGTAGGGCCTGTTGTGATAAGACAAGGTGTAATGGGTTTTAAACTAAGTGAGGATAAAATCAGGGCAGATATAAGGAAGATATTTTTTATGCTGAGGGTGATGAAACACTGGCACAGGTTTCCCAGAGATGTGGTAGGTGCCCCATCCCTGGTCAGGTTGGAAGGGGGCCTGAGCAACCTGATCTACTTGAAGATGTCTCTATTCATTGCAGAAGGGGGAATGGACTAGATGGCCTTTAAACATCCCTTCTACCCCAAACTATTCTAGGATTCTATGATTCATACTTCTTCACAATCATAAAGTGGCTATTTTATGTAAATATTGAAGGCTGGTATCAACTCACCTATTAACCTACTCTTATACAAATTAGGTAGATTAACTTTCTTAAATCACATGTTGGAAGTTTTTTCGGCAGACTCCACATCATTCTTTTGTTCCTCTGAATCTTTTCTGTTTTTCAGATTTTTTTCTTAATGGGTGAAAACAAGATCTGGACAGACAATGCTGGCAATTATCTCAGTCATACCATGAACTCATCTCCCTCCTGCATGACATTCACTGCTTACCCATTCAGAGCTAATGTTTTTCTCTTACCCATTATATTGAACAGGAAGCTCATATTCAGACATTAGCTATCACAAACTCTAAATCTTCATCAGTACCACTGTATTTCAAGGGTACTTTTCTGCTATTCTGTATCTGTGATTGGAATCCTTTGTTCCCAGGCATATGACATTGTATTTGACTGTATTAAAATGCATATTGTTCAGATGAGCTCACCTCACTGAATGATGCAAAACTAGAATATAGAAATGATCTGCCCTGTCATTATTTACCACTCTGCTAATTTTGATGTCATCTGTAATATTTACCAGCAGAGATTTTCTATTTTCTTCCAGATCATTGCTAAAGAATAACTAGCATTAGGCAAAGAATAGATTACTGCAAATGTCTCCATAGGATGCAGATTTTCAATCACAACACTTTTGAAATCTGTCTACTAAATACGTCTTTCAGTCAAAGCATAAAGGGGTTTGGAATAAGCTCTATGTACACTATAAAATGGTAAAGAAAGGTTAAGCTGTTTTAAACAATAAAAATCTAGCTGACCAGGCAATAGATTGGAAGCTATTGTTGCCATCTAATAACATTTTAGACTATCCAGTCATAAAGTTTGAACATCAGCATGGGAATAAATACTAGACCACATTGTGAAACTAGAAGAAATCCAGCCTGTTAGAAATAATACCAGACAGTTTTCTCCTTCAAATGTATTAATCCAACTAGCTTTGCAATAAATATGACAGAAAAATATTCAGAGAAAGTACTTTTAATATCCTACATATTGGACAGAGAGAGGCATCTGCCTACTTTTCCCCCCCAAACACAATCAAAACTTGGAAAGTGCTTTGACTCTGGAAGGGATGCACGGAGGCAGGACTATATATGCATCTCTCATCACAGCAATGGCCTAACATATATGCTAGCATCACAATAACCTAATTCTGTCCTTTCTTTTTCTTAGGCAGCACAGTACACAGTAATCTCACATGAGCACCCATCTTGCAAGTTATGTAGGGTTTTGGCAGAACTGTCACTTCCCTTACAATACAATGCATTTTGGGCCTGGATTCATTATTAAAGAAATACTAGTTGTCTAGGATTAGTCAGTCCAAATGCAACACCTTAGGTTTAATTTTTAGCGATTTATCTGGGTCATAAATCAGTATGCGATATACAACAAAACTGTTTGTCTAATCTTGTAGTAGGAGGGATACAATTATTATTGTAATATGGGAATAACTAATGAATTGTGTTCTCTCTGGCTTGGACATGACTATTTAGGAATAACATTCAGCTGAAAATATAATTGTCAAAGGTTTTGTAGGGATTTCAAAACTGTTTGCCAAGAAAGTCCTCTATTTCCACTCCTCCAGCCTTTTACAACCAAGACTACAGTCTCACTTTATTATTCAAGAAAGTCAAATACTCTAGATTCTTATTGCTGCCAAATTTTGGCACTTTAAATGGTCAAATAAATATTTTTTTTCCACTTTTTAGCTTTGGAGTAGTTTAATCAAATAGCTGTGGTTTTTCTTGCTTGTTACTATGATCCTTATGCTATGGTCCAGACAAATAAATGCATTATCATGTTATTGTTAAAAAGAGGGGTCAAAACTTGTTCTGTGTCTTGGTCATCCCCATCGATGTACGGCTCTGTCATAATAATGCATATTAAACAGGGGTTGAAGGTCTAAGTCTCTTGACCTTACCACCATAGTTTCATTCAGAAATACCTCAAGTCTTAACAGGTTAGCTATGTGCAATATTTCTTCCCTCTTCTATTTTTACTTGGTGTTACACGAGTTAGGAATCCGTATGGTAAAAAGTGAAATACAGCATTTGCAACAGCACTTTCTTTTCAAAATGCTGTACATCTGAAGAAAATTAATATCATGAATAAAAATATTTGAAATGTGACTTCAGAGTCAGGTTTTAAATATTACAGACTTTCTTACTGCCAATAACACAATATAGATATCTAAGTATTCTTCAACTTTATAAGCTTTTACTATGTTAAATATTTTTACTTAAGGCATAATATACGTTTTAAAAACTCTACCATCTTCAAACCATTTTATAGCCCTAAGCTTCATGGAATTAATAGAGGTTTAAAGGTAATAAGGTTTGTATATTTTATGAAGGGGATGAGCTACCTTGACATGCTCATATTTTGTGTGTACTAGGGTTTCCAGGTGCAAATAGGATTACACAGATGGGGTGGAACTAGTAAGAAACCTGAGTTTAGTCACATGAATTGGGTTTTCTAAAAGTGGAAACATGAAATCACCCTTTCGTTATCCTTGCATCTGACAAAATATATTATCATATGTTTTTGCTTGAACAGTGTAAAGATCGTTCAAAACAGATACAATTGCAAATCAGGAAAGATCACACTTACGTGGGGCCCTGACAATGTGATCTCATCAAGCTAGAACTTGAAATTGCAAGTGTCACTTCAGATAAGATCAGAGAATGCTTCCTGTCCCAATGATGTGACATTATCAGGTTTGAGACTGTAGCAAAGGCACATGCACAATTTTGTGAACTAACAAGGCAGATTGAGAACACACTGGTTGGCAGGATATTTTAGATCCTGAGGTTGCCTTGAGCTGGGCATAATTACAGCTCATTTTTTGCACATGGGAGGGCCATCTTGAAGACAAAAAGAGCAGGGTACTCACTGAAGAAAGAAAAACGTTGATCTTTCAATTAGCATAAGTTCAAGCATCTGAACTGTGTTTCACAGTATACGGACAGCTTTTGAGTGAAAAAAGCCATCTTCTATAGGAAACTCTTAAACAGCTGTGCTTCCACTTGCACAGGAATCACTTAACATATAGAATTCTACTTTTAGCTGTGGTGTATTTAAGCTTGCTTAAAAAAACAGCTATAGAAAACTGAGAGTTTGCTGCTGGTATATTACATAAAATTCATTCTTAAGATAGGACATTAGGAATTTATTAGCAGGATTTTTCTGCTGTTTTGGACCTCTGAACTACAAAATGAACACAGTTCACAGTTGTAAAGAAAGAAGGGCAAGGTGGCAGGGAGCCATCTGGGCTCTCTGCGTATTTTTGGTGTTGTTTAGAGCTCAGTACACAGCACCTCGCCAGGAACTGAATCAGAACTAGCAGTTAGGTACCAGTCCAAATGAGTGGTTATGCATTAAAAGCAGCAATTGGGAAGATGCTGGACATCACATGAGAATTTGCAGTCTGAGAATGTTCCCTAACACTAAGAACCTCTAAGCTATTAAGTGCACCCCGCTCTCTTGAAACTACAAGAGTAGAAGACGCACATTGGTACTATTTGCATGGTGGAAGACACGAAGTCTATCGTGGTAAAGCAGCTGGAGGAGGCAGAACTGTGAAGTGCTTTTGCTTAACGCTATAAATAAATGTACTTAGGAATAAAACATTATTTTATCAAGCATATACATGGTCTACTTGGAAACCATGTGATTTCATGTAGCATGGGCTGCAGCATTTGAAATACTAATTCCACGTGCAGAAGAATACAGAAGGTCGCTTTGCCTAACATATGCATGTAGTGTGATACCAAAATAATTAAAAAATTAACATTTAAATGGAGAGCATCTTATCCCCCACACAACCAGCATTCTCTTCCAGCGAATCCCCAGCATATGAACAACACAACTACTGACAACTTTCTATACAATATTTGACAAAACATGAAACTATAATTTTAGTGCGTAACTAAGAAACAGTGGTGAATGCTTTTTAATATCGTGGCTCTCATTCCAGCTCCTCATTTTTGCACAAATATTCACATCAGCTGGAGGAAAAAATACCATGTGTTCTTCATCTTAACCAACTTTCTTTCATTGATTAACGCAGTGTTTTATGAGACCTGAAAGAACGAAGTTGAATGAACAAGAAGTGAAAAACTTATGATGGATGTGTCCCTCATAGCATTTAGATCTTTTCCACTTGATTAAAAATTCCTAGTTCCTCTTCACTGAATTGTTTAGTTTTTTAGCAGTCTCTGTCCTGATTAAAACAAATTAGCATCAAAGATCCCCAGCTGAATGAGGAATCATTAATTGAGAAACATGCAATGCTCCTTAATTACCTTAGAACAGTCAGAGAACAAATAATCTTAGGTTTCAAAGGGGTTTGCACGCACTGTGCACCGTGGACTTATTCTCTGTGTCTGCTTGAATAAAAGTAGACTTACCTATACCATTGAGGGATATCAGTACAAGCCTCAGTAAACACATTGTAGATTGTTTATCTAAAGTGGAAAAAAAAAAAAAGCAAGCAAGGTAATGGCTGACTGGAAGAGATAGATGTGTCAGTTTATTATGTTGATCATAGCTTTCAATTTGCTTTGCATATGCCAACATTGACTGAGAAAGAATGAAAGCTTTTCGTTAGTGATACAAATTTAAATACTTCTGGAGCTGGAGCGTTTTACTCAGAAGCACCTAACAAAATGTCAGACACGTAGGTACAGAGAGTAACTGTGCAGCCTGAAATAGCAGACAAAAAGGCAACAAACTTTCATAAAACCTGGCTCAAAAGGAATCCAAGGAATATTTACCATTCCTTGGTTCCTTGTTCTTTGGTACACAGTTCTTCTGACTGCTGTTTTTTTAAACTATGACTCAGATTCCACAGATCAGCACAGTTAGTGCCAGCCTTCATAGAAGAAGGACTAACTGACTTTTTTAAGGGCACAATATACTTACTAATATGAATATCTTAACATTTGTTTTGCTTCACCAGCTCATAGAAGAAATCCTGCAGAAAAATGTCACTCAATAGCACTGAATGTGTTCCTGGAGCGTGGCTGTTATTTGCATTGCTTTGGCACTAAGGCTAATCCAGCAAGTGTTGCTAACTTAGAAAGGAGATGGCAAAATTAAACGCTGTGCAGAATTACCTGGGCTGGCTGGGAACAAGCTGGCCTGTACCAGTGTCAGTATCCTGCGCTCTCTCACTGAGCTAATTAGCTCTGCAGAGCAGTAGGCTATTAGCAGGGTTGCAGCACAGTGCTGATGCAGCTCTGCCCTTCTGGTACCCAGACTAGCTCACCTGGAGAGATCTGCACTGTAATATCTGATGCTGTCTAGGCACACTCTTACAATCTTTGGCGTACAAAACCCTGATGCAATGTAATACGACAGATGCAGTTGATATAACAAGACCATCCCAATACAGACACCATAGTAATAAACGAGGGGGGGGGGGGGGATTAATAAAAAAAAAAAAAAAAAGAGTCCCTGAACCACAGAAAAGTTTTGGGCTTGCTCCCAGCTCCTAGAAACCTGTGCCATTCCTCTGTCCTCAATAAATTTTTGCTGCCATACCTCAGACAGGTGATTCTAAGATCCACTAATGAACCTGATCTAAATGTTATTCTCTGGCCTTCGCACTCTGGCACCTGAAAGAGAAGAATGCCACATCCAGCCCATTATGCTAAATCTACTTTTCTTGATCCTTTTTGAGTCCATAGCTATGGATTTCCATCTAACTGGACACCTGGAGATTTCAAAGATTCTCATTCTTCTCCTAGATAGCTACAGATGGTGTCCACTCACACAGCAAAATCCCCTTTTAGCTACAGTCTATTTAAAACTAGAAAGAAAAGTCAGAAAAATACTCAAGCCACTGGAGGATATTGCTCTCTGTGCAGAAAGTTATAATATATATTTGCAGGCAAAAACACAGACCTCGAGCCAAACTAACAAACTTCTATAGATGAGGCACACATGAATATGTGTGTGCGTGAACACAAATGTACTATTTGGGGTATATATGAGTTAGATTAGCACTTTTTTTGGTCTCTCCTCCTGTGAAACAGAGCTTTACCTGTGTATCACACTCCTAACACCCAAGTGAGAAAACAGAAAGCAAAATGTCATGTTGTTTACTGGTTTCAGTTTTACTTGTCTAGAGTTTAGTGATGCCCATTTTGTTGTTGTTGAAATAATAGTCTGTATGGGTACAGCTACCAATGCCCTTCCTGTTGGCCTTCATTTTTAGAGACTATAAACCAAACAAGTTGATTTTCCCAGACAGCAAAACTACTGCTTGCACATTGCACTGTCACAGGAACACAAATAAAGAAACCTTTGCAATTCCATATTGTTTGCCATCAAAGGAAGGTTTTGCAAAGCAGGCAAGAGCCAACCAAGCTTCAAAGCACTCCTTGTGGGTTAATAATTTTTATAACAACAGCAGTTTGTTGTAACAAAGACAGGGTAAATCACAAGTTCTGAATGCTTCAATTTTGAGCTACCATTGATTTTAAAGGCCCCTTTTGAAAAATTGATTGGTTAATAAAATAAACTAAATAACAAATGAAATCTACCATTAGTGGTATCAGTGGCTCAGTGGTGAAGAGACCATAAAGCTGTCTGTTTTCCTTTTGATGAGCCTGGCAGAAGTACAGTGGGAGGCAAACTGGATAAAATGGCAGTAGGGCTATGTAAGACAAGAACGTCTATATAGCAATATGATTAATTCACTTAAAATATTTAAATTTCTCAAGTATTCCCCCTCATCCTGCAAGTATTTCACAAAACAACCCCCAGACCTGCAGTAGTACAGGAATTAGGCAATGGAGTAGCACACCTGCTCTGGCTGGAGTTGCCTGGATCTTGACATAACAGAATACCTTGGATAGGTGTATGACTCCAAAAGCTCTGCTGACTTTAAAAACCCTGGGCAGGACAAAGGAGTGAGCTCATGTTATAGTAATAATGCTTGGATGTGAGGAGAAGGTCTTAAATCTTATAAAACACATCAATAAGTCTTGGGAAAGCAGATAAAACGGCAGAGCTCTAAGGAAAGGATGGAAACCAAGAATACAGAATATTTTGAGTGTATATGGTGCCAGGGAAGCAAAAATGCAGGGTGAGGGAACAGGAACAACTATCTGGATATCAAAACTTTAAGGGCCTATAGAGAAGGCAGCTTTGTCCCATCAGAGTCAGGTTAAATATATACGCTACAAAAAACCTTACAAATTCTGAGGGGTTGGACAATCACTGAGTAGCAGCTAAGGACAAGTCTGAAGCTTTGGAGGATTTCTATATGAAGCACACAGATGATGCTGACACTAAGTGTAAGATGATCATACATGCAGTAGGAGAACATCTGAAGAAGCCAACAGCAAATTTCCAGGAGCAAAGATAAAAGAATTTGGAAAGGAATCAGGATCAGCATGCAGCTGGATTGGTTTCATGACAAGATTGAATCAAAAGAAAATGCCATGAGTGAAAGCCAACGCAAAAGACAATATTTGAATGACATGGTGGAGAGAATGGAGCAGAGGATGAATGTTAATGCCTGAGAAGGCAGAATCCATGTCTGGAGGAAAGGGTATAATTTTCTTGCAAATCGGCTGAAAAATGAAAATCTTTTCAAAGAAGCAAGTACAGAGGGATGGTCCAGAGTTGTTTGTGGAGCTCGGTTCTGAAGAGATCCAGAAAACAATTACAACCCTTTGTGAAGAGCTTGGTACCAGGTGTTGACAGGGTTGCCATTAAATTATTAAAATCAGGAGGAGGTAAATGAAGCCAAAGGCTGTACGGAGTAATTCTGGTCTTTTCAGATATCTGAAAAAGTTTCAGAGCAACAAAAGGGGGTTTTCATAAAGGAAATGTAAAAGCTAGTGTGGAGTCTCTTTCTTAGATCTATAAAGCTCTCTCAGAAGGCCTTACATTTGATATGGGTTTTTATTTTATTTTTTTTTTTAAGTAAAGCAGGAGCAGTTCAATAAAACCCATGAGGATTCTGGAAAAGAGTGCTACCAAAAATTAAATACTTTCCCGAGATATTT